>JARHVA010003658.1:1212500-1420000 GCA_037957365.1 Torreya grandis | reverse complement strand
ACCCTAAAAGGATAAATATAAAATATAATTTAAATTATAATAAACTATATGACCATGTCTAAATGTCAACTTATAATTAATGTTTATTTTATATTTATACTATCTATTTTAGCCTATTTTCCTTTTATGTCTACCAGGCTGACTCTATCATTCGTCTCATGTTACTATGTTAACCAATCTGATTCTATCATTCATATTATGTCATCTAGATAAATAAAATATGATGAAGTCGATAGATCAACCTTGTTAAAAAATATGTTAATCTACATGTTACAAAACTAGGTCATCCCAACTAACCTAGTTTGAGACCTAAAATATATTTTCCCATCCAAATAAGTTCAACCTAACTAGCCTTTTTGGCTTTGGATATAAATAACCCATTCAATTCATTTTTAAAGACAGGATCATTCAATTGTGTATCATTATAGCTTGTAAATCTACTTATATTACTATTTGAAGGTTTCATTGGTTAGAGTTTTGCCTTGCAGTAATAACATTCATCTTGTGGAATTATTGGATGCATAGAAGAAATATTTTATCTTAGAGATAATATATCTTTATGATCATTAAAATCCACAACAACATATTAAAATGCACCATTATCCAATGTAGAGATTGAGGCATGATGAGTTCTCCTCAATAAGGTAAGTATACTCATATCCCTTCATTTTGATATATATATCTTCCCCATTTTTTCCACAAATTTTGGTGAGTACTAGATTAGATTATATGTTCATTTACTAGATTAGCTTGTATGTTTGTTTTATATATTAGCTAATTTCTATTTATCACATTATAAAATCTAGCTAGGGTTATAATATGATCACATTTAAATATAATCCTTGGAAATATCTCATTTTATTATGTGTGGTAAGATATCCCTTAGTTACGTTTAACGGATCCATAATTGGTCATGACCTTGATATGACCTCCATCCTAGGGCCATACCCATTATCTATTTTAGGACCTCACCCTTCCACTTTGATGAAGAATCTAAATCCTCCAATAAAGAGACTACAAACTCAACCTCCTATTCTTACCAAGCCTTCACCTATCCACACCAAACCTTCAACCTCAAAACCATCAACTGAAAACATTTCACAAACAATAACCAAAAATTCAATTATAGTACCTACCCCTAAAAATGTGCCAACCCCAACAACCAAATTAAATACTTTAACCCTATTAACACCATTGCTAGAATCTTATTCTATTATCTTACAAAGGTTATTACAAACTTCATACATAACACTACCTCCTATTAAACCATTCAAGCCTCTAAGCCCAAAATCGGCTTGGTTCAATGATAACTTAATTTGCACATACCATAGAATATCAGGACATGACACTGAGAATTGTAAATATCTTAAAGATGTACTCTAAAAATTATGTGATGCATATAGCCTTTTGAAATATGTGCTTCATCTTAACCCACCTCCAAACCAAAAAATAAAAACTACCACCTCACATAAACCTACCTCCAAGCTGTCATCAAAGAGTAAGGATTACCAAAACAATCTACCAGCCCACATACATTCTAAATTGACACCATCCATGTAGTCATTCAGTCACAAAGTCAAAAGGATAAGGGAAAAGATAAAGTATCCATCCCTTGGACATATCCATATTCTACAAAAGCACCCATACCACCTTCACCAAAACCCAAAATTTCTACCTTGGGTACACCTCAATCCAACCCATCAGGTATAAACATAGGTCAATTCTTAAACAACTTCACCAAACCCCGGTGAGTATGACCTTATACAAATTGATCCAAAAATCACCTCAACATTTCAAGCCGTGATGGAGGATTTACAATCAATTTAAGTCGAACCTGAATATCCTTGAGCTCTAGCAACCCTTGTTGGACCCCTTTAAGTATTAGCCCTTATCACATTCCATAATTCTAAAATAACTCCCATTCACCCAAACAGTCTAGATCTTCCCCTCTTCATCACAACACACATCAATCAAACCTGAATTAAAAGGTTTATTATTTATGGGGGAGATAACACCAAAATCATCTCATCCCATGCTTATGATCAACTCAATCTTCTTGAAAAAATCCTGTCCAGAACCATTGTCATGCTACGATATTTTAATGACATGATGGCAACCACCTTAGTAACAATTATCCTTCATATACACTTAGCCCATTGAACTCTCCCCGAGCTTTGCTATGTTGTATAAGGGGAATTTTAGTACAACATGTTTGCTTAGATGCCCTTGGATCTGAACCATGTGCTATATACCTTCAACCTTGCATAGATGCTTAAAATTTAAACTTGAGGGTCAAGTTCACATCATCCTCATCGACTCTAGTCCATTTAAGTAATGCAACATGACTTACCACTTAAATGACATCCTCATTCCATTAAAGGATGCAACCCATCAAACTTTCATAAATGAAGCTTCTACAAGCTCAACCATACCCTCCTCCTAGATTCCTATAAAAGCCCCCTTAGAATCCACATTCCAACATCTTTTGCTTGGATAATACCACTTGTTGAATCTCAATACCCTTCCTACTCCTCAAAAGAATGGAAATCTTGATCAACATCCTCACTATGATCCTATCATTTGAACCATCATCCCTTTTAAAAATCCCAACCCTTTATCTATGGGGGGATCGATCAACCACCTTTGGCTTCTAACATCTCACCTTTTGTCAAACCATTCACCTTTGATTTTTCCTTCTGGGATAAACCAAATTTAACCTAAAAATACCTTCATTGGTGTGATTATGAATGATTTATTTTAGGTCATTATGAGAATGGACCACATGAGATTATCCCATGTAAAATTCAAAATCCTTTTGAGTGACATGGCCTTGGATTTATCCAACCAAAGGAACCAACTGACACACCTTCCATCTCAATCATTGAGGAAGAAACCCCATCCTCACCAACTTCTTCTTCAGAGCTTGATGACCCCAATTCTATCCCTCCTAACATTTTTTATACATGTGATTAGTTTGGGACACCTAACCTATCAAATTCATGGGGAAACCAAAAATATTCCTCTAACTCATCTTAAGATGGTGGAAGATGATTCTCCCACCATTAATACCATCTAGTGTCAGGATGATGACTCCTTTTTCACCTACCTTGGTGTTGCGGACTCCTCCCTTCATAGATCCCTTCCTCTTGAGACCTTGACCATGTTGAATGAAGTTACCATTGATATCAACTTGGCCACTCAATACAATCCTTACATAATCAAAATTGGCCAATCTTTAGATTTTTTGAAACATTAAGACTTCTCTTTTCTACATGATCATAGCATAACATTTGCCTAGTCTTATAGTATATTCCTAGAGTTGACCCTTCCATTATCATCCACAACATCTTCACCAATATTGATGTCAAGCATGTTAGGCAAAAGCCTCAAAAGATGCACCCTAGTATTATCCTTCTTGTTAAAGAGGAGATACAACATCTCTTATCCACCAAATACATCCAACCCATTGACTATCTATAATGGGTCTTGAATGTCATTCCTATCACTAAAGCAAAGGGACTTCATATTTATACATACTTATGTGACCTCAACCTTTCTTATCCAAAGGATGACTTTCCTTTACCAACTTGTTGATCTAGTTCCTATCCATGTGATTCTATCTCTTATGGATAAATTCTTTGGCTATAACCAAATCTTAATCTCCTTAGAAGATCAACACAAAACCACCTTCATCACTGCATGGGTAAATTTTTCATATACGGTCATGCCTTTCAGCTTGAAAAATGTAGGTTTAATATATCATCATGCCATGCCCTACATATTTCATGACCTCATACACAAAACCATGGAAGACTATGTAGATGACCTCCTTTGTAAGCCCAAGCATTACCAAGATACTTATAAATATTTAAAGTCATCTTTGATTGCCTTATCCAATTCCATGCTCACTTCAACCTAAATAAATGTGCCTTTGGGGTCCTATCAAACAAACTCCTTGGATTTATCATTTCCCTTTGTGGAATATAAGTCAGTCCCACCAATGTCAAATTAATCCTAGACATGCCTCCTCAAACTAACACTAAGAAACTCCATAATTTAAAAAGTAAGCTTCAGACCATTCATCATTTCATCTCTCAATTATTTGATAAATGCTAGCCCTTTCACCACCTTCTTAAGAAGGACATGTCCTTTAAATGGAACAAAGACTACCAAAAGGGCTTTGAATCACTCAGAGGATACCTTCTCTCTCCACATATCATTTTCCATCCAAAAGAGGACCAATGTTTCTACCTTTACATCTCCACCACAGACCTTTCCTTATGTGACATGCTTGCACATCGTGACAATCAACATACAGAACATGTAGTATAATATATAATTTGAACACTTGTAGAGTATGAAACTCATTATACCCATACCAATAAGTTATGCCTTGCATTGGTATTCATGAATTCTAAATTTCATCACAACCTCCTCAACCACAAAACCTTTGTCATCACAAACACTAACCCCCTCATGTACATGCATTCTAATCCATATCAAAATCAATGTATAGATATATGGATCATGATTTTAGTTGATTTAGATCTTGAGTTCCTTCAATAAAAATCAATCAAAGGGAAAATAATTATCAATCAATTGGTCAAAGCCCATGTAACTGACAACCAACCTTCTAACCTTGAGTTCCCTAATGAGTCCATCACAACTCTCTCCCAAGAATACATTGCTTACTAAATGACCATGTTCACTAATGGATCAAAATGTCAACATGGTGGGAGTGCCAAAATCATCCTTATACCCCTTAAAGGTGATACTTTTCCCATGTCCTTAAAACTTGACTTTGATTGTACCAATAACATGGCTAAGTATGAAGCCCTAGTTTTATGTCTCCAAAAAACTTTGTCCTTGGGAGTAAAATCAATCAACATTTTTAGCAATTCCCAACTTATGGTCAACCAAATTAATGGTTCCTACTAGTGTATAAATGACATTCTTCAAAAATAAAAATAACTAGTAGATGTACTATTGACATAATTTGATCACTACCTTGTCCAAGCCACTCTACGTTCGACAAACAAATTTACCAACACCATGGATTCTCTTGCTCTCAAATCTCATCTACGCCTTCAGACTCTAAAATATTAGTCACCATTCACATAATTAACCATCCCTCTTACACCAAAATAGACCTCCCTTCCATCTACAATGTGGAGGAAACCTAATCGGATATTTGGTATAAGTAACTTTTCTACTACCTTACCTTAGCCATCATCCCTTCTGACCTCTCTAGGAAAGGTAGATGAGTTTTCATATATAGTACTACTAGGTATGCCATACTAGGGGAATCCTATACAAACAAGGCTTTGATGGTCTCCTTTTTATATGCCTTCATAGCCAATAAATCCCTTTCGTAATCAAGGAAAATCTCAATGGGATTTGTGGAGGGCACTTTAGTGGTTTAGCTATTGCTAAGAGAATCCTTCACCTTGGCTACTATTAGCCTAACATTAACCAAGACTATTGTGATTATGTTAAGTAGTGTGTCAAATGTCAACAACATGCTAACTTGCATCATGTTCTTAGTGATGCCCTTTAATTTGCTAAGGAATTTTGGCCCTTCTCTCAATGGGGATTAGATCTCATTGTCGAGATCAACCCTCACTCTTCATAGAGACACCATTATATCATCATCACAATAGAATACTTCACCAAATGGGTGGAAGTTATTCTTATCATCTCAACTAAGGATGATAAAATTGTCAACTTCATCAATCATCATGTCATATACCACTTCAGTATTCCTCATAAAATCATCACTGATAATGGTAAATCATTCAAAAATAATAAATTATGCAAGCTTTGTGACACTTTAGACATTAATTTAATATTCTCATCTCCATACCACCCACAAGCTAATGGATAGGTTAAAGCCTCTAACAAAATTCTTAATAAAATACTCACCAAAGTTTTTAATGAATTTGGTAAGGATTGGCACTTGCACATTTTTTCTCCCTTGTGGGCAAATCAAACTAGCATTAAAAACCCTATGGGTAGCACCCCTTTCTCACTTGTCTATGGTGTAGAGGTTGTCTTACCTATCAAATTTAAAGTTACGTCCCTTTGCATATCCCTAAAGGATATCATTTTAGAAGAGAACTAACATCAAGAACATCCATCCCAACTTGAGCTTCTTGACGAGCATCACTTGGCCACACTTAACCATATTCATGTTTACAAAGAATGAATAAAATATGCTTATAAAAAACACTTGAGATAATGATAATTCAATATTTGTGACCTCATCTCAAAATAAAACCAACATGTAACTAACATGGAAAGAAGCAAGTGAGGCAAGTTTGTTCCTAATTGGCTTGGATCTTTTATCATCACACATAAGTATGGGTCTAAAACTTATCAGTTATCATCCCTTGAAGGAAAGCTATAATTTCAGCCCCTCAATGCTTTGCATCTACTTCCATTATTTTTTTGAAATAAGTTCTAAAGCACCTTGTGTCTAACTTAAGCTTGTCCCCTTTTTTACAACTTATCACCTTCATCTCCTTAATTTAAGGATAACTCATTAAATCAAATAATTGTGTGATTATCTGCCATAGTTTTAACCTAATCCTAAATACTGGTACCATGGCTCTACCCTTGGCATGATTCTCATGGATACTTTTTATTTCTTATAGGGCAGATCCCCATGGTCATTGTCTCTTAAACCTCTATCACCCATCATTCAACCTTCTTGTGATATGGTTTTGCCTTCATAAAGGAAAACCTTAGACCTATATAAGCAAGTCCATGTCTGAAAAAAAAACAAGTATATTATGGGTCATATCTAAACTTTTAGACTGCTCCCTTGAAAGTCAACTACCATAACAATTTAGATTTACTCAAAAAGATAGACTTCTCCCTTGAAAGACAACTATCAAAATCAAACAAATCCAAAACCTAGACCACTCCCTTGAAGGATGGATAGGTTGAAAATTTGTCAAAAATCAATCACATGGAATATTTCCATATTGATAAGCTTCCCCAACCTATTAACCAAAAAAGGGCATCAAATGACCCTAAGTCAAGATTTAAAACAACAAAAAAATATTTATATCTCAAAGAAAGCTTCAATCAGTGTTTTCAAAGAATTATTAGACTTCCTGCATTGATCACTCTATACCAAATTAAGACATGGATTTGCTTATAATGGTTTTTAGGTTACCTACAAAAGGGTCAAGTTGTCCCCACAAGAAGGTTATACTTCCCTCCATTCACCTATCTGCATCATGCCACCTTTTTTCACCCTCTCAATCAAGGGATTTTGAACTTACTTGTCACAACATGATTAAGTCACTTATTTTAATAAATGAACTAACACTAATGACAAGCAAGCAAGGGGCTTATGTATATAAGCCTACCTATTTTAGCAATGGTATTTTACATTGGGAGCATTTAACCTCCTTCTTCTACTTTCATGACTGCTTGTTGAAAAAATCATTGTGGTGTAGGTCTTATTTTTTTGAGTCATCGTATCTTCATTCATCTTCACCCTTGACATGTAGCATTTCAACCAAAGCAATCTATATGTCCAAGTTGCATCTCTCAAATCATCTAAGTCATTAAAAATATAAAATCACATTGTAAATCATTTAGTTATTTTGTTACATACATTCTATTTTTAAATCCATTTCGATCATTACTTAGGTTTTTTAATTATGAGCACAATCTATATTATAATTCACTTAGGTCTTTTATAATCTTTTATCTCACATCATCCAACAAATCAAAATCTTTATATCACCATCTATATACATCTACCATCTAATCAAAAAGCATAAAATCAAAACAACTCATGACATAAGAATTGTAACAAAATTTTATTATGTATGAACCAAATTACAATCTCATTTAGTTTTTAATCAATCTTACTTGAGATAATAATCAACCTTTTATTTATCATCATCAAAAGCACGTCACACCATACTTAGTCATTTTTCTAAAAAAATAATGATTTATGTCATCCAAAATAACATATATATCTAAATATGAAAATCACATGGATACAATCAACTATATCATAAAAATCACAATATGATCATACATACACCTACTATAAGGAAGTATGCTAAAAACATAATATAAATGCATCATCATCACACAAAAAGAACCATAATCACATCATATATGATAAAATACCATAAAATATCATCATCAATAAACATCATAAATAAACCATGTGTTGAATACACACACACACACACACACACACACACACACACACACACACACACACACACACACACACACACACACAGACACACACACACACACACACACAATGATTAATTGTGAATACCATGATTATTTTAAAAATCTTATGACGTCATTTGAAATGTACTCACCTCTTCTATCTATTATCAATGCTTTGATATAATGCCCACTTTGATTCTCCACAAGAGCTTTGAATTGGTGAAATGAATCAAATGCTTCATCATTATGCTTTAGGAAGTTTACCCATGTTTTACTTATGTAATCATCAATGAATGTCATGAAATAATATCTTCCTCCAATTGATGGTGTTTTCATAGGACCACATAAATATGAGTGGACAATTTTTAATGGTGTATTTATTCTTATTGACTTTCCTATTGGAAATGATTCTCTATGTTGTTTTCCCAAAATGTGTCCTTCACACAACCTTGCTGGTTTCTTTATGAGTGGCAATCCCTTTACCATGTTTTTCATATGTAACAAGTTTAAACCTCCAAATTTTAGGTGCTCAAATCGTAGATGCCATAACAAATTTGCATCCCTAATTTTTACTTGAAAAATTGTTTGTGTGACTGTTGCACCTTTCCCTTTATCCACAAGTTGTGTTTGATCAAATTCTATTTTTAAATCTAGTTGTATCCTTAGGGGAAACATTCTATTGTTTATCATTTGAAATTTTGAAATAAGTTGATTACTTGGATATTTATCTAAGATTGTGCATTCTCTATTTTTGAAAAATACTTTATATCCCTTTTGAATGAGCTGCCCAATACTCATCAAATTGTGTTTTGAGCTAGGGACAAAATAAACATTAGAAATAAACTTTTTCTCCCCCTTTTTGGTTAGAATGTCAATTTTTCCTTTCCCCATAACTGAAACTTTGTTATGATTTCCCAATGTTACATCCAATTTTACATTTTTATCTAAAGTAGAAAATAGTTCTATGTTTCCTGCCATATGATTGTTGCATCCTGAATTTAAAAACCATACATGCTTTTGTGGTTCTTGTGCAACATTATAGGATGAGAACATACTACCCTAGTTTTGATTTTCTTTTGTAAAATTTGTATTTTGATGCCTAGAATCATATTGTTTCTTTCTACATTCATTTGAATAATGCCCATATTTTTTGCAATAATGACACTGGACTTGTGTTTTATCATACCTTTGTCCTTGGGGATGACTTTGATTCAAAATTTGGCTACTGACTCTTACACCTGAGTTTGATGGGCTGATTCTTTCACCTCTATACAAATTTATTCCTCTTCATCTTAAATTTGATCTTCCTCTGCCTCTACCATGGTTGATTGAAGCTTGTATCTTGAAAGCATTCTCCAATGATGAATTTGTTGTTCTACTCAGCCTATGCTCATGTGAAATGAGAGATGCATGTAATTCATCCACTAAAATTTGAGAGAGATTCTTAGTCTCTTCTATGGCCACAACAATAGACTCAAACCTTTCAATTAAGCTTCTCAAAATCCTATCAACTACTCTTCTTTATTCAAGTGTCTCATCATGAGATCTGATTTGATTTACCAGTCTAATAATTTGTGTAAAAAATGAGTCTATTGATTATGTCTCCTTCATGCATATTATCTCAAAGTCTCTTTTCAACATTTACAATTTTGCTGTCTTCACCTTGGCCATTCCCTGGTATGCCATTCATAGAATATCCCATGCTTATTTTGATTTTGTTGCTGCTGCAACCCTTGGAAATATGCTCTCATGCATTTCTTGAAAAATATAAAAGAAAGCTTTGGAATCCTTCTTTTTGTTGTCCCTTAGCAAATCCTTGTCTGATTGTGTTAGTGCATTGTGTGTTGTTGCATCTGTTGGTTGTAGGTAACCATTTACAACAAGCTCCCAAATATCCTGAGAGCATAATAATGCCTTCATTGTGATTGACAGGTAATCATAATTTTTTCCATTGAACTAAGGAATTTATGGGTTTGTCAAACTTGTGCTTGGAGCTACCATTGATGACTTTTAAGCTTGTGATGGATACTCCTTAAATCGTTTTTAAAAACCTTTAGCTCTAATACCACGTGAAGGAAGAGGCAGAAGGCAGAATAATAAAATAGAATAGATCAAAATAGAGAGAGAAAACAAAGATAAAATAGAGAGAAGCTGCAAATGTTTACATTTCAAAATTACATAAACTTAATTACATTCATAGATCACAATACATATTAAACCAATACCCAGAGTTTCTTCTCTTTCTTGTGCTAAAAAAATACCTTTAATATGCTCTTATGTCCAAACTGTTGCTACACCAATATTCTGGTTGTTTCTACTAACTGTTGCTATAGAAAATGTTGGTTGCTCTACCTTTTCATTACATTTCATTCACTACAAAAATGACTAACTAAAGCCTACGTATAACCTAGCAATGGAGGGGAAACAAAATACATTTAATTGTGTTAGCTGGTAAATCTTGCCAAAGAAGATATACATTTGGATTTTCATTTAAATATGTCTTGCATTTGAAAATTGCAAAATATTAACTAAATAAACTTAGCTGGAGGAATGATACTTCACACATGCGAGGAAAATTTAGGAGATATGTTGGGGTAGGAAAAATTAAATGTCTACAATGGAGAAATAAATATGGGCATAGTTGGGATTATTTCCAACCACAGTCTTATCTCCACTACATCATGATTCTGCATAGTTCTCTGTTGTGCACTTGGTCAAGGATGGAACAAATAAAAAGTAGTTTATTTGGATTATTATTTTTATGGTGCACTAAAAAGGAGATTCACAATTTCAGTGGTGCAAATCGATAATAAAAAATTAATAAAATAAACTTTCCCTGTTTAAGTTTCGGCCCCCCTATCTATATTCACATACATTTATTCTCATTGCCAACAAATCTGGAAAGAACTGTGCATTAATAAACTGAGTACATTTATTTCAATCCGCTAGGCATGACATCATCATTCTCTCCCATAATAACATGAACACAATTTTAACCAATGAAAACATAAATAAATGTCTTTTTTCATATTTTTTTTTAATAAATACACAAGTTAACTATTAAAAACATCCAAAATTTTCAATGCACAAAAACCAATAATTTATGATTGATAAGAAAAGATAAATTTAATCAAAAATTAAAACAAATTAATTCTTTTAATATATTCCTTCAAAACTAATAATATAAAATAGTTTCTTTTATCAAAGAACTATAATCATTTCTTTCGCCGTTAAAATAGAGGAATTCCTGCACAAAGAACATTATGTCTCCCACCGCCCATAGAATAAAAACAGTAATCCATCGTTAATAATTACTCATTACGAATTTGGTTGTGTGAGCGGCAAACAAAATATTGATCGATAATTTGAGTGGGAGTTGGGAATATGTTTTGAACCCCATTTGGAGCATCCCAAAACAGATAAACTTCTATATATAAAGTTAACAGTACGTAAATGGAGAGAGCCAATAAAAGGCTGCCTCATCATCTTTCAAATTGGATTATAACGAAAATGTTCATTAATTGAACGTAGTCTATTAATATATAGTTAAAATTATTATTGTTATATATAATTATTTATTATTTTTATTAATAAGAAGAAAATAATTGTAATAGTGAAATTAAATTAAGGTATATATATTTTTATGTTAAAATATGTTAAATATAAAAAAATTAGATAAACACTAACTTTAATAATTATATTATGATTATGTTAAATAGTTTTTTGAATCTTCAAACAGAAGGAAGTCATATACAAATTTTAAAACTTTTTATGATATATTGATTTCAATATATTATAAAGTTTTTAAGTTTATTTAGTTAGAAATTATGATATTATTTGAGACATTAATGTATAAAGAATAGTATGTATATATAAATGAGTGTATTTTATAGTTTTAATAAGAGTCATAATATTTTAATAGTTCATTTAAATTATTGTGAATATTTTTTAATATAGTTATGTGTGTATTTTTTAGATCAAAGTTTCTAATCATATTTTGTAAATCATTTTTAAGATGAGAATGAGAATAAAAAATTCATAACTACAAATTTAAGTCTATTTATTCCATTAATATCAAAATAAGAGAAAAACACATTAATAATAATAATAATAATAATAATAATAATAATAATAATAATAATAATAATAATAATAATAATAATAATAATAATATTACAATTAAAATCAAATGATCCATGACAATTAAAAAATCTACACACTGATAATACCAAGAATACAAAAATTACAAACTACAACTTTTATATATCATAAATGTTTATAACATAAAAATTTAATAAACTGTAAATTATTATTTTATTTAATATATACAAAAGATTTCTTTATTATTATTATTATGAAGTTGTTCTGAATTTCTATTAAAATACTTAAATTTTAAATAGTTTTTTATTTTAAAAAAAAAAAAAAAGATCAATATCAACAAACTTTGAATTGATAGGCAGGGTTAATCTGAAATTGCAAGGTTGATTTGACATCTGAGGGTTAATTTATCAAACTACAAGTAATAATTTCTTTAGCTGTTGAAATTGAGGAATTCGCGGCACTGCACTGAGAACGTTATGTCTCCCACCGCCGATTTCAAAAAGAATACTTATCCATTGTTATGTGGGGCAACCAGACAAAATTTTCAGAATTGCTTGCTTCGAAAATAAAGTTTCATTGGGACTCTATATTTAAACCAATTTGGAGCATCCCAATGCCGATAAATTTCAGTCTATAGAGTTGAAGAGCACTCAATTGAAGAAAGTCAATAACAGGCTGCCCTGTAGAGTTGTACGACTGAACTTAATATTAATTTTATGATGTCTGTAATTGAATACACCTTTCCGGCATTATATGCACCTTTAATGGGAACAATGATAGAAGATGGAGGAGGAGGGGGCAGAGGATCATTGAGCTTATTATCCAATTTTTTCAAGTATTATTAATTAAAGGATGTGCAGTATTTATTATTTATGTTTTTTTTTTCTTTTCCAATTTTAAAAGTTATTTTGTTCAGTATAAAAAAGAATAAGATTTAAATGAGAGAGCTTCTCTTTCTATAGTGTAGACCACGACTTCTTTCATCTCATTCACTATTACTAACATATCCATGCCCATAAATTTGAGGTCTCAAACAAAAAATGGAAAATGTTTTTGGGAAGAACTATTATGACATTTATTGTGTCACTATGTATTCCCTCATAGACCATGCCTATGGTCCCATCGGGTAGACCAACAACATCAAAAATATGGTGGAACTTTACTCACTGCACAGAAAGTACTATCCCAATGATCAAGTAGGATCTTAAGGTGGGTAAGCTCCAGACAAAATTTCTTGTCTTGAACTTGAATATGAAGCATAACATTAGATAAATATTATCTTATTAGATGTGGAAAAAACAATCATCCAATATAACTTAAGAGAAAGTAACATCATTATTGTTCTTCCATAATCGAAAGATAATTTTAATATGAAATAATATGCCAAATTTGAGTAATTTATGTTGGAATCATAGCCAAGTCACCTAAAATCACCATATTCCAAGTAAACATCTTTGGATAGAAGGGTTGGAATATGGTGTGAATCCATTGTCAAATAGACTGGACAAGCTTACAAAACTAGAAAACATGTTTTGAAGATTATGGGTGGTTGCACACATAACAAATACGGTGAGTCATACCAAGGTGCGCTAGGTGTGCACCAACTGGTAGAGCTTGGTGAATAATATACCACTAAAGTACATGTGTTTAAATTCAACGACAGTCATCCACATTCAATCAGACCCTCTTCTCTCAATTTTTTTTGTGGAAATTACTTTTTAATGGAAATTGAAAGCTTCAATTTGTAGCTACTAAAGAGAGAGGAGTCAGTAACCTAACCGAGGTTTATATTGATGAAAGGGGGTCTCAACATACCTCTTCTAGTCAATCAACATACCAATTCTAGTCAATCCACAATGGTGAGAAGGACTCGAAGATTCAATCCCCTCCAAGATCCTTCTCTCATATGGTTTTCTTGAGTGATAGAATTTTTCATGTCCATATTTTTCATCTAATAAAAACTAATAAACATTGTAAATATTTTTACTAATTTATTGATTTAAATATTTATTATTACCTAAAAACATGTCACAAAGAAAGTGTTATACTATACTAAAGTAATAATGAATCTTAAAACATTATGAAAATGTATTTTATAGCATCAAGCATTGAAGGTAATCAAATACTACAATAAGTGACATAACAATAACTAATTTATGAATCATATAAATTTGAGGTCAATTGAATTCCCCTCTCTAATACTACAATAAGTGACATAACAATAACTAATTTATGAATCATATAAATTTGAGGTCAATTGAATTCCCCTCTCTTAATTTATTCATAAAGACTAGATTTATTTTGTTCAATCCCTCCTAAATATCACATAAGTATAAAACATGTGGATCCATGGATATTTATTAGCCAATATAAATAGGATTTATAGGTTTCACTTTTAAAATACCTTGATTTTTTTCACCAATTAAATATTTTTAAACATATATCACAAAAAAATTGCAAAGTTTTTATGAAGTTTGAAAGCTAAATAATGGCATATTCCTTGAGTATTATTAGAGAATATTTCATCCTATTTATTATCAAATCTAACTGCATTTAATTTGACAATCCAGCCATTGCATCAACTCATCTTTGGTGGTGTCTTCTGTTTTACCTCAAGTGCCAAATTTTTCTATGCCACCAAAACAATTGGGTGGAAGCACCAGGCCAATGGGCCACACCTTTTGCCCTCTCATGTATCTCAGGTATTGGATATACTTAGGCTCCAACTGCTCAAATGTATTAATGAATATTCCCCACCCTTGATTGACTGACTATAACTGCCCTATTACCTCCATCATGAATGGCTTGAACAACATGGGGTTTATTTATTGTTTATGTAATGTTAAAGAACTGGAGAGATTCAAGCTCATAACAAGAGTGTCCCTCTATTTCTCCAATGCATTGTGCATCGCAGAAAGCCATGCAGAGTGCAACAAACTCAATCTAAATGCACCATAGGTATCAAACATCACTGTGGGTATATTGTGCTTTTGGAATACCTCCATACTCTATCCCAAAAGTACATCATGCAATGTGCAAACATGTGGTCCCATCCCCTGTTGGCCTTATTCTTCAATATTGTCCTCAAGCCAATGGTTAAAGGTGTGTTCAAGATTAATGGTGAAATAAAAAATAAGATTGTATTGCTCAATCAAAAGTTGGTCAAGGCTCTCCATTCCCTCAAGTAGGTCTTCTACAACAGGTTTGGGAAGGACAAAGAAGCAAATATCAAGCCCTGAAATAATAGCATCGGCTATATGGTGTTGCAGATGCAGTAGATTGGTAAGGGTGGTGACAAATGTGATGGTGAAGCCATGGGAGGAAAGTAACTTTACAAAATCGAGTAGAGGAATGGCATGACCAAGTGTAGGGAATGGCACTACCACCACATGAGGATTCTCAATACCGGTATGCATCTTAAAAAGTCTTTGCAAATTATTTACTATGGCAGTAAATTTATATTATAGAATTCCATGCAAACTCAATTTTAAGAAATTTATAGTATAAGAGCAGAATTAACCATTAAGCGATCCTTATTATATATAGTATTTTTATATAAAATGCATATTTAAACATAGCTACAATCTAGAATATATAATTCATCGATATAAGCATTTAGAATTTCCTACTATATAATTTATTATTTAATTTGGAAAGAAGACATCATATATTATTTATAAGTAGACAATTCAATACATTTTTTTTTCATAATATCGACATATAATCATCATTCAGATAAAATTATACCCTTAATAAATTCTCTAAAATTGTCACACAACATATTAATTTATTGTAACAATCAGTTATCATTATTTTCATATGCATACAAACAAAGATTATAGAATAAAACATCATGGTAGAAAAGGGTCCATTTTCACTCAAATTTATTTTCCTAAGTCCATGTGTATGTATGAAGATAGGCTACAATTATCCTAGCAAAAGTTAATCATTAATTACGTTAGCACACAAGTCGAGCATCTATAGTGTTGCCACACTATGGCAACCACATTAGAACGTTTTATTTATAAGATATTACTTCAAGGGATCATGCATAAATGAAAGGTGTTACTTTAATACAAATAAAACATAGACTAGAAATCAGCATCTCATTATATGCATGATAGTAAAGTTAAAAAAGCTTAGAACTAAAATTGAACAGGTGTAAGTGTATGGATTTAGAGGATTAATAAGGTCTTAAACGGAATCCTTTTTAATTTTATTTTGAAGTTTCATTTGCTTGTATTTGAGATCACTACACTTAAAAATTGGAGATAAAATAAAAAAAGGAATTAAAAAATTAAAAATCTATTTAAAACTAAAGGAGAAATATGCTTCCGTTGAAACTTGCAATAGAGCAGAGTGGAGACGCCCTGAGAGGAGACGCGAGAAGGGAGCTTAGTTGTAGTTTTTGAAAATTCAAACGCTGATGCATGACAGCCCTTGGTTCTTCTGGCAATGTTAAGCCTGCAGCTTTGATCCTTGGGGATTAGCTTCGCCACACTCCAACATTAAATATCTTAATAGTCAACCCAAGAAAAAAATTCATGGGATTACTACGAATAAACTAATAGAAAAGGTAATGATGTGAGGAAGTTCTCTTCCATGTGAGGGGTTACATTTTATCATTTGTGCATCATATTTGTAACTTTTTGTCTATTTTTTGAGACACTTCATGAGTTTTGATGGAGGAGTTGGTGCCAGGGCAGTGATAAGCAAAGTTTTTGGTAGACCTATCAAGTTTCCACAGTATTGTTTTGGTTAAGATCAGAATACGAATATCAAGAACTATTATTTTATTTTATATTCAAAAGAACTCAATGTCATTCCCTCTTGAACATTGTTTCTTTTCTACGTTTTAACTAGGTGGAGTTTATTAATTGGATCATTTATATAGTCCCATATTTTTTAAGTGTTCTTTTGGGTGCAAGTAAAGAACTATTGCTCTATTATTTTTAACAACTTTTTGGAAGCTCAAAGTGTTGAGCTTGGGAGTGAGGCTTTAAGTTTAGAGGATGCCATTATTATTAATCGAGATCCAAGCTTTAGTTTTCCTATCTTTCTTTTTCTAGTTTTTATTTGAAACTTGAATGCAATTGTGGAGGGTTCATACAATTTGATTGAAAGTACATTCATGAATGGTTGGGCTACTGTGAGGATGAGTCTTAGTAGATGGCTGATCATAATTAATATGCACAAACTCAGTGTATGTTGGCATGGCACTTTTAAGCCCACCATCTCCAATGACTTAAAAATTTTGTTGACGACGAACTCATCATTACCCCGCCATCTACCCCAAAAATCCTCAAAACTAACCAAAGCAAACAAGCCCATATGGTTGGATTTGTGTGTTGATATCATGATTTCAAAATGATGATTATTTGGCATTTGGTTTCATTATTTTAATTTTCATATCATAATTCATGGTATGATTATGTGTTACTATTGGTTGGTGATTCTTATGAACCCATTTCACAAAACCAAGTGCCCTACATATAATTTGTCCCATTACTGATTTGAGCCTCTAAGTTTTGCATTTGATCAAGCTCAAGCAGACATTTCAAGGCAGCAAAGGAAGGAGGAAGTGTTTTTTGATGATAAAGGAGACATTTGGTCTGCAAGTATATATTCTCCTAGGTTATTGACTCTATAGAACTTGTATTAACAACCCTATATGAACTATATGATTCATTCCTAGAACTATGTGATTCCTCATAAGTCCTTGTTTGGATAAAAAAAAATGTAATTTATAACTACAATATACCTACTTTACTGCTATTAGGAATCACATAGGCATATGAATTGTTTGACCAAATACCTTGTCCTTATAGCAACATAACCTGTTTAAATACAAAAATTGGAAATTTTGGGTGGATTTACATTGCCACATATACTGGTGCATTTTTTACATCAAGGATCACCAGAAAATAAAAAAATGAATGGTCTACTAGTTCAATTCCTTCAAAATCTACTAGTGCATTAAACTTACTGAACTGATCGATCTTGTAGCTTGATGATAAAACCATTATAAATCCCTCTCAAATATATCAAACATAAGTGCATCCACTATACCTAGACATGTAAGTTAGTTCTTTGGTTGATCCTTGGGTCCTTGATGCCATGTTACCCTACTACATGTACTTCTATACAAACCCAAACTTTAAATCTCATCTCTTCACTTGAGATCAATGCCAAATCTAGTAGATCTCACAAGACAGTGAATTCTACCACATGCATTCTTACTATATCATCTCACAGAATTTGAGATGCATTTAGAAGGTTGACCTTGTTGGCCACAATATTTTTAATTTGGGATGTGAATTATTTGAAAGAATGCTTGAATGACTATATAGACTGCATTGCCTTAATGACCATCTAAAGTTCCATTGAAACTGTAGTAGGTTATAATCATTGCTAAGAGGATAAGGCTATAGGATCAGGGTATTCCTTCAAGAGATGTAATCTCATTTGATTTATGGTCTAGGTCATGAGTAAAAGGATTAATGCATAACAAAGCTCATGAGTTGTAGTGTGTCACATAATAAAAAATTAGCCAAAAATTCATAGCTTCATGTAGGATTTGTTTAAGATGTGTATTTACTCAACATTTCAGAAATTCTATTAGTAGATGAATATATGCCAATATATAGTGTAACTGATTGTATCAATATTTGTCGAATCTTTTCCATACTATTTTGTTTGAGAAGTAGGACCTAAGTTTATAAGTAAAAAAATGCACATGGACTCTTTGTATTCTAAGGAGCCTTACATTTCATTTTATAAATCTCTTATGGATCCTTTATAGTAACAGAATAAATGCTAAACTGACCATTAATTTATTCTAAGCATCTTGTACGGGAAAAGATTGAGCCAAATATCTGTGCTTTTCATTTCTTTGTTACAAATCTAAATTTTACGTTATAGATCACTATGAAAAAGTTTATTTCAATGTTCAAATTTGATTATGTTGTAATGTGGGATTATCCATGAGTGTCTTATGATATCATTAATGATTACATTTTTTCGTCATGTATAGTATTGTTATTGAGTGTTATCGAACTTTGGTGTTCATTAGTATAGTGTTATTAGTGACTTCCCCCTTTGAGCCTCAAAGAGTCTTTATAGGTTTCAAATTAGGTTATGTTTACCTAGATGATGAACTGATATATTTTGATTTAGTAAATTAAAGCATATTTAGACTTTTAAATCTATATAGATATCTACCTTTGTTTTAATTATATATTTATTGTACAAGAAATAATATATGGTGTTAGTGACACTTAAATGAACACCAAGATATAATAGGTTTTGCCTATTTTTTTTCTAAATCTAATGCACATGTGGAGTAACCATAAAAATGTTTATAGGAAACTTATATGGAATCTCCCTTCTATTTTATAGAGCTATAAGTGTGGAGGGAAGATCTATGCTTGGTTGTTATTTGAGGTTTGATTCAGATGTGAACAACCTTGAACAACATGTAGTGTGAGTTTCATTATCAAAAGGAATAAAATAACCAAAAAAATCCTAGTTTTGATGGAGCATATGTTGAAATAAATATTTCCACACTAAAATAACTGAGCCTGATATTAGAGATAGGGTAGTGACAATGATAAATAATGAAGGACCAAAAAATATCCTATTATTTAACCCTAAAATCTAGATTAGGGATTCTAAAGTTAAAGGGGATAAATATATTATAGTGGATAAGGGTTATAAACTATATAGCAAGCGAGTGACTTTTCAAACTCATATAAACATATACTGAATTTATTATGATGAGATATGCTAACAATAGAAAGTAAAACTATGTTAGATATTGCAATAAATGAAAAAAATCGTACTTATATTTTTTATTGTGCGTATGTGGATATGATATGCAATAAGCTAGAAATAGACTGGATCCAGATTCTGGACTCATCATTAAATTCTATAAATTTGACCTCTATGGGATTTAACACTTGCATCAACCTTGAATGGTTGCATCGACACTTCTATTTAGCTTAGAAGCAGGTGTCAAGTATGAAATACTTTTTAAAAATAGATATGAGCACTTGGGATATGTTGGGTTATGTGTCGCTTTCACTCTGGTGTGATCAGATCTAGATCATGAGCTATTGCTGCTTGTAAAATAAAAAAATTATAGTTCATCTTCATAGTGGCTATGGTAAAATTGGTTAGTATGTTCATGGTATCGAGATGTCCAAAAGACCTCTCTATCAATGAACCCTGTCTACATATTCAATACTCCAAAGAGGGCCTCAAACTTATGTATTTCTCCCCTATATATTACAGTGTGTGTGTGTGTGTATAAAGATGCAATATGTGAAAAATAAGACCGACAGTGACCTAGCTTGTAACTGGTAATTATGGCTCATGGAATGCTCTTTAATACTTCAGACCCATATATGTGTTTTTCTTATGATTATATGGAAATAGAATAAAATATGAAATATTTTCTCACTTAAATACTTGATTGAATGTTTTTGGTAAGTTACCTTGTGAGTTATTAGGTTTTTTCTAGGTTTAAGGTATGAATGAAGATTGATCATGCATATATACCAATCCTTTTGGAGAATATCTCACGTTAAAACACTTAGACCGACTATAGGTATATGTTTCATTTACAAATTAGATGAGTTTAAGGTACTAGACATTTTCGTTGGGATTGGACACTTGCATGGATGAAGGCATCTGATTGGGACTCAAGTGTCCGAGAAATTGGTAAATAGGCATAAGTCCATAATTTATAGAAATAAAATATAAACATGTTTATAATATTCTAACCATGACATAAAGTCTGAGTCATTAGAATAATATTGATCAAGATAAAAGATAAGTAATAAACATAGAGAAATATTGTATGTGAGCCTTTCAGTAGTGATAAGATATTGAAGCTAAAGGTACATGCATGATATGTGATGCCTAGTAAAATAGAGGATAAATTCAAAAAAAAATATATTCAATGTAAAATATTATATTTATTTTTGTGCAAGAGTAAGCTTAAAAATCTTATGAGAGAAGCATTTGGTTAAGAAAAACCAACTCAAGGGTATAACCAAGCCCTCAACCGAAAACATAAACAAATTAGAAAACAAACTAAGTAATAAAATACTTTGGATCATACTTGATCTCAATAAACTCCCCATTGATCCAAAGAGGTATAAACAGACTGAGCAATGAATTATGAGTCATCCAAGTAGACTCTACTGCAAATACAATTGGTACACTGTGCATGCTGGATTGATCAATGCCCTGATCATCCTTGCACTGAAGTAAAACAAGATCACACTCTATCTAACTAAATCGATCCTCACAAAAAATCTATCCAACAAGTGATTGTCCCAGTACTGTGTATGACACATCTCTTCCTAATGCCCAACAATCACCAACATCTCCTGCATGCTTTTTCTCAACACTAATAATTCTAGCAACTCAATACTGACTCACCATAATCATTGACGATTGATCAAAAACCAATATGCAACATCATTTCCCCCTATCAGGTGAGAGGTGAGAAGCCATGCAACAAATAAACCAAATACAAACCACTGAAATGCTCCACATCAAATATCATATTAACACTAGATCTATGAAAACAAAGTACACAAGCCAAAAAATACTACTACATCAAATACCAATCTTGAGCCTAACAACTTGTACAAGATGGGTTTGTTACCAACTCAGAATATATAGTCATCAACTACAGAGCAAGAAACTTCAAAATCATCTCATTTATCAGAAGAATAGCCAGAAGAGTGACTAGAGTGATCAACAATCTTTGCTTTTGTCTTCTTTCAATGTCGAGAGAACTTCCTTTTGGAGGGGTACTCTATAGAGAGGTGTCCTATGACACCACAATTGTAGTAAATTCTCTCACATCCACTGGAACTAGAGGAAAAATAGCCACATGAAGAAGAATGCATGTGTTTGTGCTTGTGTCCATGTGAATGTCTGTGGTGATGCTTATGCTTCGAAGAACCAGAATGATATCTATGCTTCTGCTTCGAAGAACCATAATGATCCCTATGTTTAGAATGATGCTTATCTCTAGAAGTCTACCACAGAGTGTTTCTATCTTTGAAAGTGTTTCAAAAAATATTTTATGTTATGCTCATATAATGGATTACCTATTTTGGTATAGTGTGCCTCCTCTATGGATGTACTCTTCTTCCTTGCAAACTATCTCTCATGTTGAGTTACTAACTCACAAATAGAGTCAAATGTGGTAATGCTAAGATTATCACTACGCAGTAGCATTTCAACAAAATTGATGTATGTAGAATTAAGACCATGAAATGTGATGAAAATTATCATATCATCATCAATTTTACCACGAGTTTTGCAATATTCTTGTTACAATGTTTTCATGTGAGAAAGATATTCAGAGATGTCTTCATTATCTGTTAGTTTATTGTTCAATAGTTGCATAAGGTCAATCTTCTTATATGCAGGGTGTTTTTCATACATATCTTTTAACACTTTCCAAGATTTTTATGCACTGGTTTTAACTACCGCAATATGAATGATTACATGTTCAGTGCAAGATGATTTCAAATGTGTGAGTGCACGTTTATCATGTTTTCGATATTCGATCAACTTTGCAACTTCAGTAGGTGGTGTGGTTTCTTACTTAGTGATTTCTCATAGGTCATTAAAAATGAGTGTATTCTCCATGTTCCTACTCCATTCTTTGTAATTTTAAGGTGATAATTTACCATTTTCGGAAATCAAACTCACAATTTTTGTCATAGTGCTAAAAAATCAAGTTAAAACAAGACAAAGAAGTACTATTTTGAAGTTTTTCCTTTACATTCAAACATCATTTCTGAATACAAAGGATTCTTGAGACATAGTAAAATTTTTTCCCTTATAACTCCTTGTTACACCCTTATTTCATCAAAAAATTTGTTTCCAATTCTTCCATCACTTTTGTTTACACAAGATAAGATCAAAATACCAAGTTTAGTCAAATTACTAAATTTGGCCAAAATGCTTTTAAAAATAATGATTGCCAAATCCAATATGTATCGAATCAAGCTTTTCCTTTTTTTTCTTAAACCAACTTTTTAACTGCGCCTTTTAAATTTGATGGAGCCCACACGTATTTTCAATTTTTCGGTTTTTTTATTTTTTGAAAATTACAATCATCAAAAATAAATGATCTCTTCCATGCGCCGATGCAAGGAGAATGAAAACAAAACCTAAAAAGCTTACTATATGTTTCCGTACCATGGTGGATCCTGCTAGGTCTGTGTTGCAAATGATTTTTTAATAGAGAAGGCATATTTTAGTAGAGTCATTGACAGTCGTTGCCCTTTAGCAATGAAGTGATATTTTCAGGGCATGGCTTCCTCCACAATTTTTTTGAATTTCAGGTATGCAATATGCCACCACTTTGACAAATGGATCAAAAATAAAGGGAAAGAATGCTTCTCTTGCATATGGGACTTCTCTCTACAGTGTCTATACACTAGATGAAAGAGTTAAATGCTTTGATCAAGCGAGCATCAACCAAACTTCTACACTTTCTTGTATTCATTGTGCATGTGTCTCAAACTTCCACTTCTGGGTTGTACATCGATCCTTTTTTTATTAGCACGTCTGTCTTCTTCAGCAGATCACTTCGTCGGTTGCAAGCAGATTTGATAGAAGATCAAATGTCTCTAACACTTCCTCGCTGTGTCGATAACTACCTCACAAGGCTTTGATACCACTGATGCCCGATAAAATGGAGGATAAATTTAGAAAAAATATATTCAATGTAAAAGCTTATATCTATTTTTGTACAAGAGTAAGCTTAAAAAGCTTATGAGAGAAGCAGTTGGTTAAGGAAAATCAACTCACAGGTATAACCAACCCGTGAACCAAAAACATAAACAAATTAAAAAATAAAGTAATAGAATACTTTGGATCATAAATGATCTCAACAATATGTATTTGTCGAATGTACAAGAATAAGGTCTTATATAATTTAGATTAAGTGTCTACATTCCCCACTCGCCATTCCCCCTAGCGTTTCCCCTCTCGCCCCCCTTAATTTAGTAATGAAATTGCTAGTTTAAAGTAAAATAAACGCATACCTAAATGTAACTAACACACCTTGCCTTTGAGTGAGCCCAACTTAAGTTGTTTTCTAGTCATTGACTTACAACAAAGAACATGTTACAATATATAATAAGTGTATATAGTCTAAAATTGAAAGCATTTGAAATGATTGAACGTAAAGAGAGCATGGTTTAACAATACAACTATGTATCGGTGATATGAGATTAGAACAAATTAAAAAATGAATAGGTGCATATATATATATATATATACTGGAGGACACATGCCCCGAACCTTAGGAAATAAAGTGAGTCTGCACATGATAGTTGAGGTTTACTCAACTATGCAACTCAATCATACTTATAACCTAATGAGTGTGAGTAGATCAAAGTTAACTCACACTATATATGTGGTGAGGTTAGATGATGTAATCAGGGCCAATCTATAAATTTAGTAGGATTGATTGATTTGATTGTTAGAGATTAATACTCTTAGTGGTAAGCTTAACTTGGGTCTTAACCAAGAGAAGTTTCATCTTAATTAGTATAACTCATGTGAGGTTTAATGTTGCACACCCACATGTTTAATTAAGGAGACAACATGGTTGTTAGAATGTTGACATTAGTGTCCTAGTTAGGTAACTATTCATTTAGCAATTGAACCAATTTAATAGTGAAAAATGAACTCTCCTCACCTTCCCTCAAAATGTTATAAATAGAGAACAAGGCTTGAGCTTTGTAACAAAAAAAAGAGGTTGAATAATGATAATTTGGAAGTGCAAGCAAGTAAGTTAGATAATTAAAACTTTGATTCTATATATTTGATTGCTTCAAATGTAAAATGATGTTTTGATCGGTTTGACCGTGGGTATATTGTATGCATCATGTATTTACAATTTATACATGGTATCTGAGTCAACCCTGTAACCCTCCTCACTAAGTATCCAATTAGAGAAACAGTGTCGAAAAAATGACAATGAGAGTCACTATAATATCTTGGAGATTATTTTACAATTGGGAGGTCATTTTGCATTTTGGAGTTGATCAACATTTGTTGGCATGGTCATTGAAGTTGTTAAAGGTTGTTCAACCTTTCAGTTTGCTTGAATTGGTCGCATAACAAATTTATTCAAGAAACTTGTTGGTCACTGAACAATTTATAAAAAAATACGCATATTTTGATGCAGATCTGATCGTGCGTATGCATCCAAAACGGTTGAATTAGTGGGAGTAGATGTTCATTTGACAGAAAATAGAGTTATGACACCCCTGATTGAAGAATTTCTCTGATCAATTATGACAATGCGTTGACTAAAGAGGTTTGATTTTTTTTTAATTTTTTTTGGGCTTTTTAAAAATTTCCATGTAGTTTTAAAAAAAATAAAAAAAATCAATTTGTTTTCAATTTTTTTTTTAATAGATTCTTATTACGTTTTTTTGGGGTGATTAAGTTTTTTAATTTAAAATAGATTTTTTTAATAACAATTTAAATTAGTTTTTTTTGAAATGTTTTTTTAAAAATCAAAATCAAAACTTGAAAAAAAACCAACTACCGGCCACCTTCCTTCATTCTTCTCCCCACCGTCTGCCGCCACTCCACCACTCCCGGTTGCCCCTGCCTCCAGCCATACGCCACCTCCCCCACCGCCACGCCGTGCAACCTCCTACCCTCCATTCCCCGCCTCCCCTGCTCCCTCCTCCCTCCAGCTTCCTGCTGCCTCCCAACCTCCGCTCCACTCCTCCACGTAGACCCCTGCCCACCACTTCCTCCTCCTACGGCCTCCCCACGGCCACACCACTGGCGTCAGCACCTCCCTCCATTCTCCCCTCCGCTCCCTTCCACCCACTGCTGCGTCCCTCTGCCGCCAGCCCTTTCCCATCCACTGCCCCGGCCACTCGACCACCCCACCACTCGTTCAACACCCCTGCTGCAGCTGTCATACGCCATACCCGAGTAACACCGCCACATCTATTTTTTAAAAAACCCCAAAAAAAACATTTTTGTTACACTTGGCGATGGTATTCTGTGTGTATACTTGCAGCGTTGAAAATGTGCCTTTTTTAAAGTTCAACGGAAATTTGAATTGCCAGCAGCCTTTCTTGGCCACCAACCTCCACTTAGCGCTTCTTTTTTGAGATAGGGCATTCATCACCAAACCAGCAGCCATTGTTGACCATTTGAAACCTTCTTTGGTTTTTGCTTTCAACAACATTAATCTTTGGCATGCATGTTTTTTGAGTTTCGCTGATTAATTTTTGTGATCGGACTGGTCTACTTAGAGGGTCACTGTTTGTCCACACCAAATTTGATTGGCACTATGGAGGCTTTCGCACACCCTTTTTCCGTTTAACAGCGTAGAACCCCCACAAAAATACTTGTTTTTTTTTTTCAATCAGTTCCCTATACATCTGCACGCCCACTTGGCATTTTCTGGGTTTTGTTCATGCATGTTCGTCATTTTTGACGGACCCCCTCCATTGTGAGTTTCTGCAGATACACTTGCATGTTTTCGTTCATATCTTGAGCTTCTTTTGGAGTTTTGAAGTGATTTTAGTTGTGTTGCGAAGTTGGTTATGTGATATTTCATGTAGTATATTCATTTTTTTTCAAATTCACAAGAAATCATGACTGTTTTTTAAATTTCCAGTAGCTTTCTCGACATGCGAACTTCGTCAGAGTTTCTGGGCACTTTTCTCTGCACTTCGAGCACTTTTTGAAGTGCCATTTTTTTAAAAAGTACATTATTTTTCACCAAGAATCCATATTATTAATTTAATTTAAGTCATATTGGACAGAAAAGGATATTTTTTTATTTTATATTTTTAACTCAAATTGCAATTGGGTGATTTTTTTTTGGTTGTAAAACTACATAATTAGAAGCAATTTGGAGGGAGTTTGGGGGGATTTATTTTATTATTGCACTCTTGTAAAGTGCTAACACTCATTTTTTGGGGGATTCACACTTGCTTTAGGCACTCTTGTAGATTATGCCTTGCATTTGTTTGTTGTGCATTTGTGATTTGCACATTGTTGTCCACTCACACTTTCACACTTTTTTGGTTTATAACATATCTCCTCCAAGGTCTTTTTATTAGCATCTTGCATTCTTCTCTAGAGACACCCTCAATGCCCCTTTCTTAGCACCATGCATTTTTTTTCTAAAAACATCTCAAAGCCCTTTTCTTAGTGCCGTGCATTCTTATTTTTGTTGTCTCCTTTAAGTTCTTTTTCTTAGTGATTTCCATTCTTTTTTGGAGACACCACCAAAGCCCTTTATAAGCACCTTGTCTTTCTTTTTGCTTGCATTGACTTCATGCCTTCTTGTAATCTCACTCAAGAAAACACTTAATAACTTGTGTGATCTAAGAATTTGACTCAAGAGAGGATGGTTAGTATGGTGTTAGTTCTAAAATGAAAACAAAATGAAATAAACACTCTAATAACATAACATCTCTAGGCCTAGACACTAGGGAGAGCTTAGTTAACAAAAGCAAAAGATAAACACAACTAAAAAGCAAGGAATGAAAACATAATAATTCTTTTACTTTACTTGGATGCTCCAAATACCTTTGCAGTAGTGGCTTACTTGGCTTGTACTCATGAAGTCTTTGGCAATGGAAGTTTGGCTACCTCCATCTCTTCTTGGCACTTTGTGGCTTTGGCTTGGCTTAGCATGGAATCAATTTGGAATTATAACTTTGCATTATCAAGTCCTTTGAAGATATTTGAGCATAATAACTTTGCATCAAATATAGCTTAGAAATGATGTTCCTAGCCTCTCTATTTATAGATTTTTGCAAATGTCTAGAATCAACCTGAACCATCCATCGTGAGATTGAGACGTGAAGTTGAGAATTAATTAAATTATTGAAATTAAGTTTATAATTATCTTCATCATGAAATTAGAAGAAGGGGTAATTAAGAGACAAGGAGGGCTTTGATGAGACATGGGAGGCATGAATCTTGATATTTATGACATTTATGGCCTAGGGATGTCTTTTCAAAAAATGAGGTCACATGATGATGCATATATTCAATATTCATTTATAAAAATAAGTTTTTAACAAGTTTTCATGAAATTCTTATTTAGGTTTTAATTTGGTTTAATTAGCTCTTAAGCATTCTTAAGCACTTTGTGCACAAATTACTCAAATTGATCAGAATGCCTTGTTATTGATCCAAAATTTGACTGAATTAGAATTAAAAGTCACTGTCAGATATGTTGAAACTGTATTTACATTTAGGATGTTACCAAAAATAAATAACAAAGGCACGTGTCTTGTGTAAGAGATTTGATAGGAAAGATCAATCCAGAGCACCTAGGTACAAAATTGGCACTTTGACTCAGAATGATCTAATCAAAGTTAGATGGCCCATAAATTACATTGCCCCATTTTGTGATATCCTAGCCAAAATTGGCACTTGAATATATCAATTTCACATTATTTAGCATATTTTAGTATTTTTAGGTCAAATTGTATATTTTAGGTGGAAATTGGCTAAAACATGGTTGGAGGTTATCGATGACTAGTTTTAGATGTCTATAGTTTACCCTTATTTGGGAAGATGTTGTAAACTTTAGGCAAAGTAATGTCTTCTCAAATAATGAGAGATAATATGTATGCCAAGAAGAAGATGACGACTAAAGAATAAAGCTTTAAATAGTTTTGGAAAACCTATGATGATGCCCCCTTGAGGGTGTGGACGTTATATTTATTGATGGATGGTCTCTCGAAAATAAACAAGAAGAAAGGTGGAAATAACCTGTGGTTGAGATTAATCCAAATAAGAAAATTCTTTCATGCATTGATGTAAAAAGGATGTTGATTTGCCCAAAGGGGTTATAATCAGGAATAAAAGTCAAAACAATGATTTGTCCATAGGCGGTTATAATCATTAAGAGGACATAGATTGGCTAAAGATGATTGTGCCCTAGTTAGGGCTGATTAACAAGTATAACTCAAAGATATAACCTAAAATACATATTAAAAATGATCAGGTGCAAAGTGATGAAAGAGATGGATAGAGAAAAAAGATTGATCATTAGAAATGATTAAGTTGTACCTACCAATGAGGATATGCTCATCTTGATTAGCAATGATACAACTAGAATGGTTAATGGGTTGATTTGATCAAGGTGGGATGGAAGGATTTGCCAAGGTGCCAAGGAGAAACTTCATTGGCTCCAATGATTGTAGGCTTTTGTGAAACTGATTTTTGCTGTAGCATGTGATGGTAGGCTTCATGATTAAACACCATGAAGACTATCCCAAAATATGCGTAAAGACTAATTCTCGATCCAATAAACACTCAAAAATAATGCACCAATGATAAAAACTATGATGACAATGTTAATGTATGAATATGGATAAACTCAAGAATAATGTGCACAAAGAATCACCCATTGAACACATATAGATTGAGTCAAAGCAATAGTGTTGAAAGCAAATAAACAGGCAAGTGAACAAATAAACAAATAGAAAAATAAACAAATAATCTGAAATAAATAAACAAATAGAAACCCTTCAAACAAAATTAAAAAAAACATCATAACAATGATAATGTCCTAGTAAGGTGGATTGAGGATAACTGACTAGGCTTAGACAGGACAAATATTTTTGGATTTTGAAATATTATGAATGTTTTTGGCATTTTGAGATATCTTAACTCATTAGAGAATGACAATATCCATGCTCACAAAATGATGAGAGCATTTGGCTTAGGTTTCTCACAAAATGATGAGAGCATATGGAAAGCAGGACTGAGATGACCTCATCATGAATTGAGCATGACCCACATAGTCCTGAAATGACCTCAAGTCATAGTAATTCCATCCACATAAAAGGCAAGAAAAAAACAACTAGGTCTCAACAAGTTTTCAAATATGGTAAATGGCCAGTCAAATGAAAAGAACGATGGCATGGTGATGTAGCAATGCATGATAAACAAGTTTTTCCCCTAGTTTGCCCATAGGTGGTTATAACTAGGATACAACGATATAGGTCAATGATACTAATCTACCTATAGGCGATTATAATTAGTAGCAAGACTAGTGAAATATTGATTTGCCTATAGGCAGTTATAATCAAGATCACATAAATAACCCTAATACAAGATGAAAAATAAAAAATACCTTGCCAGATCAACTGTCACACTACTTTCATAGACTATCATTGTAAACACAAATTGGATTGATTGTTGAAACTTGATCGAAATCCCCTTGCAAAAAATATATGAAGAACCAAATGAACCAAGATCAAAATATGATTGGGTAGGATGACTAAAAATAGGCTTTGATCTAAATAGGAATGGATTGATAGGATGGTATGGTCTTTCTATGGATAAAAATGGATTTTGATAGTTTGAATAAAATGGTAAGAGGTTTGCCCTCAAGTGATGGGGTGAATCGTAATATACGTGACAATAGAAAAAGGATATGTAACAATGGTAATGGCACGACAATGTGAAATGGTATGGTACATGTTGTTGCCCTGGGTGTGGTTTTTGACTCTATTATTCTTGTTGATGGGGAGATACATGTCTTAATCAATAAATGATGCAAATAGAATACTTGATCATTTTGATTGCTAGTCAACATCTCATCTAAATAGCTACTCTGTCAAGAACTTGATACAGATCTGGTTATTAAAAATGCTTTTATGATCTTCATTGGTCATTGATTTTGATTTCTTCAAACATTTAGACAAGGTATCTTCATAGCCTTTACAAAGGAAAGTGCAACCATGGATGGTAAATAGGGACAAATAATGGATGGTAGGCTTGATTGTGAAATTGAATGGTTGATGATAATAGAATGTGTAATGGTGGGAAAATGAATGAAGATCAAGACTTTCAGTTACATGTAATGTTGTTGATGCTAGATTGAACATAACTTTGGTTGTGACGGGGCCAAATACTTGTTATCTCGATAGGACCACCAAATTTTTTTATTGTTTGATCTTGAGAGTAGCTACCTTTTGATTAGGCTATAGATTGGAAGTTATTTTTGAGTTGATCTTTGATTTTGTCTTCATCAAGTAGTGAACAAATTTTGTGCTCAGCTATGGGTGCTTCAATAAGGTTTTCACCAATGAAGTTGTCTTGATTGTCCTATAGTGCCTCCGAGAAGGTTTCAGTAATAAACATTGGATTTTAACTTTTATTTTCTTCTAGCGCTTCCTGAAAAAGTTTCACTAGAAGATGCTGAGTTATGACTTTGATTATTCCCTATCATCTTTAAAAATGTTTCACTAAAAGATACTGAGTTCTGACTTAGATTGTCCCCTAGCACCTTCAAAAAGGTTTCACTAAGAGAGTGTTCTTCTACTATATGAATGTTGTCTTGGCCTCCTTGCTCTTCTTCAACTGCTATGTCACCATGGATGCAGTTTAACAAAGCGTGATTCTATCGATCCCAATCGACACTTGTGGGAGATGGAATGTCAATGATATGGCTATGTTGGTTGATGGTAATGGCCTATGAAATCGTAATGAAATGAGGAGAGGCTACACAATCCTCGTAGAAGATACTAGGATAACTTATGTCAAAGCTAAAGTACTCATCCTCAAAAATTGTAGAAGGATCACAAATATATTAAAATTGATCTGTGAGACATGCGTAACCAATATTGTAACAACCATGAATATATTCTTCTTCTGAATTTGATTATAACTCAAGGGAATCTAAATCTGATTTTGAGACTGATGTTGATTCTGATTTTGATGATAAATATGATGTCGATTCAAGAATAAAACTTGACTCTAATTTTTATTCTTTATCTGATAAGTACTCTGTTACTATGATGTCTTGTTGAATATTTGATTTTAGACAAGTAAAAACTTGTAACAGCATGATAGGCTCTACAAAAATTGACTTGTCAAAGTGAGACTCCTATAGGATGGGAAAAAGGTCAAGAGACAACTCCTCAGAGGCTGGTTTGTCAATAGGAGGCTCTTGAAAAATAAGCACATGGTTTGAGGTAATGATTTTATCAAAGGCAGTTATAATCATTAAGAAGTGACTCAGCAAAGATTGGCTTGTCAAAGTGAGACTCCTTGACAACTGGTATAGGATCAATAGGTGATTCATCATAGGTTGACTTATCACAAATGATTGGTTCAACAAAAACATCTTGGATTGATTGGTTATTTTGGCCTTGGTTTCTTATGAGTTAGAAAATACCAGTTGTGAACACAGCTTGGTTTTCAAATGATTGGATGGGATTGGTACTAAATGAGAAATGGTCTATGGTTGGATAATGGTAGGGCCTTGGGGAGCATGATTTCTCACATGAGCCAAAGGACAAAGTTTTGAGGTGGTAACGATAGGGTGGTGTGGAGCATGATTGCTCACACAAGCCAAAGGACTAGGTCCTAGAATGATGAAGGGGTGTTGTGGAGCTTGATTTCTTGCAAAAACCAAAGGACGAGGTCCTAATATGATAATGTTATTCTTTATATATTGTAGAGCTTGATAGCTCATATAATCTAAAAGAGGATTAAGGATAGCCAATGATTGGATAACAAAAGGATGTTGTGAAACTGGGTTGCTTCCACAAGAAAAAACATCCAAGTCTTCCTCATAAACCATATCATCCTAATCATGAGTTTGCTCATACATTGATTCTTGACTATATTCCATGTACTGATTATTGCAAAGAGGGTATAGATTTATATCTCAAACAAAATTATCTATAGTTGGGTCTTAAAACTCCTCTTCACAAGATTCTTCATAATAATCAAAGTCTCGATTTGGATCATAAGTTATTTGCTGACTTTGTTCCCATGAATTATTAATATGAGGCAGATAGAAATCTATCTCACAAACCATATTAGCATCATTAATGTCTTGACTAAAACCATAAAAATCATTTTGTATGGCCATTCTATCATAAGTCAGATTGTAAGTGACTCCATTATAAGTGTAGTGAGACATATCCATGTAAATGATGAAAGCTCTAAAATAACAAGGCTTAGAGTTCTACAAACTTTGAAAAAACTATGTCCAAAGGATAAATGGTTCAAGTTTGGTATACCTTGATTGAAGGGGTGGAGTTGTATCTCCAGTATGGTCTGAAAGTGGAGTTGTATCTCCAAAATGATTTGTGCTAAGACTTGGCATAAAATAATATAACATCAAATGTCTAAATAAAAACTAGCATGTCAAACATCTAAGTCAAAGTCTTCTAAATAAAGTCTAAATTAGGAAAGGAAAAAGTTGAGTTACTAGGTCTTTTGTCCAAATGCGGAGTCAAAATCTAGGCTCAAACAAACAGGCATACTATGATTTGATTTAATTTAGCAAATTTGAAAATAACTTTGACATAAGCCAAGCACATGGAATCAAACATAAACATGATCAGTTGACATAAGGCATAAGACAAAAGACTCTTTGAATAAATATTGTGTTTTCTAAATTAAAGGCACACACAATGATAAGGATAGGTACTGGACAAACAAACCACCAATAGTTTTCTAATCTGGGTAATCAATTAATTGATGTTATGCAACCCAAAAGAAAAATATCTGTGTATTATCCCCATGAATTAAGGTTTAAATAGAAATCAATCAATGTTTGAATCCAAACTTTATAAGGCTAATTAAAAACTCAACATTGAAAACCAGGATTTGACCAAACATGCTAGACAAGATTAGACATCATGATGGTATAAGACAAAGGTCCAAATGGTATACATGACATAGTTTGAAACAAATTGCTTTTGGTGCAAGGTAAACTAGTCTTGAAATAAATTGAGAAGCCTAACGACGTAAGCATGCTCAAATATAAATAGTTTGACATGATTTGGGCAGCATAACAATACCCTCCTCAAATCAAATACATTTTTTTGACATGGCTTATAAACAAACAAACAAGTTTTAGTCTCAAAACATATCAAATGAGAAAATGCTCCAAAAATACACTAAGTATAATCGTCCAAATCCTAGTAAGGGTATGACAAAATGGGGCTAAGTAAAACTAGCAAAATTTTGATCATTCTAGGAGAATCAATTGCATAATGACTTTCACACCAAACAATTCAAAAGAAAAGTATGAATTTTAGGTCTGTATCACTTGGCTTGTTGCAAAAAGGTCTAGTCATTTTTACAACCACTACACCCTGTTGTTCACTCAGTCTAGTGCAATGTCTAAAGTGCCACTACATCCCGTGTGTAACTCCAAAGGAACCAAATGAAGTCAATGCCAGGAGATGAAATCTTGTGTCAAAGCTTTCCTAAAGAACTTGTGGAAAGTGATGAAGTCCCTCTCGCAAGCCAAGTTTGCATAAAAATAAAGAAATAATGAAATAGAAAGACTTTAGGGTCATTTTCAAGGTCACCCAAATTATGATGAGTTTTTGAGGAGTGCTTTAGACGACTTTATTTTTAAGCCTTGGACAAGACTATTTGCAATAGGAATGGCACTTTTGATTTCAAGGGTTCCCTATAGGGGACAAATGGAAGAGCATACACGCAACATTCCTCTTTTTTCCAAACAAAGATTTGATTATACAACTATTGCAAACAAGAATTGATAGGTGTGTTTAATTTTAAATCCAAAATTAGGTATTTGGTGGTGTTCATTTGACCCCTTGGTCTTAGTTATTTTGAAAACATTCATAAAAAACACTTAAATTCTTTGTTAAACATTAAAACAAGGTTTCTAATTGATTTTTAAGCATGTAAAAGGTGATTTAAATAGGTTTTGAAATATCAAGCTCGGTCTTATAGCAAAAATGTTAGCAGGTCCTTTAGCTTTGAAGCTCTTTTTAGCTTGAAACAATGAACTTTGAAAAAGTAGCTCTTAGGTCTATGTTTTTAGAAAAACACAATGACCGATGTCAATTATTACCGTCAACATTTGTTACTTGGCTAACTGAGATCTAATCAATGTCATTTTTGATAATCGACATCGTTAAGCAAGTAATACATGTCAGTATTACTTATCGACATCAGTTACTGTGTAAAACCGTGGTAACCAAAAATGGCAAAATAAAGTTAAAAAATTAATTTGTAAGAGTTTTAAAGGCTCAAATAAATATTTTAGAGTTGAAAGATGATCTCTTTTAATTGTGAGATGCATCTAGTCCCACTAGGCATACCATTATGTGATCTAAGAATTTGACTCAAGAGAGGATGGTGAGTATGGTGTTAGTTCCAAAATGAAAAGAAAATGAAATAAACACGCTAATAGCATAACATATCTAGGTCTAGACACTAGAGAGAGCTTAGTTAATAAAATTAAAAGATAAACACAACTAAAAATTAAGGAATGAAAACACAATAATTCCTTCACCTTCCTTGGATGCTTTAAATGCCTTTGTAGTAGTGGCTTGCTCAGCTTGTGCTCATGAATTCCTTGGCAATGGAAGCTTGGCTACCTCGATCTCTTCTTGGCACCTTGTGGCTTTGGCTTGGCTTGGCTTGGAATCAATTTGGCATTATCAAGTCCTTTGAATATATTTAAGCATAATAACTTTGATCCAAAACTAGCTTAGAAATGATGTTCACGGCCTCTCTATTTATAGATTTTTGCAAATGTCTAGAATTAACTTAAACCATCCATCTTGAGATTGAGATGTGTGGTTGAGGATTAATTCAATTTTTAGAATTAAGTTTTTAATTATCCTCATCATGACATTGGAAGAAGGGGCAATTAAGAGGCATGGAGGGCTTTGATGAAGCATGGGAGACATGAATCTTGATATTTGTGGCATTTATGACTAGGGATGTCTTCTCAAGAAATGAAGTCACCTGATGATGCATATATTCATTATTCATTTCTAAAAATAAAATTTCAACAAGTTTCCATGAAATTATTAATTAGGCTCTAATTTGGTTTAATTATCTCCTAATCATGCTTAAGCACTTTATGTACAAATAACTTAAATTGATCAAAATGCCTTGTTATTAGTCTAAAATTTGACTAGATTGGAATTTAAAGTCACTGTCATATGCATTGGAACCATATTCATATTTATGATGTTACCAATAACAAATAATAAAGGTACGTGTCTTGTGCAAGAGATTTGATAGGAAAGAACAATCTAGAGCACTTAGGTGCAAAATTGGCACTTTGACTTGGAATGATCTAATCAAAGTTAGCTAGCCCATAAATTGCATTTCCCCATTTAGTGATACCTTGGCTAAAATTGGTACATGAATATGTCAATTTCACATCATTTAACATGTTTTAGTTTTTTTAAACCAAATTGTGCATTTTGAGTGGAAATTGTCCAAAACCCTGGTTGGAGGTTATCACTAACTAATTTTAAGTGTCTAAAACTTACAATATTAGAGTGACATTGTTATTTTATAGAGGAAAATAGTTACCCCATAATGCATAATGCACTCCTCCTCACAACACTTGTTGCACATGACTCACTTCTCCATACTTTGCCAGTCCATATTGCATTTTTACAATCCCACACTGATCTTATGGAACACACAACCACTACAGTTATTCCACATTCAGTTATTCATTATGACTTTGCTTACATCCATAGGATGTTTTACTAGATTGTGATCTACCAACCACTAAGTCATCTTGTGATCATGCTACATCTGTAGTTTCCTTTGTTTTAACTCACACTATTGTTGATCACACTATTGATGTGCTTACTTCATTTGAGAAGCACACAATTGGTTTTGGTTTTCACACCATAGGTTTTCTGGTGGAGGTCTTGGAAAGCACACATAGGGAATTATTTCCACCATCTAGCCTATTGGATGGATTGCTTCCCATGGCATTAGCTATCGATCAAATGATTTCACATCCTCTTTGAGACCATTATGTAACATCTACACACCAATTGTTATTCACTCCAAACTTTCAAAGGACATTGAGCGACATGGTACATCTACATCCAGGCATTCCTCAAATACTATATTCTGGCATTAGAATCCTGAGAAATTTTGCCCTTCACTCAGGCCTGAGAAACTTGAGAGTTATTTTGCTAGGCATGTGAGTCCTAACACATCATCAGATTCACTTAGGATTGAGAGTCTTACATTTGATATAGACATTTTATTTCATTCATTATTTTTGCACATGGCACCAAATCACTTGCAGGTATCTTATTCCACCATCTATTGTTATTTGGGATGGATTGATAATCAATTTTGGTGGCATCATCGACATTCTTTGCATTGACTCTACCAATATGTTTCTTCTATTGTTCATATGCATATTTTGCATACCATTCATACTATATAGTAGTGCTCTATTTTAGATTAGATTTTAGGTCTTGTGATGGCTTAATTTAAACCATCGACTTCTTCTTATGGCGAGTTATTTTTTGTGTTTTCAGTATCTGTTTGATTATTTGATTTTTTTTAGATACATTATACTTACACTAAATTATAAAGTGCCATGAGGGGATTTATTTTTTACAACTTATTCTACTTTCATGCATGTGTACTTTAATTTGTGCATTCTTTGAAATTTCAATTGTTGTCTCTCCCATCACCACTAGGGCCATTCCTTTTTGAGAGACCATTTCTATATTCTTCAACACCTTGACACTCTGTGTTTCTTTTTTGTGCATCTTCTCTAGAATTTTCATCTACTGTCATTGATCCATGTTTGAGTAGTGGATTTAACCCAATCATACATATTTTTTCATCCACTCCACCCATTATACATTATGGGGTGTGTATACAAATACTTCTTTGGGTGTTACGTGTCCCTTTCTCCAGGGAGTGGTATTTTGTACTTTTGACTACTTATTTAGGTGTTGAGTGTCCCTTGCACCTCCTATAGATAGTTGATAAATAAATTAGGTGTTGAGTGTCCCTTGCACCTACTTTAGTGATGGATTCCATCCCATCCAATACAGTCTAGTTTTTTGATAGACCATTGTTTTGTCTCTTATTTTTTTAGTTTTGTGATCAATTTTTTTTTGAGTGAGCCTTGTATAAAGTACCAGTTCCTATTTAATTTGGTAGTTATAGCGACTTGACATCCATGTATTCTGGTAAGATGGATTGGCTACCATAAGAACACTTAGTACTTCACTGTATATTTGTGCATGGGTACTTGATGAGGACTTTGTTGTCGAGATCCTTTTTATGAGTTTTCTCTTATCCCCAAATTAATATTAAAGGGAGATGTTAGAGTAATACTGTTAGTGGTAAGCTTAACTTGTGGTCTTAATCAAGGGAAGCTTCACCTTAGTTAGTGTAATCAATGTGGGGTTTAATGTTGCATACTCACATATCTAATTAAGGAGTCCACAGGGTTTTTAAAATATTGACATTAGTCGCCTAGTTAGGTAGCTATTCATTTGGAAACTGAACCAATTTTACAATGCAAAATGAACTTTCCTCACCTTCCCTCAAATTATATAAATATAAGACAAGGCTTGAGATTTGTAACGACAAAAACTGTTAAATAATGATAATTTGAAGGTGCAAGCAAACAAGTTAGATAATCAAAATTTTGATTATGTATAGTTGATTGCTTCAAGTATAGAAAAATGTTTTGGTCGAGTTGATCTTGGATATATTGTATGCATCCCATATTTACAACATCTACATTAAAAAATTCAACCATACCAAAATCAAACCAACTACTAAAATAGATTGGGTCAATGTAGTCTATAAAATTTCAAATTTGTGGGTGATGACAATCCATACAAGTGTTTTAAAATCTGAAATTGTTTTGATTTTATAATTTAGGTGACCTTTGCATACCATATGCACCTCATATATGTCTCATGATGAAACTTGGGTATAGTAATGGTACCATTGTACATAATGTTTTTACATATATGTATCTGAATAATATAAATATGCAATTTTGGCCAATTTGTAATTGTGCAAGTGTGGAGAAGATGTTTACAAAACATGTCACCACTATATAATTGAATCTAAAAAATAGTGTAAGTGTGGAGAACATATTTTCAAAACATTACCACTACAATCTGAATATATTAAGAATGTGGAAGTCATGCCTCTATGGCATGCCCCCACTGACATGCCCCCCTTTGGAGGTGAGGGGAAGTAAAAACTGGTAGTCACCTTACCTCAAAAGGATGAGGTAACTTTATAATCTGTGTATGAACCATACATAGATTAAATTGGTGGAAGGGGATATAAACATACCACTTTTAGTCAATCCATCATCTGGGAAGAGTTTGCACACTAATATTATGAGGATGGATATTAGGGATGACATTTTTAATTTATTAAATAGACTTTTTATCATTTTTTTATAACTAAAATTGGTTGCATAAAATATGCTAAGGCACCCAACCTCTTGTTTCATATAAAATAGTTTATAGATTAATTTAAAAACCTTTATAAAGTGTTGAAGAAATTTAATCCAAGGCATAAGATCAAAAGAGACATAATGAAAAATAATAACTGTAAAGCACCAAAAAGATTACTAATAGAGGGGCAAGTGCACAAAGTTGGGGGATAAAAAATGGCCTATCCGTGGACATAATTTTTTTAAAATTTTAAAAATATAGACTTCTATAGATAATTTGAGATATCTACACTTCAAATTTTAAGATCATGTAAGAACAAGAAATGTATAATTTTGATTCTAGTATTCTTTTAAAAAATGGTTAAGTATAACTAGGTCAAACATCTAAAATTTGAAGAGGAACTCCTAATGTTTTAAGAAAATAGAGTAGATACATGGCTGTGTGGTGCACCATTTTTTGAGTAGCATTTAATATTATTTTAAATGCTTTGGGAAAAATTTAGATAAAGTCTTCTAGTTTGTGACCTATATTTTTTTATAATTTTTCAATTAATACTTTTTTTATGAACTTTTCAAGTAAATAGACCTTGAAAACTGATAAAAAATCGATATTCATCTGTGTGATGTGCCTAACTACCTAAAAAATATAGTTTTTTTTTCAAATTTATGTAAAATTAGGTTTAGTTTGTGACCGTATAACTTATTTTTCACTTGGATCAACTAAAGACAAATTACATGAACATGTTTAGGCATGTATGTTTGCAGCATGTAGTGGCCTAAAAGAAGGATAGTTAGAAATAAACATAGTTTGAAACCTTATATTTTTGGAAAGAGGAGAGCATGCTTGTCATGACGATATTAAGTTTTTAAATTTTCACATTGAAATTCATAGTGTATTTGGTGATCAATGTTGAATTTTGTTATTTTTTACCATAAGTCTCAGACTCAGCTTTAGATTGAAAGGTACAAGCCTTAAGCTCAGGAATCCAAGCCATTCTTGAGCCATAAAGCACATGATTTGAATTTAAAGTCAAATAGTATGATCATGTCAATAACACAATCGTGGTATTAATGTGATTACATTATTAATTGCATTATTAGTATGATAATGTTACTTAATAATGTGATCACATTAATAGCATGATCGTCTTATATATTCACAACACCAAAATCCCAAATTTGTAATTTGACCTACTAAAGGAGACATTAGGCCTAGTAGTCTTAAGAACAAAGTTTGGTTGATTAAGATTGTTGTTAGGAACCAATGTTATTTTCAAGATTTGATAACATTGAATGATAATTGGTGAGGTATTAACCTATGAATCAATTTATTGTTCATTTGACATAATTCTAATTTTTACTAACATGCAAATAGTCCTAGTTCATGTTATACAAGGTTAAGAAGTCAAAAATTGGTTTTTGGTGATCCATTGATCCAAATCACTCATGTAATTTGGTGTATTTTATTTATATTTCATTTTTTACATGATTAAATAAATTATATTATCCAAAAATCAATTCGAGTATAAGGATCCTCTGACTGAGTACTAATGGACCTAGAGTATTAGGTCCGAAAGAGAGTTTAGTGATATTATAGATGTTTAAGGATTAGTTATTTGAAAGTTGATATTTGAAAAGGAATTTAAACTTTTCACAAGATTAAAATGGCGTTTTGGAAAAATAATAAATAAATCAAGGGTTATTATATTTTGTGTCAAGAGTGTCTACAGTACTAAAAGAGGCTGAATTTGGTTAAATAGGGATGCGTTAGTTTTTTTGCATAATTGGTTATGTTTGAAAATTGTAAAAAACTTTTATAAACTTTGTATTATTATTTGAGTCTTTGATAAGATTGTTTGAGTTAGTAAGTGAAATTCTATAAGGATCTATTTTCAACATATATCAATGTGTTAGTACCTTGTTTTGCATATGAGAAGTATTTTGTCAAGTTTAAGATGTCACAAGCATACATTCCAAAAACATACATGCCTTACGACATAACTTATTTTATCACGAGATGTCATAAAATGCATTTTTTAACCTATAGCCAAAGCTTAGCCTTTGGAGTACCAATCTAACTATTCATTTGAAGTAAATTGGGGCTATTTCAAGCCCCTTCAACCTAATTAAATGACTATAAAATGTGATTTGGGGTTGATCAACTTCAATTTCATTATCTTAGTTGAAGCAAAGAAATATAATTTATTTATATGCAAGTTCTACATGTATAGAATCTGGTTTAGAGCTCAATAAACTTGAACTCATTAGCTAATGATTGGAAATGTTGATTAGTTCAATTATGGAGGTAATTAGGGTCAAAATGAGCCATGTGAACGTATTTCAAATTATATATTCAATGTGATTTAGAGTGAAATTCACACTAATGTCATGTCATATATAATTAACCAAAAAGTTTATTCATTTAATCCAGGAGGCATTTGAGACCAATTTGAACCCCTTAAAGAGCAAGATATGATTTGGGGAAAAAATTAAAAGTTTGATTCTATTATAAATTGATCCAATTAGTCAAATTGTACAATTAGGGTCATGATTTGGGTAAAATTGAGCCCCCAAAACAAATTTATGGCTCAGTCAATTGTATAACATCTATGCAACATGTATGGATTAATTGACCCTACTTTTATAAAAAATGCAAATGTGTTGAGGTAATTGTCACAAATAGGTGAACAAGCAACTCAATTTTTTTTCAATTACCTTAGTGATTGGACCCTACATCTAATATATTAAACCCTAAACCCTATACCATTTAACTTAAACCCTAAAACCTATACTGCTTACCTTCAACCCTAAGCCATAATCACTAAACCCCAAACCCTTTAAATTGCAGACCCTAAACCAATAAACTTAACCCCAATTAGCATCCTTTATATATGGTAAGAATTAGGTTCACAGGGATGAACTTGGTCAAAATCGCATCACTCATTACCACAATTGACTTCATAGGCTCAATCATGATTGTACCTGATATACCCTAATCCATAATCCCTAAAGTTCTTAATCCCTAAACTCTAAACCATAAATATAAACTCTTTAAACCTTGAACCAATAATTTTATCCCAAATTAACATCATTTAGACTAAGAATTAAGTTCATAAGGCTTAGTTTGGCCTACATCACTTGACTGATTGCCCCATTTGACTAACTCACTCAATCTGCATGATGACATGAGGTGTACTTACAACTCAAAAACACATTCTATAGTCACAAATGGGTTCAAGTGATTCAAATTATCCTCAATTATCTTAGTGATTGAACATGTGTACCCTAAACCATATATAAATTAAAACCTAAGCCCTAAACTATAAAACCTAAACACTATAGCCTAAATAGTAAGCATAAACTTTCCCTATTTACCAATTTATTTAGTCCCAATTAACATCCTTTGTATCAAGAATTAGGTTCACGTGGCATAAAGCAATTAAACATTGTATATAGGTCCTTAAACCTAAACTGTATGCCCTAATCCTTAATCCCTAAAACATAAATCAGAATCCCTATGCCCTAATTCCCACTACATGATGTAAACATACATGCCTTACGATATAAATGATTTTATCACAAGAGGTCATAAAATGCACTTTTTAAACCTATGGCCAAAACTTAGCCTTTGGAATATCAATCTAGTTGTGCGTCTGAAGTAAATTAGAGATATTTTGAGCCCCTTCAACCTAATTCCATGACTATAAAATGTGATTTTGGGGTTGATCAACTCCAGTTTAATTATCTCAATTTAAGTAACGAAACATTATTTACTTATATGCAAGTTCTACATGTATAGAATGTGGTTTTGAGCTTAATAAACTTGAAATCATCAACTAATGAATCCAAATGCTGATTATTTAAATTATGTAGGTAATTAGGGTTAAAATGATCCACATGAACCTATTTTAAACTCTATATGATGTGATTTTGAGTGAAATTAACTCTAATGTCATGTCATTTATAATTAACCAAAGAGTTGATTCATTTAATCGAGGAGGCATTTGAGGCCAAATTTAAACCCCTTCAAGAGAAAGATATGATTTGGGGAAACATCAAAAAAATTATTCTTTCATGAATTGATCCAATTAGTCAATTTTTAAAATTAGGGGTGTGATCTAAGAAAAATCGAGCCCCTAAACCAAATTTAAGGTTCAATCAATTTTATAACATGTATGCAACATGTACATGGCATAACTGACCCTAATTTTATTAGAAATACAAACATGAAGGTAATTATCATAAATAGGTGAATAAGTAACTCAAATGTTCTTTAATTACCTTAGTGATTGGATCCTATATTTTATATTTTAAACCCTAAACCTTGTACCATTTAAATTTAACCCTAAACCTTGTACCATTTACCTTAAACCCTAAGCCATAAACCCTAAACCTAAAACACTTTAAATTATAGATGCTAAACCCTAAACCAATAAATTTAGCCCCAATTTATATATATATATATATATATATATATATATATATATATATATAGTAATTAGGTTCATAAGGATGAACTTGGTCAAAGTTGCATCACTCATTAAACCATAACTGACTTAATTATCTCAATCTATGATGATGTGGGGGCTAATTGAGCTCAAAATCATATTCTTTACTCACAAAATAGATTCAAGGAGCTCAAATTTTCCCTAATTGCTTTAATAATTGTACCTTATATACCCTAAAACATATACCCTAAGCCCTAAGCCCTAATCCTTAAATTTTTTAATCCATAAACTCTAAGCCATAAATATAAACTCTTTAAACCTTGAACCAATCATTTTAGCTCAAATTAACATCATTTAGACTAATAATTAAGTTTATAGGGCTTAGTTTGGCCAAAATCACACGATTGATTGCCCCATTTGTTTAATTTACTTATTTTATACAATGACATGGGGTATAATGACAACCCAAAAACATATTCTATAGTCACAAATAGGTTCATGTGATTCAAATTGTCCTCAATTATCTTTGTGATTGACCCTGTGTACCTTAAACCATATATACATTAAAACCTAAGCCCTAAACCATAAACCCTAAACATTATAACCTAAATTGTAAACCATAAGATTTGCCTATTTACCAATCGATTTAGTCCCAATTAACATCTTTTGTAGTAAGAATTAGGTTCACATGGCATAGAAAAATTAGACATTATATACAAGTCCTTAAAACTAAACCCTATGCCCTGATCCCTAATCCCTAAAACATAAATTGTAAGCCCTATGTTCTAATGCCCACTACATGCCACAAACATACATGCCTTATGATATAATTAATTTTCTCATGAGATGTCATGAAATGCATTTTATAAACCTATGGCCACAACTTAGCCTTTGGAGTAGTGATCTAGTTGTTCATCTAAAGTAAATTGGGGCTATTTTGATCCCCTTCAACCTAATTTAATGACTATAAAATGTGATTTAGGTGTTAATCAACTCTAATTTACCCCAATCACCATCATGATTGTACCTTATATACCCTAAAAGCTATACTCCAAGCCCTAATCCTTAAAGTTCCAAATCCCTAAACTTTAAACCATAAATATAAACTCTTTAAACCCTAAACCAATCATTTTAACCAAAATTAACATCATTTAGACCATTAATTATCTTTGTGATTGACCCTGTGTACCCTCAACCTAAGTCCTAAACACCATACCCTAATATGTAAACCAAAAACTTTCCCTATTTATGAATTTATTTAGTCTCAATTAACATCGTTTGTAGTGAAAAATAGGTTCACACATGGCATAGAGTGATTAGACCTTATATACACCCTTAAACCTAATCCCTGCATACCCTTATCCTTAATCCCTAAAGCCTAAAACATAAATTTTAATTTTTAATCCCTAAACCCTATGCACTAATGCCTTAATCCCTAATATATATTAAGTATAACGTGATTGTGTTACTATTAATATAGACAAAAATTGGATATCAATGTCAATTTATAACCCCAAATGAGTATTAATAATAACACAATCATGTTATTACATAATGCGATCATGTTATTGTTAATGTATATGCTTCTCAATATGTATGTTAAAGCAAAATCTAGTATAACAAATAACGTAATTGCGTTATGTAATAACGAGATCACATTATATAACATGATCACAGTATTATTATTATATACTAATGTCAATTTCCAATGTCTATTTTTAACCCAAATCAATAATTCTATCCCCACAAACATTCTCTATGTACTTCTATAGGTCTTACAGTACTTGTGTACTTGATCTCACCTTTAAAAAGTTGTGAATTGTCCTTTATGGGTGATGGATCATGTTTGAGGAAGAGGAAGATATTGAAGAAAAAAATACCAGATGAATTATAAGATTTGAGAGAGAAAAACAAGATACGAATGTAAAAATTTTGTGGTAGACAAGATACAAACCCTAATCCTAAACCGAATGCCATAGATAATGAGCTAACTGATAATATTGAATTAAATGATGATGAAATTGACCATAATTAATTGAATAATGATGAAATTGACAATAATAAAATGAATAATAATGAAATTTATAATAATGAATTAGATAATGTTGGAAGTTTACATTCAAAGTTCCAAGTTTTTGATTTTTTTGATGATGAGTCTATGTATGATGCTTCACACCCATGAATGAAGACAATTTGATGGAAACAAATAATGACGAAATCAACCATCAATAAAATTTCTTGGAAACTTATAATAAGGAAATAAATAATGAAGAAAATGTCATCCCACCTCTAAACGATGAAAGTATTAATGATTTTGAAAGACTCTCTTAACAATTTCCACCATTAACAACACCTCCAAGAATTGTGTGTGGAAAATACAAGTACTTCAATGAAGTTGATGAAAATATTTCAGAACCAATGCATAACAAAATGTCTGATTGCCATTCAAGAAAACTAGATCAACAAATTTAGTATACTTTCTTTTATAATTTAGATTATGATAGTCAAAGATGTCAATTATTTATTTCATTGATAAAATTGATTAAGATGAGACATATAATGTACACATTAGGACTAAGAACATCTAACATAGATGATGAAAATAATAAAATTGTTAAAAATCTACATGATGCATATCATATTGTAAGCCTAAAATTATGCACCTAAGATTGTAATGTTGCATGATGTATACTTATAAATGATGCAGTAAGTGACCAAACAAGGAAAAAATGAATGGTTTTAAAAATAAGTTGAACACTTAATATAAACATAAAAATATTAATGAAAGAAATTAAAAGATGTGAAAGACTTAATGAACCTAACACCAATGAGATTTGAGCATTATCTGGTATATTTTCATGAAAGAACAAGGTTATAGCTGATACTCTCAAAGAGTTACTTGCTTAATTTTGGAAAGACAATACAAGAGTTTCATCCAATGTAAGAGATGTAGTGAAAATAAGAGTTGGTTCTCATAACTGTGAACTACATTTAAAATAATTATTTGATATGACTCAAATACAATTGTACTTTAATTTTTTGTAAAAACATCCACAAATTTCTATTTGTCAAAGATATTTTGAGATGGCCAAATCTTTTTATGTAAAAATAAATCACGGATGCACCACTCGTAGGCAACATGTTGAATTTTCAATGCACTATGATATTTTTGGCCATATTCATTGTACTTTGCATACTAACAATATTTTGCAAGAGTGTGGCATTGAATTACCACGAAAATCAACCAGGTAATTTATTCCAACTATTTTTTGCAAAAGATTTGATGGACAATTATTTTATAGTAAATTATGTTCAAATGGAAATTATAGCATTTATGGTGGATTGAGAAAACTTAAAAATTACATCCATGAGGAGATTACAAGTGCAAAATCATCAAAAAGTTACTTGCTTAATTTTGGAATGACAGTACAAGAGTTTTATCCAATGTAAGAGATGTAGTTAAAATAAGAGTTGGTTCTCATAACTATGAACTGCATTTAAAATAATTATTGGATATGACTCAAATACAATTGTACTTTAATTTTTTGTAAAAATATCCACAAATTTCTATTTGTCAAAGATATTTTGAGATGGCCAAATCTTTTTATGTAAAAATAAATCACACATGCACCACTTGTTGTAGGCAACATGTTGATGGTGAATTACCACCAAAATCATCAAAGAGTTACTTGCTTAATTTTGGAATGACAGTACAAGAGTTTCATCCAATGTAAGAGATGTAGTGAAAATAAGAGTTGGTTCTCATAACTATGAACTGCATTTAAAATAATTATTGGATATGACTCAAATACAATTTTACTTTAATTTTTTGTAAAAACATCCACAAATTTCTATTTGTCAAAGATATTTTGAGATGGCCAAACTTTTTTATGTAAAAATAAATCACACATGCACCACTTGTTGTAGGCAACATATTGAATTTTTAATGCACTATGATATTTTTGGCCATATTCATTGTACTTTGCATACTAACAATATTTTTCAAGAGTTTGACATTGAATTACCACCAAAATCATTTAGGTAATTTATTCCAACTATTTTTTGCAAAAGACTGGATGGACAACTATTTTACAGTAAATTATGTTCAAATGGAAATTATAGCATTTATGGTGGATTGAGAAAACTTAAAAAATACATCCATGAAGAGATTACAAGTGCAAAATTATCAAAGAGTTGCTTAATTTTGGAATGACAGTACAAGAGTTTCATCCAATGTAAGAGATGTAGTGAAAATAAGAGTTGGTTCTCATAACTGTGAACTACATTTAAAATAATTGTTGGATATGACTCAAATACAATTGTACTTTAATTTTTTGTAAAAACATCCACAAATTTCTATTTGTCAAAGATATTTTGAGATGGCCAAGTATTTTTATGTAAAAATAAATCACACATGCACCACTTGTTGTAGGCAACATGTTGATGGTGAATTACCACCAAAATCATCAAAGAGTTACTTACTTAATTTTGGAATGATAGTACAAAAGTTTCATCCAATGTAAGAGATGTAGTGAAAATAAGAATTGGTTCTCATAGCTATGAACTACATTTAAAATAATTATTGGATATGACTCAAATACAATTTTACTTTAATTTTTTGTAAAAACATCCACAAATTTCTATTTTTCAAAGATATTTTGAGACGGCCAAATCTTTTTATGTAAAAATAAATCACACATGCACCACTTGTTGTAGGCAACATGTTGAATTTTTAATGCACTATGATATTTTTGGCCATATTCATTGTACTTTGCATACTAACAATATTTTGCAAGAGTGTGGCATTGAATTACCACCATAATAATTTAGGTAATTTATTCCAACTATTTTTTGCAAAAGACTGGATGGACAATTATTTTACAATAAATTATGTTCAAATGGAAATTATAGAATTTAGGGTGGATTGAGAAAACTTAAAAAATACATCCATGAGGAGATTACAAGTGCAAAATCATCAAAGAGTTACTTGCTTAATTTTGGAATGACAGTACAAGAGTTTCATCCAATGTAAGAAATGGAGTGCAAATAAGAGTTGGTTCTCATAATTGTGAACTGCATTTAAAATAATTATTGGATTTGATTCAAATACAATTGTACTTTAATTTTTTGTAAAAACATCCACAAATTTTTATTTGTCAAAGATATTTTGAGATGGCCAAATCTTTTTATGTAAAAATAAATCACACATGCACCACTTGTTGTAGGCAACATGTTGATGGTGAATTACCACCAAAATCATCAAAGAGTTACTTGCTTAATTTTGGAATGATAGTACAAGAGTTTCATTCAATGTAAGAGATGTAGTGAAAATAAGAGTTGGTTCTCATAACTGTGAACTGTATTTAAAATAATTATTGGATATGACTCAAATACAATTGTACTTTAATTTTTTGTAAAAACATCCACAAATTTCTATTTGTCAAAGATATTTTGAGATAGCCAAATCTTTTTATGTAAAAATAAATCACACATGGACTACTTTTTGTAGGCAACATATTGAATTTTTAATGCACTATGATATTTTAGGCCATATTCATTGTACTTTGCATACTAACAATATTTTACAAGAGTGTGGCATTGAATTACCACCAAAATCATCCAGGTAATTTATTCCAACTATTTTTTGCAAAAGACTGGATGGACAATTATTTTACAATAAATTATGTTCAAATGAAAATTATAGCATTTATGGTGGATTGAGAAAACTTAAAAAATACATCCATGAGGAGATTACAAGTGCAATTAGACAAGAATTAGTTGGTTTAAGCAAATATAAATTAGTGACTTATCAATTAAAAGATGAGAAACAATCTAAAAAGTGTGAACTTGTTACAAAAAAGATACATGTTTCCAAAATTTTGGTGAAATTTAGGGAGAATTTTTTTTATGAATATGCAAGGCACACACACAAGGATGGTTGGATGAAAATTTAAAGATAATCAAGAAGACATTCTCACTTGGTTTGATTGTTTCAATAGTTAACTTTGTTAAAAAATACACATTTATACCCCAAATGGAAGTTCAATCACAATATTACAACTCATCATAAGTTGCAATATTCGTGCATATAGCATTCATGCATGCATCTAATAATATAAAGTAAATATGAAAAATATTAAGAGAGTACTATTTATATATCAGTGATGATCGATCACATTGTTTAGAGTATGTACAAGGTTGTTTTCAAGAGTTCTATTAACAGTTGAGTCAGAGGAACATTAATTTCAATCAACATTATATTTGGTCAGATAATTACACATCGTAATTCAAAATTTCATATATATTTTATTGGTTGAGCAGGATGCATGTTACCACTGATGTAGATCATATTTGGAGTTTCACTGAGGTTGGCCATGGAAAAGGGGATCATGACGGTGTTGAAGCATTTATAAAAAGAGCTATTGAAAGAGAGGGAGGAGTTGAAATTTGAAGAGGGTGTTCATTTGACAAATGCAAAAATTATGGTTGAATAGTGTAATGAGAACATATGTCATGGTAATCAACCAAATTCTACTATTCGTAGACATTTATGGTTAATGAAGGAAGAGAACTTGGTAAAGTATGAGTATTGTATGACTCTAATAAGTTTAAGTGACCTCCACTCATTTTGTAGCTCAAATGCAAGTTCTTGGATTGTTCATATGAGACACTTGGCATGTTTTTGTTCTGCATGCATGGACTATGTTTGGAATGAGTATGAGTCACAAGATTGGGTAGACGATTGGAGTTCCAAACTTATAATTCTAATCAACACATATCAAGATCCAATAGCATTGAAACTTAAAAGTATGACATCATTAGATGACTTTGATCATGTATCTAATCTAGTACAACTAGGTAGAATATTTTTCATTATGTACAATTTATTCTCGTTATATATTCATACTATCGTTAAAAATAGTTTTTTATGGTCACTGAGTTTTTGCTTTACACTTGACAATTGCATTTGCTTCAATGCATTTAGGCTTTTTCAACAAACCTATTTTATGTAATCATCAGATGACATTTGGTTGAGGCATTTCTTTGAAAAGCCCTAAAGTCTTGTGCATACCCTGTCTTAAAGTGCTTATTTTGGCACAGGGTGGGAGTATGCTAGCAAGGAACTGATCAGATACCTGTTCATTGTATTTGGTGAAACAATGTTAATACCCTACATAGATACCCATGTATTCTATATCCTGCAATGAATGTATTCCATGAAAAGTTGTCTCATTCCTTTATATCGTCAAAACATTACCAGCATCTGCCAAAATCCTGCATTGGATATACATGTGAATAAGTTTATTTTGAATAGTTGTGTCTGTAATGTAAATCCACTAGGAGTCTTGAGAGAGTGGAGTCGTTTACCTTGGGAGAACATATTCTCGAAAATGCAGGTCTGTAATAGTTGAAGATATGTGTTGAAATCTACGGAAGGATTGTGTGTAGTAAGCGGAATGTGAAGCATCTACCTCAATCAACCATTTGTACATAATGTTGTGAGGTTACCATTGAGATTAACAGTGGATGGCATTGGCATGGGTAAGCTCTCTTCGGCATAATCATTTTGGTTAACACAGTCTTTGTTGTTTAAATCTCGATGATGTCTATATCTAGATTATGTCTTATTTTGATTAATAGCCTGTAGTAACATCACTGTCACGGGCCATGTGTCTTTTAGGCTTCTTATTTTTTTACCAAAAGCCTTAGTAACAGTGTTGTCTGAAGAAAATTTCTATCTTCGAAATATGCTTTAAGATGTGTTAGGGCGAAAGTAATCTTAACCTTTTTAAAACATTTCGACCGCCCAAAGTTTGCTGATTTGAAAATCATGTAAGATGCCCTTTTGGTTAAAGGTTTTTTTTAAGTATAATACGAAAACTCGTGTCGAGTCATGTTATTCTCATTGTATTTTATTTTTTAATTTTCTCAATTTTAGTCATAGGTGTAGATATTATTATTACCAAATGTTAAGTATTTCTTAAAAAAAAATAATAAAATTATCATGTAATAAAAGAGTGGTTGTGCGACTCTTTTAAGATAAGGGTTTGGGAGTTTTATTAGGGATTGTGTGAATTGTGGGATAGTTATTATATTAAAAATAAATTATAAAATTATCCTGTAATAAAAGAGTGGTTGTGCAACTCTTTTAAGATAAGAGTTCGGGAATTTTATTAGGGATTGTGTGAATTGTGGGATAGCTATTAGATCCAAGTTTTTAAGAGATTATTGCCTTATATATGTATTGTTTTTTCATTGAATAAAACAAGCTTTTTTTAATCAACAATTTGCTTTGCCATCACTTGTATCAGAGCAAGGTTCCTCCTGGACCTCTCTGATAAATTAAGCCTTGCTCGTCATAGGAGTTCTTGAGTGAAGACCAGGTCAATTACTCCTTTTATTTGATAGGCTTTTATTGTTGTCTATAATATTGCAGTGCAGACCACTGCGTATTTTGATAGAAAATATATATTTTGCAGGATTTTGAATTTGATTGTATCATCATATTTGCATTTGGACGTATACGTTGGACGAATTTCAATCCTCGACCTTCGATAGGTATTATATCGACATTAGATCAAAGGTTTTATTGAATTTTGTGACTTGGCTCCACGACTTCTGCATAGAAAAACTCCATCTCTGTTCAGATCCGATATCCTCCTTTGGCGATGCAGTGTCCACTCAACATCGACCAACGACTGCGAATTTCTATTCTGTCCCTACAGTATTTCAAATCTGCTATCATTTGTTTTTTTGTGACTGTCATAGTTTCAAGTCTGTATTTTTTTATATATTTTATCTCAATCTGCATTGGATCGATTCTATTGAGGATGAAGGCTTTTAAGATCAAAACTCTGTTGGTCTGTTCTTCTGGATCGCCATCCAACTCAAAGCCTTCTACAGCGACACCTTCTGGAGGAAACAATCGATAGACTGCTATCAGCCTCATCCAAATATCTACAGTGATGTCTTCTGCTTTGCCCAGCCCACGAAAATTTAGCTCTTATTCACGGTCGCAGATTTCTAATACAATTGGTGGTGTTGTAAAAATATTAGTGATATTAGGTTTTATTTTAGCGATTTCAATTTTTAGTTTTAAGATTTAGAGTTTTCAGATATATTGGAAGTCCACGTATTTTTCACAAAATTCAACCGGAAGAATTTTTTAGTTTCTTAGGTATTATGATTTTGGTTTCATTTTTTTAAGTCTTAGTTTTCCCGAGGATAATTGTAGTTTTCATTTAGGTGTTAATTTTTTTAAACTGAGTTGTTTATTTATTAAATCCAATATTTAATTGGATTTAAAACATTAATTCAATAGTCATTTTTTAAGAGAGTCAAAATTTAAAAGTGTCAATAGAGTCTTTATTATTGTACGGACACAATATTGATTGAAACCAACGTTTTTTGAGTCAAAAAGTCAATAGTAGGGGAGAGTAACATGGAAAAAATAATTCAAATTGAGAAATTTGATGGGCATTGTTTTCATACATGGTAAATCCAAACTCAATTATTGCTAATTGAGAGAGATCTTTGAGACATTGTTATTGGCACAATACCAGCACCAAGAGATGCAAACGAGCACCGAAAATGAAAAATCAAATACAAGAAAGCCTTAGCTATTATTTGCATCATGTAGATTTTAAAAAGTCTTCTAAGGATATCTCAGAAACATTGAACACACTATTTGGTTCTCAAGCCGATAGTGCTGAAATCACTATGAAACAAAAGTTATATGGCCTCAAAATGGATGAAGGTGGAGACATGGTGTCTCACATCAACAAATTTCGCTCTCTCATCAATCAGTTGGATGGAATAAATGCAAAGATAAAATAAACAAAGGCAAAATCCATACTCTTAAATAGCATGCCCAATAGCATGTCAAATATGGTGTTCACTCTAAGTAAGTTGAATCCAAGCTTACAAAACATCATATCAACATTTCTTGATGAAGGAAACAAAATGAAGAATAGTGTTGCAGATGAAGAGGAATCACTTGTTACACAAAATAGGCCAAGCACTTCTTACAGGTCTTCTAAACATCTGCGAAAATCTAAATGCACATGTTACTACTATAAAAAACCAGGGCATACTCTTCTGAATTGTAAGAAGAGAGCACACAACCTTCTCGATGGAAAGGTGAATGACAAATCAATGGTAAGAAAGGAAAGTGATCTAGAGGCAAGCAATTCTCCATAGGATAATGAGAGTGAAGAAAACTATGTCTTTTAGTATTTTCAACATTAGGGTAGGGAATGTTAAGTATTGCTGAAAAATAAATAACAAAATTATCATGTAATTAAAGAGTGGTTTTGAGACTCTTTTAAGATAGGGGTTTGGGAGTTTTATTATGGATTGAGTGAATTGTGGGATAGATATTATCTCCTAGGTTTTAGGATATTATTGCCCTAAATATGTATTGTTTTTTCATTGAATAAAACAAGCTTTTCTGATCGATAATTTGCTTTGCCATCACCAAATACTTTATTAAAGTTTAGGATATATAACTTTAGTTGCATATTGTGGTAAGCTAATAATCATTAATTATATTCTTGTAATATTAATAGTCGTTAGTTTTGTTTAATATAGTCAAATTACACATTTATTTTAATTATTGTCTTATCATTCACATATGGCAAAAAGAGTCAATATTGTCTTATTATTACTTTCTTTTTGCCTTGTATTGCTCTACAGAATGGTTGGCCAAAGATTAAAATCAATCTAAACCACTAATCATCTATTTTACAGGTTGATCAATTTTAGAGTTGGATTAAAATATCAATTTTTTAATCATTCATATGATTTTGCTTGATTTGATGTGTGCTTGCAGGTTTGATAGTTTCAAGTTAAAACTACTAACCTCTTTGTGCAAGCCCCCTCAAGACCTAAGACACCCCATTTTTTCTTCTAACACTTGCACTTGCAAGAGGGGGTGGCAATAGTATATTATTCCAGTTTTATTTTATATAATTGCTTGTTGTTTGGGTTTTTTACTTGATTGCATGTAATTATATATATCTATATTTCCTCACATAGAATAATTAATCGGTTAATTAATCATGTTGAGCTTCAATGTGTGTTATCCTCACCTAAGTCTAGGATAACACGTGACGTGGAATTCATCCCCATGCATAGGCTTAACAATTAGGGGTTGGTGATGTGGATTTCATCATCACACACTAACAAAACTCCATGTTCTAGCAGAGTCTAAAAATCAAGAGAGTTATCATTATGCACATAAGTATAATTTCTCATAAAGGGATTTATTGAGTGAAGGGTAGTTAAGCTCCAATACGTAGGGCAGTCAGACAGTATTTGATACAGACTTGGATTCCACTGTACCTTCACTATATAGGGGATGCACCTAGAAATTTTTGTGTATACTTAGATTAGAAGCCTTCGACCATAATAGGTGTATCACTATAGGAGTTAGTATCAACTCTGAAGTAGCCATCCTATACGAGTGGGGTTGAGAGGGTTTGATAGATTTCATAATGGGTCATCAGTGTATAACCTCACTTTTCAAGCTATTGGATGGTGCAAACATCTGATTATATACTCTTATCAATTGACTAATTTAAGGTTCATGAGTGTGTGTATTATTTGAGTGTTGTGTAAAGCTTGTATTGTTTACAAGTCGAGTCGACCATACCCTATTTTGTGTGTGACACCTTAGATACCTCTTCATCATATCATCTCGTACTCATCTCATCTCTCTGTATCCTAATCTTCATTGTCTATCTACCACCTTATATCATCTACCCATTTTGTATTAATCACCCATCCCACATTTGCTACCTTCTTATCCCATTCATCATCTAGCATCCATCTAGTACCCTTTTTTTATATCTTTCTCACCTCACAATATTCATTGTATATTCTAGGTAACTTCCATAGTCCCTCTTATCCAATCCCATATTTTTTGTCACACCATCCCATAGCTGTAATATTTTCCATCCTCTTAATAACCATTATATAAATTTTCATCCCACATCCTCTATATTCCATCCCCTATCTATCTCAAGTCACCTTTAAATATTATATTATGTCTTAAAACTAAGCTCTAGTGGTCATCCAGACTCTTTAATCATCATTTGTCACTTCCCATATCCATAGACTAGATATTATCAATATACATAGCCATGTTAAGAATCTAATCTAGCACCCATCAGTTATCTCTATCAAGTAACTTCTTCACCTAGCACCCATCAAATTATCCCTTTGCTAGTGAATAAGGTGTTTGATCCCATCACTCTATTTAATTCTTGCCTGATTGGTCTATTACAAGACTTTGTTTCTTGGTAGTTCATAGTCATCTCAATCCCTTTTTAAAATGATCATCACATCATTCTCTTTGACTACTAGTAAATTTGGTTTCTATAATAATTTAGTATTTAAAACCTCCACATCACCTATCACACTTCATCACATTTTTTTTCCTCATCCAAAATGGTGACTCACACCCGTGCCCAACTTAGGACTGAAAAAGCTTCCAACTAAGACGTTGACCCATTAGAGAATTTAGTTGATCCAACTTGAGATCATGATGATACCCTTGGTGATATGCATACCCCCAAAGGAGAAGATGAATGATTCGATCCACTCTATAATGATGAGGTTAGGAATCTAATTGAGCGATACCTATATGAAAACCATGATCATGTTTTAGGCCATGCCATTGAAATAGGGGGCATACTACCTTCAAATTTTGATCATAACCTTCTACACCACATAGTTATTTCTCCCTCCCATCCTGACACACCTCATACAAATATACACACTAAACAAATACCCCAAAAAGAGGAAGGTGTGTACCAAGAATTCATAGAAGAAGAATGCCTAGCACCCCTCCATAATAATCATATTGAGGCTAACTAGAGACAAGATACCTTAGAAGACCGATTATATTAAGTAACATAACAAATACATCTTTTAATCTATGCTCAAAATTAATTTCCATCATCACCCCATCAAAATAACACCCAAAATGTCCATAATACCCAAAATAATCACAACATTCAAAACACCCATATCCCCCACAATAGTCAAAATCAAACCACTAATCCTCTTGGGGACTTGACGTTTGTACAAGACTGGAGAGCGATGAAGGATATCCTCCAACAAATAGACCCACAATCACAAGATCTCAAATATAAATATGAAGTTTTTTGTTCTTCACCCTTGGACATGAGTATCCTACAAATATCTTTCCCTCCTCACTTTGAAGTACCAAAATTTGAAAAATATCAAGGGAAAAGAGATCCTCGAGATCAAGTCTAAGAGTTCTATGTGGCTTGTCATAAAGTAGCATAAAAAGATGCTTATTTATTGAGGCTCTTTCCAAAAAGTCTTACTAGACCCACTTTAAAATGGTTTATGCACCTACCTAGGGCGTCTATATCTAGCTTTAGGGACTTAACAGAATAATTTTTAAGACACTTTTTATTCAACATTGAACATGAAAATTCTATATAGACCTCTATAACACCAAGCAAAGAATTAGTGAAAGTTTGGCATACTTCTTTCAAATATGGAGAAGTTTAGAAAGCCACTTGAGGTGTATAGTACCTGAAAAAGAGTTGGTCAATATATTTATGGATAATATAAACACTAAGATTAAATATCAACTAAAAATTCAATGTATTAAGACCTTTGATGAAATAATCGATAAAGGGATTCAAATTGAAAAGACCCTTATTGAGAAAGGAACAATCAAGATATATTCCTGAAATGAGCATAGCCAAGAAAACTCCTTTTTAAGGAAATAATAAGTATTCAACATAAATAAGAACATCATGGGAGATAGTGTGAATGATTATAAATAATAACATGTGCAAATAATTCTAAAGAAGAACCCCATAGAACAACATAATGTTTCCTCCATCTAAGTTCAACAAGGCAAGCCAAGGCATCGAACTAGAAAGAGACAACTTGCTAGCTTGGGAGTTCTAATTAAAATAGTCCTTGATCAATTAATCTCTACTAATATTATCACCCTCCCTAAAATTAGACCCGTGGATGATCATCAACCAGAATCAGATTGGTACCATGAAGATGAATTTTACAAATACCATAAGGTTAAAGGATATGACATAGAAAGATGCATGCAATTTAAGAACTATATTCAATTCTTGATTGAGAGGGGTGACATTGAAATAAAAGGATATATTCCTCCAAACCAATCTGTAAATGAGCATATCTACATCTACAATGACCCACTCCCCAAGCATGATCAAAGAAATTAGAGATCGCCAAGAGACCAATGTCAAGCCTCTTCCTCTAATCGCACTGACTACCACTCCATGCCATAACACTATGTTAATACCATTAAAATATGTAGACCTAAAGAGTCTATTCCAACTTCATCTAATATCCTTAAAATCAATAGGGACACTACTAATTATGTATTTAACACTTGACATAGTAAGATTATAGTTCTTATAGCACCACCCAAGGATCCATCCAACTCCTCTGCTAACCAAAAGGGGAACCTTCTTAAGAAAACTTTAAGTTCTTCTGATAAGTCATATGACATCATCTAGTAGCTTGAGAAAACACCAACTCAAATATCATTAATGGAGCTTCTTAAAACATTTGCTTTACATCAGGAGATACTAAATCGAGTCTTGAATGATCTTAAGGTCCCTAGTGATCTAGATACTAATCAATTCCAGGCATTAGTATGGAATTTATCTCCATCACAATAGATTACATTTGGTGCCTAGGATATGAATCTAATTGGCCCACACCACAATTATCCCTTATTCATTGAAGTATCCATATCCCATCATCATGTCTCCTGGGTTCTCATAGACAGAGGATTGATATTAAATTTATGCAATCTAAACTTTTCAAAGAAATTAGGGTATTTCAAATCATCTTTAGGGCCTACCTTGATTTTGATCAAATCCTATGATGATAATGAGAGGCCATCTATAGGAAATATTTACCTTCCCATTATTGTGGGAACTATAGTACACCAAACACTACTCCATGTTGTGGATGTAGATTTTCCTTATAATATGCAATCTGGATGTCTATGGATCCATGAAATGCAAGATGTTTCATCAACCCTATAGTAGTGTCTCGAATTACCTCAGTCTAAGATGGAATTCACCATCCATAGAGTCATCGATCATCTTCATAACTATTAGATGGACCAATCCACATCATCCTATCATTATCTTGGTGTAGATAATTTCATCTTCAACCTAATATTTGCAAAGTACATCTACCCTAACCAGATTGTATCCACATCAGATTCACTACCTAAAGTTACCTGCTTAAAAATCACACCCATAAGTTGTGGATAATATGAATATAAAACCTTCTACGTTGGTGATTTACTCTCCCCGTGTAGCTATGGGTCCTGGACCATGAGGAAGACTAATCCCATCAAATATAAATTTGGACCAATGGCCTTCTCAAGCTATAGATTCTTATCTAAATAATGTATTGAAGATACAAATGATTCATGGCTTATTCTAGATGAAGAGGCCCTTATCTCTCTAGGAAATAAATATCCCCTTGTCTAGAAGATGATGGAGAATATGCATTACAAAGGGAAAGGATAGGGCAAACAAGAGCAAGGTAGACTTGAACCCATAATGGTTCAAGAATATCCACATTATTTTGGTCTAGGGTACAAACTATATGATGATGACCTAAATAATATCATTGTGGATACTCTTTTGATCCATGGGTTGTCACTTCCTGATGAAGACATTAAAACAGGCTCCATTTGTAGTCACTTAGAGGAGCTTGATGTCACCAACCTCTTCCATGATAATACCATTTCCACCACCAATATCTCCTTCCACTATCCATCATTCATTGATTGGGATAGAAAATAGGAGCCATCATTTGATATATTTTAAAATGACTAATCAATCTTAGAATATATGGTAGATCAAGACTTCATGCGATGTGGTGATCACAAAAAGGGATTTTCTATAAATATTTTCCAATCTTCATATTTTGGAGAACAACAAGAACCCCATGATAAAAATGATGAAGAGAAATTTGAAGAGGAATAGCCTCTTAAAGAACCAGATGAACTCCCAGATGTCTCATTTGAGTCAAAGGAATACTTTGATATTCATATAGAGCTACTAGATTGTTTTACTTTAGATGTTCCAAAAATTATCATTTCCTCCCTACCTACAAGATCAATCACCCTCTCTTATTGAGGAAGTAATAGAACTTAATATTGGGATGAAGCAGGATCCCAAAATAGTTAAAATGGGGGCATCTATAACACCCGAAGAACATGAAGTTATAATCATACTGCTTAAATAATTAATCAACATATTTACATGGATTTATGTGGACATGCTTGGAATATATGCCTATTTATTAGTACATCACTTGGTTGTGCATCCCACTGCTAAACCGATTAAACAAAAATTGCAGAAGATGTACCCCAAAGTGGCCATGTTAGTCAAAAAGGAGCTACAAAAGTTCATGGAAGCTAGTTCCATCCGCCCTATAGATTATTATAATTGGATTTCTAATATTGTCCCTCTGACCAAGCCACAAGGTGAAATTTAAATTTGCATAGAATTCAAAGATATAAATAAGGCATGTCTAAAGGATGACTTACACCTTCTAAATATTGACATGATCATAGAATCAATTGAAAGATATGGAATGATGTCTCTCATGGATGGATTTTTAGGCTACAACCAAATCAAAATTGTGCCTAAGGACCAACACAAAATAACTTTTATCACTTCGTGGGGAACATTTTTCTAATAGGTCATGCCCTTTGGCCTTAAAAATGTTGGATCAACTTATCAATGGGCCATGACAGTCATTTTTCATGACATGATGAATTACATAATCAAAGATTATGTGGATGAAATCTTGGGGAAGACTCGACTGAGATCAGAACATCCTAAAGTTTTAAGAAGAATCTTTGAACGATTGTGAGACTAAAAAGTCTGATTAAATCCCAAGAAGTGTGTATTTGGTGTTACTTTAGGAAAATTGTTGATATTTATAGTTCTAGAAGAGGCATAGAAGTAGATCCATCTAAAATAAAATCAATCATAGGAATGCCTCCACCTCACAATCTAAAGTAGATCAAAAGTATTCAAGGAAAATTATAAGCCATCCAATGCTTTATATCTCAACATGCAGATAAATGTCATCCCTTCACTCATCTCTTAAATAAGGGGACTACTTTTAGTTGGAACTCTGAGTGCCAATAAGATTTTGATAATCTCAAATAATATTTGGCCAACCTGCTTATGTTATCACCTCCTATCTTAGTAAAATCCATGCTCTTATATATCTCAACATCTCCATGTGTAATAGTTGCCCTCCTAGCACAACATAATGATTAGGTTAAGGAACAAGCCATTTATTATCTCATTTTCACTCTCATTTCTTATGAGACCAACTACACTCCAATTGAAAAGGTATGCTTAGCCGTGGTTTTTACCTCAGCAAAGCTCTGACATTAAATGCTAAATAATCAAGTGTAGCTCATCACCAAGGTTGATCCCCTCAAATATTTATTATCTAAATCAACTATTATAAGAAGAATGGCTAAGTGGATCATGTTGATCAGTGAGTTTGATATTAAATATGTCAATCAAAAGTCCAAAAAAGGAAGTCATCATGAATAAACTAGATGAGGCACATATTGAAGCAACTAATCCCCTTGTGACAAATTTCTTAGATGAATCTATAATGAGCACTTCAAAATCAAGTGGCTAGAAATTATATTTTGATGGCTCATTCACTATGCATGGTTCAGGGGTAGGAATCCTCCTAATCACCCCATAAGGTGGCGTCATCCAAAAATCCTTTTTCCTCTACTTCCCATGCATTTACAACATTTTAAAAGATGAGGCCTTGATAGCTAGCCTTTATTTAGCCATTCAGTGGAATAACCAACATATATAAGTATTTGGTGACTCACAACTAATAATCAAGTAGGTCAATGATGAGTTATAGATAAATGATGATAAATTACTCCCATATAAATAATTGGTTGATCAATTGAAGAAAATTTTTTAGTCCATCATATTTGAGCAGATACCATGAGGGAGTAAAAAATCAAATGATTCAATGGCCACCATGGGCTCTCTCATTGACCTCTAGATGTTTTAGAAGGGAATTTCCTAATTGAGCATCTGATTCTCTCAACACTTTAATCTATGGATCCTTTACAAATTTTTTCCATCAATGATCCCAATCATCTTTGGTACCATGAAATCTATAGGTACCTTCATGATAACATCCTCTGCCAACCTTAACTGCCACCAACATAAAGCCTTTACTCATTACACCCCCTGTTACACAATCCTTGGCAACACACTCTATTGTAGGGGCTATGATGGGACTATATTGAGATTTATGACATTGGAAGAGGCCTCTCATGTGATCAAAGAGGTTCATGATGGTATATGTGGTGGGCACATCAGTGGAATGGCCCTGGCCAAGAAACTCCTTCGAACTAGATATTATTAGCTAACCATGGATCAATACTCCTATCAATATGTGCAAAAATGTGTGGCTAATCAAAAACATTAGAATCCTATTCATGCCCATGCACAAGAATTACAAACCATAATGATTCCATGGACATTTTACATATGGGACCTTCATTTGATTGGCAATATTAATCCCACTTCATCAGATGGTCATAAGTTTATTATCACAACAACATAGTACTTTACTAAATGGGTAGAGGCGATGACACTGACCTATACTACATGTCTCCAAATCTCAAAATTCATCCTCAAGAAAATCATTTTCCACTTTGGCATACCTACCAACATCATCTCTGATAATGACAAATAATTGAAAAATTAGGAAGTTGAGGCCTTGTGTCATAAGTATCACATCAAGCAACATTTCTATTCTCCATACTACCCCTAAGGAAATGGACAAGCTGAAGCAACAAACAAGACTCTCATCAAGATCCTTAATAAAACAATCAATCAAGCAGGTAGGAAGTGTCACCTAAAAATGTATCCATCTCTTTGGTTTTATCTAACAAGCATCTTCACACTTACTGGGGCCATTCCATATGCCTTGGTTTATGGGACAAAAATAATCTTTCCAGTGGAAGTACATCTCCCCTCCCTTCGAATCTCATTAAGGGGCATCATAATTGATCATAATTGTAGACAAGAATGCCTATAAGAACTAGAGTTCTTAGATGAGAATCCACAAAAGGATCTTGATCACTTACAAGCATATCAAAATAGACTAAAATGCCAATATCTTAAAAAATACACTATAGAGAATTAAAGGTTGGTGACTAGTCCTAAAGGAAAATAAAAAAAATACTAATGTAGATAGGGACAAAAAAGGCAAATTTGAAGCTAATTGGCTCATGCCTTATATATTAGTTGCCAAATTTGGATTTGTATCTTACAAATTAGCTACATGGATGGTGAAGAACTTGATGATCCAATGAATATCATGCATGTAAAACATTTTTACACATGACAGTCTCTACCCTCCTCCGTCTATGAGTTACCACTCTTGGGGAGTTTCCCTTTTCTACTCCACCACATCTCCCCATCAGTACAATATTATTTAAAAAGAATCTATCCAGTGGTGAAAACTAATTCTTTGGAACCTTGGCCAAGTACCATGATGAAAACCAGTTTCCAACATCATGGTAAAATAACCTACTCTTGACCCTGGTCTCAACAATGGGCATAGTCATAGGTATTGTGAAGTAATAAGAGACAAATGCATTCTAACCCATGATAAGTCATTGCTTACTGAGTAATGGGTATTTTTGTTGGGGAAATCCTCTAAAGTCTCGTATCCCTAGTTATCATTTCTCTATCCCAAAAAATCCTATCACATCCTTATCACCTTCCCCTATCCCATCATATCCTCTTTGACAAGTTCATCTCCTTTTAGACTCAATATCAAATCCTATCCCTATTTTTCATTTGTTGTCTCTAAGACCATGGTTCACACCCTCCCACTAATGTTGTCCTTATGAAAGGGTCAAACATAGGTTTTCTACTTCAGGAGTTTAACATACTGAATATCGAGGGGTCATCCTAAACCACATATACGATTACTTTTGGACTTAGTTGGAATCTTGTTATGGTATATGATAGTTCTAGGCACTATATACCCCATGCACATATCCCCTAATCATCACTAGGCCCATTGTCTATAAATTTTTTATAATCACATCATTATCCATTTGCCTACTTTTGTTAATATCCTTATTATTAGCCTATATTATCATATGATTGTGTGTTTGTTTTTCATATATGTAATTTGTTTGTTTAATTCTATACATATTGCATTACTTTGTTTAACAAGTCTTGTTACTTTTTTATGGGAAAAAGTATGGTACTATTGGCCTCCAAACATTTGCTCAGATAAGGCCAATTTTCAATGGAGTTCCCATGCACTATGAATTAAAGGTATCATTAAATCTTATTATGTCATTGGTATACACATACTCACACATGCAACAATAAAAATGGATTGATAAAATCTACATGGTTCAAGACATTCCCATTTCACGGTCACCAACATCCCTTCGATAGGAGGATTACACTAAGCCATATTATAACAAGCCAAACACACTTTTTATTAAATTACCCATAATTACACAAACCACAAACTATTCCACTATCTAAACACATCTAATAATACCACAAGAATCACACTATAAATCTTTGGTTGTTCTACCAACAACTAGTACACAACCAACTTAAGCCCATACCTACCCCAATCATGGCCTCAAAGGTACTCTAGTCAATCCTGAAGTTCCCACTAGCCAACAACCTCAGCTAGGTTCCATAGAGATCACATCTACTAGTTCCCTTCAAGGATAATACTAGTCTGGATGGCTAACCCATCTACAATAATGACACACATTGGATAGAGTAGTTCCCTGAACCACCTCCCTTATTATTCTAGTTGCATCATGCTCCTATTCTCTTCCCAGATATACTCCCTCTTGATCCCTTATAGTTCCTCCCTCCAAAATAAAGGTATGCATCTAGGTCTACCCATGCATTACGTAGATCTCTTCGCCTGCCACTTTGTGTAGAAAAATCATTGTATTCTACATGGTAGTTGGTGTCTCAGCTCCTCTAGTTTTTACTCTTGTAATATCATCTCCAACATGTCCATCACTTGGTGTAACATCTGAAACACCTGCATGTTCACCTTATAAATCAGATCTGATGTTGGTATTGGTTTACCCTATGACATCCTTAGAGTCTCTATCTACTTACACTTATACTCACTATACAAATGATTGAAGAAGTTTATACTATGATGAAAATGCCTCACCTCCCCATGTGCTATATAACACTCATACCCCTATAATATTTGGTACCACTTTCTTGCACCTACCGATAGAATAAATCCCAATACTAGTCATCGATCCCACACCACAGTGCCCCCACTCATCGAGTGCCATCACATCATTTTTTAGCTATTTTCCCAATAATTTTTTCCCTTGAGCCTACATGGACATCATAACCATTCACATTATTATCATATCACCTATCAATATCATTCCACATAATATAATTCCATGACATAATAAAACAACCATGCCCTTATTTATTATTATTCATATCATATTGATCGGTACATTATATTCACATATTTTCAAGCCATTATATTCTCTTTTTGTATAGTTTCTTCTATGATTACATACATTTACATCTAAGCCAAATATCTACATTATGAATCTATACTACCCTACATCCCACCCAATGGTGGTGGCCTTAGTGATGGATGCACTGAATAACTTGATGACTTGGAACTTGGTATCCTCTCAAATTGATTAATCTCCTTATAGGAATGAGCCCTATGCCCTCCTAACATCACATGCTCATATAAGGCTCCCTAATACTATGTCTCCTATGCCATCCTCATCCCTTGGGCTTTCACATATCCAAACCCTAGGGCATCCAATAGTATCTGATCCATATTTCACTCCATTCCTATGACTCGTGCCTTTACCTCTGGTTGTTCTAATTGTTCTTGCAACCACATCCAATTAGTTCGTATTTACTTCATCTATTCTTTCAACACCTCAATCTATGCCTCTCGATGATTTACCTACTATAGTAATGATGTAACCCTTGCTAGTAATTTTTTCATTTGCTTATCCATTTGTACAATCTGACCCTATAAGCATGAAACCTGGCACTAAAAATTTAGTCACTCCCATTTTGTAGCTGCTAACTAGCTCATACAATCCCCAATACCCCTATTATTTATGTTACTCCTCCCATGCATCCATGAATGATACACATTTCTTAACCAGTGACCATGTTACCATCTCCATAACCACCTCAATGCACTTCTTGCCACCATCATTCTTTTCTGATCTTTCTCCCCCTTTTATACACACACACATAAAAGTTAAATGGCATCATCTCTTCACATAACAAACACAAACATATATCCCAAAACCTTCCCAATAAAATTAAGTTTTATGCCTCCCCTATTCCCCAACATGGATTTCTTTTCTCACCCTCCTAATCACAACCTCTTTTGATGCTACCCTCCACATATAACAAACCCCTCACCCTTGACCTTCAATTTTGTTCTCTTACGATGTGGGCATACCTCATTTCCTCACCTGTGTCCCTACTCAACTTACCTGTATGACCCTTATGTGTTTTAATCCATATTACCCCTAAAGTGATGGTATCCTCTCTCCTTGACCACCCAATTCTTTCTCAATATAACCGCCCAACTCCATGACTTACTTATGTGATCCCTAATCTCCCTTATCATGGCCCTTAAACATTAGTTTGCTTTGTATTTATTCCTATAAACATACATATTAAATCAATAAAACCCCAAATATATAATCTATACTTGGTTTTGTCTTTGACCTTGATGACAATCCTCCTTCCCTACCTCATCACCATTCTACATGCCCTGATCTTCTACCATTGACCTATGCCACAACCTCCATCTCCCAAAATGTTATAATAACTCATGTTTTTTCCATTTTCCTTCCATGCCCTATGTCTCTTTTTTGTTTTTTATTTTCCTTTTATATTTTTTTAGCAAATCTGATCTATCTTAAGTAATGGATGAGCTTCTGATACCTTCTCCCTCAGTGACCACATTTTCCTCCATTAATTCACTAAGCTCAACACTGACGATGCTTTCCTCAGTTCCTGACAAGGATTCCTAATCCATAAGTATGTGGATAGATGATGCATACACCCACCAATAAAGATCTTGTACAAGCTCTTTAAATCCTACCACCCATCTCCATTATTTGCCTCGACACATAACAAGGGCAGCCACTTGTGCAACAAACCCACACAGGTTTCACCTTCACTTCAGCCAATAAAACTTGGCTCATAGAAATGATGGCCTTTTAAAAAATATCATTTGAAGATTCTACTACAATATCCCCCCTTAAAACTTGGCTTGTAGTGATACCCACTACTATTTCAATCCTACTGCCCTATTTTGCCACCCTATATGGGTAGCTTAACACCATTCTTTTTCTCTTCTATTGAAACCACCATTTTTATATCAACTCCATTTTTTAGTGCCTCCACCTTATTATTAATTTCTTATTTATTCACCTTGTTCCCTCTATGCCTATTAATCCAACTACATATGGGATTAATCCCCTTACCTACCCCTTTAACTATTAGCCTTCTTCACCTTTAGTTCACAAATTGGGTACCTAATTTGCTTTAACACCATCATGGCACACCCATATCCTCATCCTCCATCTAATATCTCTTGAAGCTACCATAAAACTTGTCTATTCTCTAGTCAAGACTCACAGTTATCCTAGGCATGTATCCTTACTTGGGATAAGTCTTCATACTACAAATCTCTCTTTTGTTATGGTTGATTCCCCCTTAGGATGTGTTGAAAACCATGAAACCATCCTTCCCACCTCTTATGCATATATCTTGGCCTGGGGTATCATAAATCATGTTGCAACTCATCCATCTTACCAACCCTCCAACACTCTTAATCAAATTTACTTCATTTTGTATTTATGTCTCTTGTCCCTCTTGTCAGAACTACATCAGTTTGAGGTCTCTTAAGACTATGTAGGTAGAACCTAGCCATGATTTTTTGCCAAGGGATAACTTGGCCCTTTTAACCCCAAATCCCCATCCAATCTTGTATGGATCACTCGATATCATTATATCATTTACAACTACACAACTTATATACAGTGGCTTATTATCCTTAATCGATCATCCAATATTTTTTATAGGCTTTCTACCATCCCAAACATGTCTCTTTGATTTAGGACTCATCATCAGTTGGTGGCCTATCTAATCTCTTTACTTACCGAACCACGTCTACATCTCAAGAATTACAGTCTTATTGTATTCATCACACTGCGTCCCTTTTAGACATTGGTCATTTGTCTATAACTCATCTCTCATGGTTAAGCCACTTTATCCCATAGCATTTATGCTTGGGGTACCATAATTTTAGCTAAAATACTCAAGGCATATCAACCCCTCATCATGGTATTGGTTTGGAGATTCTTATTTTCATGACCATTTGGCTCCTTTCTCCATGCATGCTCCCTCAAGGGGCATCATACCTACTAACCATGTTTTCATCTATGGCATGGTTTTTATTTGAGATACTATTACTCCTTCCACTTTGCTCTACTAACCATGCCCTCTCGAAGAGGGACAAAATGTATGCACTTAATTTTGGTCACCAAACTAACTCCCAATCCCATCTAATATCAACATTTAATTATGTATTAATATTAAACCTTTACCCCCTTAAGTCAATTAATTGATTAATCCTAAAATACCCCACAATCCCACTTTGCACCTAATTCCCAATTTCATAATTCTTTAAAATCCTAATTTACCCCATAACCCCACTTTCTACCTAATTCCCAATTTTATAATTCTTTTATTACTCACATGCTTCCCTCCCAAAAAAGGTCTAGAGGCTTCGAAACACTAAAACCTTCTCCCTCTTCAAATTCAAAATTTGAGAGGGAAATTTCACTCTCAAATCCCTTCCAAAAACCTCTTTAAATAGAGGCATGCCCCAAGAATGAGAGAACAAGGAAGAAGTTAGAATCTATGTTGTCTCTATTACACTACCCTTCATAGCCCATCTTGCATCCATTATAGCCATCCATTCAGACATTTATCTTGAATCCGTTGCTCAAGCAGTCCAACATCAAATCTAGTTGTAATTGAATAATTCATTGGAACATCCTAGAGAGATGCCAAAAAGGAGTGAAGTGATGGTAAGCATTTGTTATTAATTTTGAATTGCTCCTTTAATATTCTCTCGTATTAGTGATCTTTGTAAGATGTTGAGTAAATTTATTATCATTTGCATATTTTAATAAGGTTTTCTCAAACTTTTACGAAGATTCACATCCATATCAGGGAATATTGTTAGAACCTATGCATGAAGATACTTCATAGATAAATTTAACTTAAAATTATAAGGAAAATATACATAGACTAAATTTACATAGAGGATAAGATTAACTCAAAATTTTACCTCTGTATAAGTAAAATGTGTCATCCTAAAAGAGATAGATGCAGTAGTGGATGGGTCAATAGTTAGATTCAAATATGTGGATACATCAAATCAAATACTACAAATGTTGACTTTGATGATGAAGGTGCCATCACCTCCTATGACATAAAAAATGACATATATATCCTTCAATTTCTATGTAAATTAAATGTTAGCAAAATTAAATTTGTAAATATAACTTAAATTTAACATGACATTTATATAAAATATACCTGCATCTGTGTAGTGGTTAATGTCTCCACACCAAATGTGTATGCCCGAAACTGACCACTCATGAGAATATTATCCAAGCCCTCTTAACCACCATCACCATTGTCATCAGAAGGTCTAATACACATAACTCCACAAGAACTGCAAGGGTGGGGTCAGATATGCACACTAGGTGGTGTATCTCTAGCATCAGTCTTTGAGAGCCTATTAATATATTGAATGAGTGCATCAGTGAGAAAATTAATAGCATGTAGAGTGTCGATGCCCATGACCTGCTAAACTCTAAAGGGGATCTCAGGTTCAAGTAGCTCTTGGATATAGATCTTTGTAGGTTGTTTAGGCACATGATGTGTACCTAGTCGATCCTACATAGAGTCTTTCCCTCAACCCTGAAACTCATTAAAATCAAAATATTTTGAAATATCATTGAGTACAAACTCATAGTAGAGTTTCCTTAAAAAATACAATGGGCCCTCGTGGTTTTTACACAGTGGATAATCAAACATCATCCACCATTGATCACAAAAATTGGTCATGATTAATTTATGTTGGTAGTGATGGATTGGAAAATGTTTAGCGGTTATGAAAAAAGGGGCATTGGTGGCTGGGTCTATGAATAAAGTGCAAATAGAGGCTTTAGATATTTCTTTATTCTTGACCTCAAGTGATGACAATTTATCATCATAATAAGCCCTAAAGCTATCCTGATATGAAGTCCATTTATCAATTTGACCTAATAATGTCTCTAGGGAATTGGTTATATGGGTGTGGTGGGGGTTGGTGGAAGTGAGATCCCTCATTCTCCCAATTAATTATTCAATTTCACTTTTATTTTCCATAATGTTGTCAATTAGAATCTTTTGAATACTTGGGGGACTTTTTGGAACTATAGGAGGGTTAGGTGGAGGGATAGGAGGGTTTTGTGGAGGGTTAGGAGGAGGAATAAGAGGAGTATGTGGAGGGTTAAGAGGATTAGCAGGATGAGCTATTCAAAACAAATAAATTACAATTAAAAATTACTAAAAATTAGGGTTAGACAATGAAAATAATGAAAAATTAGGGTTAACAAGTGTGGATTTTTAGCACTTACCTCTTCTATGTGGTGACATCATTGATTAATGGCTTCTTGGGATGAATTTAGTAGATTTATATCAATATTTTGTCTCTCTGACACAAAATGTGATCACAGAAGGCAAGGATAACAAAGGAAACTCAAATGCAAAAAAATGAATTTGCATTTGGATTTCAGTTTTTATTTTTTATGATACAGGTAATGTGATTGTGTTATTGAAAACAATAATAATACGATCACATTATTGTTCAAAATAACATGATCAAATTATTTAATAATGCAATCACATTATGACTCAGTAATTATCGAGTCATAATTTAAATAATAAGATCACATTAATTAAATAATGTGATTATGTTATTTATTAAAATGATCACATTACCAAAAATATTTATGAAATTATCTCCCAACTCCATAGGCTTACCCAAAGATAACCTAAATATACTCACATCACAAACCCAAACCAAATGCCTTTTGAGAATTTTCAAAACCGTCTAAATACCACAAAGGTTCCCATAATAATGACATGAACTGGAATGAATAATGGAACCTGGATATTCAATTCCCTTCACGAAAATTTTCCCATAAGTCTTCCCTTAATGATAGATTTTTTCATATCCATATTTTTCATCTAATAAAACCTAACTTAAACATTATTAATGTTTTAACTAATTTATTAATTTAATTATTTATTATTTCCCAAAAACACGTCACAAAAGTGTGATACTATAATAAAGTAATGGTGAATCTTAAAACATCAGGAAAATGCATTCCATAAGCACTAAAAGTATAAGTGATGGAAAAATAAATAATTTATGAATCATATAATGTTTAGGTCAATTAAATTCTCCTAAATTTATTCATAAATACAAGATTATTTTTATTCTAGCCCTTCCATATATAACTTAAATAAAAAACATGTGGATCCTTATTACATATAATAATTCTATATTAAATGCATATTTAAACATAGTTACAATCTAAAATATATATTTTGAATTAATGCACACATTTAAAATTTTATTCTGTTAAATTTATTATCAAGTTGGGAAAAAAGGAATCATGAATTATTTATAGGTTTTTTTCATAATATCAGTATACAAACATCTCTAAGATAAAGTTACACCCTTGATGGATTATCTAAAATTATCACACAACATGAAGACTTATTGTAACAGTCACGTACCATTCCTTTCACACTTACAAATAATAATTGGTATAAGTAAAACATCATGGTATAAAGGGATTTTTTTAGCTAAAATTTATTTTCCTAACTCCATGTGTATGCATGAAGACAGACTACAATTATCCTAGCAAACGTTATCATTAATTGCATTTAGCACATAAGTTTAACATCGACAGGGTTGCCACACCATGGCAATCAGGAGGTCTTATTAGTCCCAAAGGGTATCTATTAGTCTCATTTTATTATAACATGTGATTAATTTTTATTTTCTTGACAAATTATATAAGGTTGATTTGAATGCTAAAAAATAATAAATTTTTGGCAAAGATAATTAACTAGATTTTTAACTGAACATATATTATTTTATATAAATTGATTGGAAAAAAGATTTTTATGTTCTTCACCATTTTATGTCAATCAAGGGATTCCCATCATTTCATTTTAATTCAATGACGTTTTGATAAGTAAACCACCATCTGCACAGTTGTACAAGTTGTGAAGATTAAATAAAATTGCCAGTCATTTACATCTAATCTCACAGGTGTTAACTCAAAAAATTGTTGTGGCTAAAACTGCTAGCTTATAAGTTTTTGTTTATTTTTAAAAAATGTAAATGTAATGATGCCCTCTCCATTTCATTGTTAGGTTTGCCTCGTTGTAATGCTTTATGGCTATAACTAACCACATTTTTGTAAGGAAATAATTCAATGTCAACGCACTTCTCTAAAAAATGCACTTGTGATTTCCTGCAGGAATTAATTTCTTTGGCTGAATATACAAAAATTTGCCTATTTTGGGTGTTCTGTTTAGCACAAAACTCAGATATTTTCCCATATATAATGTTCTGATTTGGTGTAGGATTTATTTTGTTTAGTTGGATAAGCAGGTGCTTTCCCCTATCGGGTGTCTTGTTTTATTTCAAGACTCAATTTCTTTGGCACAATATTCAAATGTTTTCCCCTCTTAGGTATCTTGTTTTAGTGCTAGACATTATTTTGGTCTGAATATGCAGACCTTATTAGGTGTCATTTTTACTAGAGGACTTAATTTATGTCACTCAATGTGCATCTGTTTGTGCATGTTGAAATTCATGTTCATAGTTTCTTTGGATCAATGTGTAAATGTTTACAATAACTAGGTGTCCCATGATAGTCATGGACTCTATTTTTTGACATAGTGCAAATGTTTCTCCTCTTTTTAAGAGAGAATCTTCTACTACACAATCCATTTTATCTGAAGCTATTACACCTGAATTTAAGGACCAAATACAAAAAATTGCCCAGTTGTCATATACAGGAGCCAAATACAACAAATTGCCCAACTGTCATATACAGGAGGTAAGTGCTTTTCAAGAATATTATTATTATTATTAGACATGATATTTAATTTGGAATCAGAAAAATCTTGCACTTATTAGCTATAGGGTTCAGGGCTAGGCCCATGACGATTGGGTATAGGTTCCAAAATAATTATATACATTGAATTTCTTGTTTTAAAAAATTGGCATACATGTCTATTCTGGCAGGGACTGCGGGACACAAGATTTTAGTAGGAGGCGGAACTCAATGATTTGGTAAAGCGTGCAACCTCAAACTTTGGCTAATCTCTTGACACCATTGCATACGTTGAAAAAATGTTTTCTGGTGCGGTAATTGATGGATAAACAATTTGGATACATACATCAAGCCTGCATGTCATAGGTTTTTATTGAAGAGAATGTGGATGTTTTTAATATTTTTGATAGGGCTTAAGTTATGAACTAGCCTTAGATTTGTACAAATCTATGGACATCTTTTTAACTCAAATCATAATTATTTTTGGTAAATTTTAGTAATAGTGAATTTAGAAAGTGTTTTCACATATTTTCAGAAGTAATATGGCATATTTTTTACTTGTGTTGATGAAATTATTAAAATGGACACTTAGAAGTTTGAATCTAAATCTATCGACATCTTTTTAACTCAAATCATAATTATTTTTGGTAAATTTTAGTAATAGTAAATTTAGAAAGTGTTTTCACATATTTTCAGAGGCAATATGACATATTTTTTTATTTGTGTTGATAAAATTATTAAAATGGACACTTAGAAGCTTGAATCTAATTTTTTAATCTATGAAAGGCCATAAAAGTGTTATTTTTGAATTTAAAATAGTACCCACCCAACACATTTTCAAAGACAAATCTTTTTGGTTTCTATGCAAAACTATCTTGAGAGGATATAATTGCATAATATTCATTTGAATAGACAAATTCTTTAAAATGTATTATGTGAAGAGTTAAAATAATTGAAATATAAATATTTATTATTATTATTTTTTTAAGATGTGATATTTAATTTGGCATTAGATGAATCCTATACTCATTGAATATAAGGTTCAAGGCTAGATGTATTAAAGTAAAATAAAATGAAAGTGTGTGTCTCACTACAAAACCCAGTTCAATCTTTTGGTGCAAGTTTCGTTTATAACTAACATGACTTGATTGTAGTTTGAGAGTTTAGTTAGATAGGCAAAGTGGTGAAGTTTGAGTTTACGTAAGGAGGTGGGTGAATCAAAGAAACCCAAGTGGAGTTTGATGAAAGTATTTGGATGCATATGTATGTTTTGTCTCCTATAGATATTTGTGGATAGGTTGATCCCTTCTCATCTATTATTTACAATATTATAGTCCTCTTGACTTATGATGGTCATTTGTGTACATGAGTAAAATTAATTTCTTTCTTTTGTTTGTTTGTTATTATCAATGGAAATTTTGTACTGAACAAACTCTGTCATATTGGATGGATGTCATAACTTCAATGAAAATCAATGGTTAGGATTATTTGAAAGAACTTGTATTTAGATCAAACATATCTTTATGATGGGATTTCCTTTCACATTAATGTTTTCTTTCCATGTTTTATCCCTTGATTTGTCTTAACAAATCTTATAAAGTGTTCATGATTTAAAATCAATAGTATTCAAATCAACCATAAACTTTTAAAATGTAAAGTTTTATAAAGATCAATCAAATAATCACTATTCATAATTTTAAAATGTAAGATTTTATGTAGATCAATCAAATGATAATTATTCATACTTTGTGTTTGATCAATAGTGTAGTAGATATTAATTGAAGTCATTGTATTATAAGACCTATTAATTGCAACAATAGGATGTTACAAAGAGAATGGTAAAAGGAATAGATTTGAACACCATTGGAGTCTCGAAGGATTCAAAAACACTAGCTTCAAAAATTCTAAAACATATTAATGCGATATTTAGTTTTGGATTAAAGATTTAATTAGGTTTGTTTTCTTTTGATTTCTAAAATTGATTATTGAATTCAACTTTTGAGGTCACACACTGATTAACATTTACAAATTTTTCTTTTATTCAAGTTCAACATTTAATTGAATTCCAAATGGTAGCCAATTATTGATAAATATTTTTCAAACTTACTATTGAAAATTAGGTGTAACTACAAGTATTGTTCAAATTTTAAGACTAAAAATTTGGAAGGAGTCTTCAAACTGATAGAGTTTTTACAACCAATTGGTACCAAGGTATGGGCCTGATTTATAGACTAGATTTGCAAAATTTTGTATAAAATATTATTTCTAAGAATTATCAATTTTTAATATGAGAATAATTTCTTTTTTAAGGTACAGATGGAAAACTAAAGTAAAATAAATTTAAATAATGGTCCTAGCATCAACTAATGTTTATCCTACTTGATAGAAGTGGTTTGCCTACAATTTCATTTGACTAGCTAACTAAAATTGTATATGGGTTGAGTTAAAGCCCATTTTATGTATGTTTTGTTATCTTTATTTAATCTATGTACTTAAAAGATTTTTTCACCAATTTATTTCATAACTAAACATAATTAGGTTATTGTTTTGCAACTTGACAATGTGAAATTTTAAAAGATTTCTTCTTTGATATGCAAAACCTCCTCTTCTTTATTGTCATTTCTATAATCCTACTATCAATACTAAATCATTTCTCCTGTAGGGACTTGTCACTATGTACCCTTGTTTATAATATATTGCTTCAAGGTATCAAGCATTTATGAAATGTGTTACTCATACCAAAAAAATATAGATTAAAAATCATCATCTCAATATATACATAATAGGAAGGGTGAAAATATTTAAAACTAAAATTGAACATGTGTAAGTGCAGCCAATAGAGGTCTTAATTGGACATTTTGTTTCTTGATAAATAAACAACCTTTGATTGTATACACTATTTAAGATCATTACATTTAAAATTCGAAGATAATATGAAAATATGAATTATAAAATTATGAATTTAGTTTTTAAATTATTATATTTTTAAAAAATGGTTAACTATAACTAAGTAAAATGTCTAAAATTTGATGAAAACAATTTTTTTTTATTATATAATTTTTTACAATATTTTAATGGAAAATTATATAAAATCATCTAATTTGATTTTTTTTCAAAAAAAATCTAATAATTATTTATTTTTTAAATAATTCAACAAATAAATAGACCTTTAAAATGATTTTAAAATGATAGTTGATAGTGAGACCCAAATAAATTCCCCCCAAAAATGGAAAATTAATTTGTTTTGATTTGTAAGTGTGGAGATACATTGAAACTATGCATGAAGATGAAGCAAAAGGCCAAAGAGGTACTCAAACTGCATAGAAAGAGATGGTGCAACTCCATTTATTTTACCTTACTATCGAGAAAGTGGTACATAAATTTGGATTAAAACTAAAGAAGAAATATGCTTCCCATCATCATCTGTTAAAGGTCAAAGTGTTGAGCTTGGGACTGAGGCCTTTAGTTTAGAGATGCCATTATTAACAATGCATATTCAAGCCTCAATTTGCCCCATATTTCTTCTAGTTTTATTTTAAATGTGAATGCAACTGTAGAGGGTTCATACAATTTAGTTACAAGTGCATCCATGAGTGGTTGGCCTATCATGACAATGAATCCTAGTAGATGGTTGACCATAACCAACAAGCACAAACTCAATGTGTGTTGGAGTGGCACTTCTAGACCCCACCATCTCTAATGACTTTGAAAATTTGTTGATGATGAAATTATTGTCACCCTGTTGTCTCCCCCAAAAATCATCCAAACTAACCAAAACAAACAAATCAATGTGGTCAGATCTACATGGTGATATCATGATTTCAAAATGATGGTGATTTGGCATTTGGTTTCATGTTTTGAATTTTCAAATCATAATTCATGGTATTATTATGCATGTAACTATTGGTTGGTGATTCTTGTGAACCCATCTCACAAAACTAAGTACCATATGTATAATCTTCCCATGACTGATTTGAGCCTTCAGGTTTTGCATGTGATTGATAAAGGAGGCATTGAATCTATAAGTAGATATTCCCCTAGGTTAGTGACTATATATAACTTGTATTAATGACCTTGTATGAACTATGTGATTCATTATCAGAACTATGTGATTCCTCTTAAGTTTTTGTTTCGATAATATTTTTGGAATTTGAAAATCCAAAATACCTAGTTTGTTGCTAGTAGGAATAAAGTAGGCACACAAATTATTTAAAAAAATACCTTGTCTTGATAGAAACATACCTTATTTGGCTTAAAGACATGGAAATTTTCTATGGATATACATTGCCACATATATTGGTGTATTTTTTGCATGAGGGATCATCAAAACGTAAAAAATTGACATGTTTGCTGGTTCAATTCTTTCAAAATATACTAGTGCATTAAATATACTGAACTGATTGATATTATATCTAGATGTCAAAACCATTATAAATACCTCTAAAATATATAAAACATAATTGCATCCATTATACATAGACATGCAAGTTACTCCTTTGGTCAATCCTTGTGTCATTGATACTATGCTACCCTACTACATGTACTTCTATACGAACCCAAATTTTAAAACTCATCTCTTCAATTGAGAGTGATGCCAAATTTAGTAGAGCTCACAAGACAACCAATTCTACCACATCCATTATTACTATATCATCTCACAAAATTTGAGCTACATTTATAAGGCTAACATTGTTGGCTACAAAATTTGAAATGTGCCACATGAGTTATTTAACATAATGACTTAATGACTATATATACTGTATTTCCTCAATGACCATCTAAAGTTGTGTTGAAACTATTGTAGCTTGTAGTGGTTTCTAAGAGGATAAGTTTATAGGATCAGGGTAGTCCTTCAATACATGGAGTCTCATTTAATCTATGGTTTAGGTCATGAATAAAAGGATTAATGCATAGCAAAGCTCATGGGATGTAGTGTCTCACAGAAGCAAAAAATAACTACAAATTCATAACTTCATGTAGGATGTTTTTAATATGTGTATTTACTCAACATTTCATAATTTTTATTATTAGATGAATCTATGCCAAATAGATAGTAAGATATATAGTGTATCTGATTGGATCAATATTTTTCGAATCATTTCCTTACTTTTTTGTTTAAGAAGTAGGGCCTTTCATAAATAAAAATCACACATGGACTCTCTATGTTCTAAGGAACTTTACATTTAATTTTATACATCTATTATGGATCCTTTATAGTCATCATAATAAATTCTAAACTAGTCATTAATTTATTCTAAGCAATCTATATTAGAAAAGACTGAGCCAAGTCTTTGTGGTTTTCATTTCTTTGTTGCAAATCTGAATTTTATGCTATAGATCACTATGAAAAAGTTTATTTCAATTTTCAAATCTTATTATGTTGTAATGTGAGCTTAGCCATGAGTGTCTTGTGATATCATTAATGATTATATTTTTTTCTCATGGTTAGTATTTTTATTGAGTGTTATTGGAATTTTGGGTTCATCAACATAGTATTATTAGTGACTTCCCACTTTGAGCTTAAAAAAGATCTTATAGGTTTGAGATAAAGTTATGTTTAGCTAGATGATGAATTTATTTATTATGATTTAGTAAATTTAAGAATATGTAAACTTTTAAATCCATATAAATATCTAATTTTTTTATAATTAGATATTTATTGTACGTGAAAGCATATATGGTTTTAGTGACACTTAAATAAGCACCTAGATATAGCAGGTTTTATTTGTTTTTTCTAAATTTAATGCACATGTGGAGTACCCATAAAATGTGTATAGGAAACTTATAGGGAATCTCCCTTTTGTTTTACATATCTATAAGTGTAGGGTAGATCTACACTTGATTGTTGCTTCTTGAGGTACGATTCAAATGTGAACAACCTTGCACTCACAAAGTTCAAAAATGTAAAATGGTATTAAAAACATATAGGAATTTTTTTTTCGGGGGGAGAGTATAGAATAGTTGTAACATTACTTTAAAGCATAATGAAAGAAACTATCAGTTCTTACCAACCTTTGAAATTTTTTACATCTGGTATCCCAAAAGCACATTTCTTCCCAATGGATTATAAAAGATTTAGATTGACAATGCCATAAATTACACACATATATTAGTCTAGTGGTTGGATCAAAAGTTTCTCACCCATGAGACACAACATAGAAGATGAAAATGGAATGTTTTCATACCTTACTACTTTAATCTAATTTGAACTACTACCCTACTTACCTCCAAGTAAAACAATATAAAATAAATTTAAATAATCTATCCAAAAGTCATATATATCATAGAAATAAACACATATCCAAATTAGGATTATATATTATTCTGTTAGATTTCTCCAAGATCTCTAAATATTGGCCAAGAAATGAATGTCAAATTCCTGTAGAGGTAGAATGAGAGCTCTAAAATCAAGAAAATCCCACAAAAGGAAATGTTTGCAATAGCCACTTTAGAAAAAAAGTACATATAGGATGAGATTAGTTCACCAAAAAGGTAAAACCCTAACTCACAATTAGAACCCACTTAAAGGTAAATGACCCCTAATGACTTAATTAAGTAAGCTAAGTAAGCTAAAAAAAAGTGTAAGTTAAACCACTAGGTGGGAAAAAGCCTACACTGATATCCCCCTGAAGCGTAGCTCAGGTGGGTAGAAGAATTGGGTCATGGCAATGAGGGCTGATGAGGTATGCAAGTACAATATAACTCCTATAAACCAGGGTAAAGGAGAAAACTTGTAGGAACAAAAATCCTCCAAAAAAAATAGCAAAGAAGAGAAGAGGGCTAAAAAGCCCCACTAAGGTCTACAATTGACTATAGCCATCTGGTGTCCCCTAGAGGAATGCTCAAAAGTGATTATGAATCAAAAGTAGATGCAGTGAAGAGTGGATTACTATGAAATAATGAGTTTGTCCTCCAAGTGCATAATGGATCTTCAACCAAGGTGTAATTCTTATGAAAGGAATGATCCTCATATTGTAAATTAGGTGAGCCAACTGCTCTATACCAAGATGGTAAAATAGAAACAAAGGCAAAGAAGGTCTACAAAATTCATTGTAACTATGGAATAGACTACCTAATGTCTTATGTGTCTTAGATCAATAGATCATTAATTTATAATGTCAAAATTAGACCAGAGGTAGGTAGATCAAGAACTAACTCTTGAATATTTATAAGGTGACAAGGAGATGGTGGAGGTGTGTTCACTTCACTGCTATAATCATTTATAGAAGAAGAGTTGTCAATATCAAAAGAATGCTCAGGCTCAAAAATGTCATTAGGTATAGGTGAGTCTGAGGAGGAATCTAAAGGAGAGATAGGAGCAAAGAGTGAGAAGCTGTATAGTTGAGTCTAATGATTTCCCATTCCCATAGCCAAAATAGTATCACTGTACAATCTTTGATGTACACTAAATCTGGAGTGAATTTAACTCACATGCCCAGACCAAGGTGAGTGATCTGGTAGACTGACAGGGGATTAGTTGAGAGTGAGGACACACTTAGAACATTATTGAATGTTCCACCACTCACTTCAATAGACACTCTCCCAAGAACCTTTTTATAAGTGTTATCACCCAGTTGTATAAAGGACATGTCACATGGTCCCAATGAACTAAACTCAATCTATGAAGAGGCCATGTGATGTGAATAACTAGAGTCAATGACCCATGTAGGAGGAGTTGGAGGTATAATTTCAACTATGGCTTTACCCTTATGTTTCCCCTTGTTATTCTCTTTTGCCTTTTAATTTCTAGATTCATTTGCTTTAGTAGATTCATAGGTTGATGAAGATGGTTTAACAGAATCTAGAACACCTATGTTGTTTTGAATAAGAAGGCTAGTAAGGTGGTCAATTTGTTTCTTTAAACATTTACTCTCATCATTTTTACCTGAGCAATGCCCATATTTGATCTAATATTTCTTAGGCTTATGACTAGAAGAAGAGGTCACATTATTTGATTTGGAGATGGAAAGATTTTCACCCTTCTCAACATTTTTCTTGCTCTACTTTCTCTCTCTACTATTAGAAGCCTTATCTTTCTTAGCAATCAATGCACGAGATTTAGATTACTTCACTGTGCCTATCTATATCAACTTATCTTGATTTTGAATTAGGTTGGTAACAAAGGTATCTAAATAAGGCATCTTTCATGTGGTGTCAAGAGCACTCTTAGTGGCATGGAAAGTAGACACAAATATAAAATATTCAGGACCTAGTTTAGAGAGTATTGACAGAACAAGTTGTTTGTCTTTCTTATCAATTCCACATTCTTTCAATTGTAATCTCAAAAGTTTGAACTTGGTGAAAAAATATTGAAGAGTGTCGAAGTCATTTGGGATCAATCTAATACGCTCATTTTCTAGCTCATGTCCTCCCATCACATCCAACACTCCAAAGAGCTTGGTGAGGTAGGCCCACATTTTAGTAGGTGTTTTGGCAGATTCAATGTGAAAGAGTAGATCTAAGGAGATGGAAAGACATAGTAGTTCACAAACTCTATCACAATGGTTAAACCACCTGATTTTTGCTCTAGCATTAATAGGTTCAGTCTCAGTGCCCATTATAATTGGATGGTAACCCTTGGATTGCAAGATAATTTCCATTCTAGGTTTCCATTCATGATAATTAAATGGTGTAAGTGAACTTATTGAGAATGAATCCACAGTGTTGATCTAAGTATTACTATAGTAAGTAAAGAAGTGATGCAAAAAAAAAGAAAGACTGAATGCACATCAAACACACGATCACCCCCTTAGAATTATCAATCAATGACCCCCTCTAAATGTCTCAAATACAAGCACACTCATATAGACATTGGATTCAACTAAAAATGTATCTTGAGAAGTAGGTGCATAAGTACAAGGAACAATAAGAATGTTAGATACAATCGATAATGCGTTTAAGAGTATACAAAAAATATGAATTTTTTTTATAGTTGTGGAATGCCCAATGATATTTCCAATGCAAAGATCATAAAAAATCACTTTTGAAGAAGATGACACTCAAAAAGGAGTTACTGATCAAAATTTATGGCTGGTACAAGTTCTTACTTCAACATATTCCTAGATCCTTTCCAAAAATGGTTTTTTTTTAACTTTAGGTTCTCGAACTACTTTAACTTATAAAAATTTATAAGCAGTTGACCCTATAAAACTTGATTACTTATTCACAGTGTATTTTAGGTTCTTTGAGCTTCTTGAATTATTACTTATAAAGCAAGTACTGAGTAATAAGTATTTGACCTTAAAAAACCCAAATTAGTCTTGCCTAGTGTATGTTAGGTTCTTCAACCTGCACAACTTATTACTTATAAAGCAAGTAATGAATAATAAGTAATTGACCTTTGAAAAATTGAATGGGTCTAGCGAGTAAGTAATCAGGGTTGAGAAACCCAATTAATTATAAGTTGTCACCTTGGAGAAGCCCGATTTGGTTTACGAGTAAGTAGAAGCACTTCAAAAACCCAATTTGTTTGGTGAGAAAGTAGAAGCACTTCAAAAACTTGATTTAGTCTATGGAGAGTAAATTAAGCTTTGCAAGCTGGATTACTTCAGCCGTACGGATGGTGACCAGATAGAAGAAATCATTTTTTTTTTTGGTAAATCCATGAACTTTATCAATAAACTAAGAATAACCCATTTTATATCTCAAAAAACCCAAAAAATATATACAAATGGATTTTTTATCAAAGGCCTTTTGAGATGAGTTTCGAGACAATTTTCAAAAATTTCCTCTAAGGTCAAAAATGGTGACCATACAGTATGAAAAAATAGCAAGGTAAATACAGGAGGATCTTACCAAAGGAGACAAATGCGTGAGGCTATCAGGAAAGCTATGGTACCATGTTATATTTCTCCAATATCTTTGAATAACAGCCAAGCAATGAATGTTGAATTCTTGTAGAAGCAGAATGAGAGCTCCAGAAACAAGAAAATTCTATAAAAATAAATGTTTACATTAGCCACTTTAGGAAAAAAGAAAGTACATATAGGGTGAGATTAGGTCACCAAAAAGGTAAAACCCTAACTCACACTTAGAACCCACTTAAAAATAAATGACCCCTAATGACTTAATTAACTAACCTAAGTAAGCTAAAAAGATGTGTAAGTAAAACCACTAGGTGGGAAAAAGCCTACACTGACATATTCAATGAATATTTTGAGTGAATGCAATAGATAGTGTGAGTTTTCATTATAAAAAAAGATAAAATAACCAAAAAAATAGCTTAATGTTGATAGAGCATATGATTAAATAGAGATTTCCACACTACAATATTTGAGCCCAAAATTAAAGATAGGATAATGACAATGATAAATAATGAAGGCCCAAAAAATATCCTATTTTTTTACCATAAAATTTAGATTAGGGAATCTAGGATTAAAGGATATAGATATATCCTAGCACATAAGGGTGATAAACTATCTCTATAGTAGGTCAATTAATTTGTAAACTCAGATAAACATATACTAAATTTATTATGATGAGATATGATAACAATAGAAAGTACATATATGTTAAATATTTAAATAAATGGGAAAAAAGGTACTTATCTTGTTTATTATGCACATGTAGATCTGATATGAAACAAGTTAGAAATCAAATAGATCTAGATTCTAGACCAGTCATCAAATTTTATAAATTTGATCTATATGGCCTTGAACAATTGCGTCAACCTTGGATGGTTGTGTCAATGCTTCTATTTGACTTGGACATAGGTATCAAGTATGAATACTTGATAGATATAGATATAATGAACTAGGATATGTTGGGTTATATGTCACCTTCACTCTAGTGTGCTCATATCTATATCATGGGCTATTACTCATTGTAAAATGACAACACCCTAGTTATTCATCTTCATAGTGGATATGAGAAAAATGGGTTAGTGGGATCATGGTGTTGAGATTCCCTAAATACCCCTATGTTAGTGAGACTTGTTTACATAGCCAATATTTTGAAGAGGGTCTCAAACTTATACAATTCTCCCCTACATATTGGATTGTGTGTGTCTAAGGATGCAATATGTGGAAAGCAAGTATGGTTCATGGAGTGATCCTTTAGTATTTTAGACCTATATATTAGTTTTCCCTATGACTTGTATGGATATTTAATAAAATAATTAATCTTTCCTCAATTAAATGCATGATTGAATGTTTTTGGTAATTTACCTTATGAGTTATTAGGTTTTATCTAGGTGATTTATGAATGAAGATTGATCATGCATATATATAAATATTTTTGGATAATATCTCAAGTTAAAGCACTAGGCTGACCATAAGTATATGTTTCATTTGAAAATTAGATGACTTTAGGGCAATGGACATTTACATTGGGATTGGACATTTGCGTCGATGTAGCCATCTGATTGAGATGCAAGTGTTTGAGGGTACAGATCCAAAATTGCACAAACAAAATATAAATCAATTAATAACATTCTGAGCATGATATAAAGTTTTAGTTAATATAATAACATTGGTTGAGCTAAAATATAAACAATAAGCATAGATAAATAGTGTATATGGGTGCTTTTTGGTAGTGGTAAAGTTTAAAAGATGAAAGTACATCCTTGATATGTATTTTCTAAGTGTACAAGACTAAGGTGATATATAATTTAGATTTAGTATCTACATTACCCCTTATTCTAGTAATGAAATTATTAGTTTAAAATAAAACAAATGCATATATGAGTGTATGTAACACACCTTGCCTTTGTATGAGCCATACCAGAGTGCTTTTATGGTGATTGACCTAAAACCAAGAGTATGTCATAGTATATAATCAGTACATATAATCTAAAATTGAAAGCATTAGACATATTTGAATGTAAAGGGAGAAAGGTTTATGAGTACACTTGTGTATAGGTGTAATTATCTTTCCTTTTGGCAATTTAATTTGAAAATATGTTTCATTATGATCGTAGATCTAAGATTAGGGAAAACTAAAACATGGAAAGGTACATATATAGAGAGAGAAACAAAGAGATATTGTAGGACACATGCCCCAAATCTTGGAGAAAAGGGTGAGCTTCCACTCAGTAATTGAGGTTAGCTCAACCATGCAACCTAATCATACTTATAACCTAATGAGTGTGAGTTGATCAAAGTCAACCCATACTATATATCTAGTGAAGATGATAATGTAATCAAGTTCATCCTATAAACTTGGAAATATCGAATGATTTAATCACCTCAACCATATTCAAATTGTACCAACTATTACAATAGATTGGCTCAATAGAGTTCTTAAAACTCCAACATGGTGGGTGATGGAAATTTATAAAAGTGTTTTAAAATCTAAAATTGATTTGAGTTTTTGATTTAGGTGACCTTTACATAGCATATGCACCTCATATATATCTCATGTTGAAACCTAGTTATAGTAATGGTACCAATGTATATAAATTTTCCACAAATGTGCATCTGAATCATATAACTATACAATTTTAGCCAATTTACAATTGTGTAAGTGTGGAGAACATGTTTCCAAAACATACCCCCTTAAAATTTGAATATGTGAAGAATGTAGAAAACATGCCTCTATGGCATACCCCCACTAATATACCCCACTTTTTAAGGTGAGGGGAAGTAGAAACCAGTAATCACCTTACCTCAAAAGGATGAGATAAATTTATAATGTGTATGAACCATGTATCATATAAGATAAATATGTCTAGTTAAATATATAATTGAGGTACATATTATGTGATCACATCACCTAATATGCATAATTTGAATCATGGAAATGTCTATATAGTAATAGTACAAGCTCATAAAGTAATCAAGCACACACAAAAAAGAACTAAAAAAAATCCAAGAGATAAGGGTTCAAGGATACCTCAAACAAGGGGCATGTTCAATTGTCTCACAATCAAAAGAACATGACTTAGTCAAATATCCACAAAGCTAGAAGTGACATATTTAAATGTCAACATACAATAAATCATGACATACACAAATCTAATAATAGACAAACATAAGCATATAAGGTCCAAAATAAATGGAGCATATTAAAATGCCCAAACAAGTCATACAATGCATGATAATAACATGTAAGGACCACACTCTAGGAAGTAAAAAAAGGAAAGCATGGCCAATAAGAAGTCAACATAACATAGAATACTAGCCAATATATACTATGTATTAGTGAAAATGTTAAATACATATCATATCAAGTACATTTCGAAAGATATAATCATGGATAAATGCATGTATAACTACATAATCTCAAACATGATTATGTAAAGTGATCATAGAATAATATAACTAATATGTATCATGATCAAATAAGTGGATGCCCCCAATGTCCAGATGACATGAGCAAAGAGATGGCCCAACATATGAAAGTGTATAGATCATGTATCTGTGTATCCTTGTATCACACTCAAAAGGTGTGTGAAACACATGTGTATATAGAAAAAATGATATGTTATCTACGAACTTGAAACCAACAACATATATGCCAATGAGATAATAGACCCTATGAATGTTGCAAATATTTTTGTATTTTTGACGTTTTTACATTTTTTTGGCATTTGTTTTGGAACATTTGATGTGTGGAACCACTTAGTCCAACAAGTCTTCAAATTCATGAGATAATGTACTGCATGGTGGCCTTGTTTTCTAAAACTTCTTATATTACATTATTGCCAATTATTTTGTATTTGCTCATAATTCTCTATCAATAGTTATTGGTATCAAGTTGCTATATATCCATCATGTGGGATACAAATTTATTTGGTGTCATGATGGACAATAAGGTATTGATTTTTAGTATGAATAGTTTCTTTCATATTATTCAACCCTTATTATCCAAGATTTAAATTCAAATGTGGTTGTTGATACATTACCCATATATCAAAGTCTACTACCTTTGGCCCACATGCAATAGGTACTATAGTTTACCCAATAGATGTTCATAAATTTGGAGAATAGTATAACTCATGTATATTATGTCCCATATACTATAGTTTGATAATACTACAAGCTAAAGTTCTAAGTGTTTTTACCCACCTTAAGATGTTGGTAATGAACCCCATCAATAATTGCAATAATAGTGAAGGACTCATGCCTTGATCATTTTTAAGGATGGCTCTCTTCTTAAGAACTAGAAGTATTAAGTATTTTTATTTTCTTAGACACAATTTTGATGCATCATTCATTCTTTTATTCTATCTTTGGTTTTACAATGCCTCATACTGATTTTCAGGATGGCCAATGATCTGATGTTAGTGAAAATATGGTACTCCTTATTTAAGAAGATGTCATGTGTTATTTCTGGTAGAAGGTAAATATATCATCCTATGTTTAAGTAATATAGAGAGTATTGTATCTAGAGTATCTTGATTTGATGTGATTTGAAAAGTTTGTTGTGGAATCAATGTGTGAAAACATGAGGGATGTATAGAATAATAGGGATTTACATACTCATCTTCTGTTTTTACTTTACTTTTATTTGGATTTAGCTTTGTGTCATTTATAAATGCATTTAACTTATACACACTAGGAACTATAGGTTATGCGAAAGATGCTCAAGTGGATCAAAATTTAGTTTTTTTTAATTTCTCATATGTCATATTATAGGTGGTATAATCATCACTATCATAAAAATAAAAAACATGGCCATCTTTATCTTCAGTATTGACCAATAAAGGAATCTCAAATATTGGATTTTTGTTTTTAGTATTATTGATTCTTTTGGTAATGTTTCTTGTTCTTGATAGCCATATTTTTTCAAGTTACAAGATAGATCAATACATGCATTATCATATAGTATATTCTACCCTTGTGCACACACATTCCCACACATAGGGGACAACTACATAAGTCTAAGGCCCTCCTTTTAGTATTGTATATGTAAGCAGTGCTCATTGATAGAGGGGTTTTTGAGGTAAATTCAACACCGTGAGACCACTAACCCATTTTTTGACAAGGTAACTTGGCATTTAAGGAATATAAATAGGGTTTGAGATACAAATAGTGATACATAGCCCATGCAAATGATCCAGATACATAAAACTAAAGGTGACAAAAAATCCAAAAATACCAAGGTGGTCACATCTTGATAAAACAAATTATCCATACATGATAGCTGCATCAATATTTAGATAGTAACATTGACATAAGTTTCCACATGGTGACACAAGTGTCCACACTTACACATATGATATTTGTCTCTACATCCTTTCATAAGCTAAATATTGTTTGTTCTTTGTGAATGTACAATCCAATTTGGTTAGTACTTAGTTATTTTTAAGATTTCAATATTGATCCCAAGGTTTTAGGGAATAAATTTTATGACTAATGTCTATTTTGGGAAAATATGCAAACATATTTTAGTTTTTTTGGGCCTTTCAGATACTTTGTGGACATTTCTAAGAGTTTTAAGTTGTCAAATTTAAATCTTACAAGTTAGTGCACACTTAATGACTCGTTTATGATAATTTTATTTATGATTAGGTCCTTTATAGGCCTAAAGAGACACAACAATGCCACAATCATTTTTTAGGATGGTGAATGGGGATAATTTACGGAGCATTTATGCATAGTCACTAAAATTAAGCTTGAATTCATGACAAAGTGGTGTGAATGGGGAAATGCAAGTCACATTGTTGACCCATACAAACTAAATCACCCCTTTATGTCGATTTTACTTATGATTGGGTCCCTTATAATCTAAAAGAGACAAAAAGACACCATATCCACTTGTGACTAGGGTAAATCAAAATATAAATATTATGCAGATTTGTGGATGATTAACACATTTATATTTGATTTTATCCTAAAATAGTTTGATTAGGGAAATTTAAATTGCATTGTGACCCCTACATACCAAACAACCCATTTATACCAATTTTACTTGCAATTAGTTCCCTTATAAGCTAAAATTGACACAACAACACCATATCCACTAATGACCAAGGATAATATAGATAAATGTGGTCACATGTAGGCTTGATCAACCTAATTCAATTTGAATTCAAGCAGAAGTGTTGTGCTTGGAGCAATGTAGATGTTTATATAATTTTCCTTTTGTAATATAAACTATCAAAAAATAAAAATAAAAGTAGGGTTTTACCTGAAATGGGATGTAACTATAGGATCAAATGTGCATTGTTGAATAAGCTATTGTGAGAGCTCATTTTTGACTAGGAAGGATTACCTACACACAAATCAAAAACTAGACAAGATAGATCTTAATAAAATAAGGTGGATTGCCTGGTAAAATACTAGTTCCAAGAAGGGGTTCGAATCCTTTTGTGGATGTCAATCCACTTATTTATAAAATTTTAGGGTGTGAAGCTTAATTATCTTCCAGGATCAAAGGTTAAAATTCTAATGTTATTTCAGTTAGGTTTTGGATCTCATTATTTGTATCCATGATGGTGCAAGGGGTTCTAAATTTATATTAAAATTACTTTGTAAAATTATAATTTTGTAGTCAATCTAGGCCATTGATTATAGGTTTCCAAATTTTATGGTAGAGGTTATGTTTAGGTGTTTTTTTTTCCCTAAAATGTATTGTTACATGGCTAAGATGAAAGATGAGAGAGTGAGGGACACATAGAAGAGGCTGAAAGAGGTAGAGAGGTGTAACATTGTTTGTTACAGGATTTGTTTCTCCCTTGTATTGTTGACTATAATATACTGGACAAGTTTGGTGGATGTAGCCCATTTTAGGTGAACCACGTTAAATTTGGTGTCTCCTATTTTATGCATGTTTATGATTATTTTTTGTATGTTTGATTGATTTATTTCATAGTTTCTCTTGTATGTGATTTGGGGATAAATCTAGGTTTTAATTTATCCTAACACAAACAATCTTGTAAAAAATGATAATGTGAATTACAAAGATTTGTTGATAATTAGATAATATAATATAAAAATAACATCTATTCTTCCACTATTTCATTAATGTAATCAAAATAATTGAGCCAATATTATTATGTGGCATCAGTATCTTCTTATATTATTTCTAATTGGGATGAAATGTCCTAAATATTTTGAGTGAATGCAATGACATAGAGACTTAACTCATGTGCAATGGTGCAAAGACCTAAATCATGTGCGATGTCTCTTTGATCGGTGAAAAAAAGTTGGGGAATGATTAGTAGAGAGAAAACAATGATATTATCATGAGGTTTTCCCAAAATAGTCATCTAAATATAGGGTCCATGTTTGTAGTAAAACATAATGATTAGAACAGACCAAGGTGAAGCAAAAAGATGTGGAAATAGGTTTGGATTTTGTAACTTAATGGTTTTGATAATGATCTTGATAAAATTGATACCGATCCTATCTTATTCAATGTCGTAATATAATTAATTTACTCCCTAGATCATCATAATTGTCTTTAGAATCTATTTTCTCAAACCATAAGCCAACTTCTGAGTTTTCTCAATAAATTTACTATTATCGACATCGATCATACTAATTGATAGTGATCCTAATTTTTTTTTTGAGAAAACTAAGAAGTTGGCTTATCGTTTGAGAAAATAGATTCTAAAGATATTTAGGATGATCCAAGGAATAAACTAATGGTATAATGACACAAAATAAGATAAGTAATGAAATTATTCTAAAATAAGATAAACTAATAACCTTTAAAATGTCTTAGGATGATGTACAATTCAAAGATGTGCTTTACTTTCCATGGAGTCATTCCAAAGATTTTGACCTTAAATATAGAAGCACAATGTTCATACTAGAAAATCAATGTCCACCTTGGAGTCATTCCAAAGATTTTGATCATTTTGTCCACCTTGTATCCAAAATTTGAGATCCATTTAGGTGAGCTATGCCCATCTATAAGTAATCAATGTTAATCGAAAAGAATCGACATTGACATAGAGAATCATTAATGATTATGGTTCTCTTTATGAAAATGCATCTCAGGAAGTTCTAACCATGGGTAATTTTGAGGAGAGGGTTTGTTAGGTTGTTTCACAGATTTTTTTTTTATCGGAGGTAGGTTTTTGGCATGTGGGGAAAATTTATATTTTTATTAGTATTTAATGGATTTTGGGAGATTTAGGAGGTTAGGAAGGGTGACTATTAATTAATGAAGTAATTAACACATGTAAATGTGAATACAGATAATAAATATGAATGAGGGGGCTTATGACATAAAAATACACTTATTAAGTAATGTTCATAAAATTAGGGTTTATAGTAGGTCAGATTAGTGACCTATGCACAACAACCCACAACTTTATGCCATTTTTACTTATAATTAGATGGATTATAGGAAATCAACACCATATCCACTTATGACTAGGGAAAATGTAGATAATTTTGTGTGCATTCATGTGTGATCAACCTAATTCTCTTCAAATTGAGGCCAAACTAGTGTCGTTGGGACAATGTATGCCCCATTAATAACCAAAAAACACCCAAGTATTTATTTTATTATGATTGGGTTATTTATAAGATAAAAATTATATAATGACACCATATCCATGTGGTCAAGGAAAATTTAGATAATGTTGGACACATTTTTGCATGATCACCAATTCACTTCTACTCTATATAAAATTGGTGTGATTGGGATAAATTAGAGTTCAGTAATGACTTATGCACACTTATCCATTACTTTATGTTAAATTAACTTTTGATCACATCCCTTATAGGTCAAAAATAACATAAAAATACCATATCCACTTGTGACTAGGGAAAATAAAGATAATTTTGTGCATATTTGTGTGGAATTAATAGAATTCAATTTGGATTTAGTGAAAAGTTATGTGATTGGGGTAGCATGATTTGGGATGGTGTTATTGTTTCAATTTTGGCCTATAAAGGACCTAATCACAAGTAAAATTTGTATAAATGCATGGTTGGGTGTGTCTAGGTCATCAATGTAACCTATCCTACCCCAATTCAACCATTTTAGCCTAAATTTGAAGTGAATTAGTCTGATGATGCACAATTATTCCCCAAATTGTCTACATTTTTCTTATTCATAAATGCATTTTTTTTTTTTCAATTTTTATTATAAAGGACCTAATTATTAAAAATTCAACATAAAGGGGTGATTGGGTGTGCATTGGACACTAATGAAAAATTATTTGCCCCAATCAAACCAATTTAACATAAATTCCAAGTCAATTAGGGTGATTGCACATGAATGTACCCCAAATTGTTGGCATTTTTCTAAGTCCAAAATGGATATATGGTGATTTTGTGTTATTTTTTGGATTATAATTCCCATAATAACAGGTTAAAATGACATAAATGGATGGTTTTATGTGTGAAGGTCACCAATACAACCTAAATTTCTCCTATTACACCAATTTATCCTAAATTAAAATAGAATTGTGCTTATCATGTACAAATATATGCCAAATTATTCGCATTTATCTTGGTCACGTGGATATGGGTTTCTTGTCTTGATTTTGGCATAAAAGGGACCTAATCACTAGTGCAATAAATAGAAAAGGTGGTTGGGTGTGTGTGGGTCATCAACATGATTTACACTTCCCAAATTACTCTACTTTTTATTGATTCAAAGTGAATTGGGGTGATTATACACAAATGCGGAAAAAATTATCCACATTTGTGCTAGTTTCAAGTGGATATGGTGTTTTTTTTGTTGATTTTTTCCTATAAGGGACATAATCAAAAGTAAAACAAGGAGAAATGGGTGGTTGAGGGTGCTCTACTAAAAAATAAATGTAGCCTAAATTATTGACATTATATCTGGTAAAAAATGAACACGTTATTGTTGTGTTTACTTTATACTATAATCCCCAAAGTCATAAGTAAATACAACATAATGGGGTGGTTAGGTGTGGACAAGTCACCAATACATCCCACATTTCTCCAATCATACCATAATATCTTGAATTCAAAGTGAATCTAGGTGGCCATGCACAAATATGCCCCAAATCATCTACATGTTAGGTTGTGGAGCTAAAAGCTTCACTGATGCAAACAGGGAAGGAGGTTGCTGAGTGGTAGAGCAACTGACGTCAGTCTGATCAACCAACATCAGTCATATATAGTGTCAGAGTAACCAACATCAGTCAGGAGTCTACCGACGTCGGTCACCTCCAGGCAGACAGGGACAGACGTCGGTCGCTTGTGCGGTTCTAGAATTGCTTGTTGACGAACAGTTAGTTAACGAACCGGTTGTTTGCATGTTAAGGACTAATTTTAGTCTTGAGCTATGGATCTAATTATTGTTATTAGATGTCTAATTATTATTTGCATGGGATCTATATAATAGACTCATGGGCTGTATTATAAAGCGTGCTAGTTGAGAAAGTAAGGTTAGCTCCTTCAGAGTGAAGAGAGCAAGGTGTGTTCCTCTTAGTGCTATAGTGCCAAGTGTGTATGATCAGGTAGATTTGCGGGTTTTTGCAAGATCTGGTAGAGATCCATAGGGGTGCTAGTTTGGAGAATTAGAAGGGTTCTTCAGGTGTGTATGATCTCAGTCGATAGGTGTGCAAGGCTAGGTTGATCTGTGGTGTAGCAAGATCAGGTGAGATCTACATGGTAAATAAGATCATTGATTTGCAGGTGTGTGTGTGTGTGTGTGTGTGTGTGTGTGTGTGTGTGTGTGTGTGTGTGTGTGTGTGTGTGTGTGCATGGTCTAGGTTTTTAGGTGTTGCAAAACCAAGTTGATCTATAGGTGGCATCAAGATCAGGGAGATTAACAACACAATAGGTAGCGAGATCAGGTGGGATCTACTTGGAGTACAGTGTGTACTCGGTCGTGGAGTACTTGTGTACTGGCAGTAGTGATACTGACTGGTTGGAGGTGAACACCAACTCTGTGTTTAAGTTGTGTGTTGGGACCGTAATTGAGAGAGATAACTCTTGAAGGTGAATTACTGTACACTTGGTGTGGGAAGCTTGTAAGGTGTGGAAGAGTGTGGCGTCTCTTCATTATAATTCTTTTCTGGATGAGTATTAATATAATTGGGTATTGTCTCTCATATTCTGTGTTATTTCTGAATTCTATTTACTTGTGCATTTTGGTTAAATTCTGTGTTTAGTTGCTTATACAAAGGTAATCAGTTGTGTACTCCATAATCTTGACATCGTGGTATCAGAGCTAAGGTTACAGGAAGTAGGTTTGTGTTTGATTACATGTCACTCTCAGGGGTTTCTGATTGAGTGGGAGTATAGCAATGGCAGAAGTAAGTACACTAAGAATGGAGGAATTGAAAAGCAAGAATGGTCAATTACGGTGTTATGGAAAGAAAGAGTAGGTAAAGAAAAATTGTCGGTTGGTAGAAGATCAGCATGAAGGAACTGAAGAAGTAGATGTTGTAGGTGTTGTTGCATAGGATGCTCTGGGATGTTCTTTGGATAAAGTGGAATCTTGTTTTATAGATTATGTTGCCTCTTTCCATGCATCCCAAAATAGAGTATTTTTCCATATTAATTTCCTTGAAGACTTTGGAAAGATTTATTTAGGGGTTGGTGTGCCTTGTCAAAGTTTTGGCAAAGGGGAAGTGCGGTTGAAATTGCAGACGGCCAACACATGGGTGTTGAAGGAGGTCATGCAGGTCGCAGTCTTGAAGATGTGGCTAATTTCTTCAAAAAAGTTAGGTGATGAGAGATGCACAAGAACTCTCACAGCAAATGCACTTGAATTAGCTGGTAGTAAGAAAGTAGGTATCCTTTATCTATCTACTTATATTACTAATTCTTCTTCTATTGCAAAGACGTGGCTTTATAGGCTTGGTCACAAGAGCAATAAGGAGATGCATGTTCTTAAGCAGAAGACAGATGTCTTTGACAAACTTGAGAACTGAAAAGCCTTAGTGTTCATGGAAGAGATGATGGATAGAGATCAGTGGAGAAGGCTGAGTAACTCTGAGCAGGGCAGTTTGGATAGGGCTTTGATCCAAAAAGAGCTCACAAGTAAAAAGTCATCACTCATAGGAGAACACAGGTATCAGCATCGATGAGGAAGAACTGGTGTCGAACAGACAGGTGCCGATGTCGGTCATGTGCAGACCAAAGCTGATGGTGTCAGGCAGGGTAAGACCGATGTCAGTCAGGGAACCAATGTTGGCGACAGGTAGACACTAATGTCGGTCAAGAAAATGGCGTTGGTAGTCAGGACAGTCGCATGGAACTGACATGGATTAGATGTAGACTGTGTGGTGATCGAGGTCGGTCACTGGAACATATTTTGGGTGGACAACAAGCTGTCAAGGAGTCTCAAACACCCATATGGAGGACTGAAAGGGTAGGTAAGCCTCAAATTCATTATTCTTCATCTTTATACTTGTTGCTCACTGCAGAGCAGGAAGGATCCAGGAAATAGTGGGAGCATGGCATGAATGAAAAATTTGATTCCTAGAATGCAGAACCAAATAGGAGATTTGGTAGGGTTGCCAACTGGTATGAAAGCACTGAAAGATGAATGGATCCCTTAGTTTAATAATAAAGTGAATGGATACGTGAGACAGAGGGCCAATTCATATGGTCTTAAGGTAGCTGCAGGACAATAGAGGTTTGACAGGTGGATGACAAAGCATGGCTTTAGTCAATGTCATTATAACCATTGTGTTTCTTTACCAGGTTGGGTGATTATTGCAACATCATCCTGTTACTGTATGTTGTGTGTTTGCTTGTTGCAGGGTCACACATGCAGAGTTGCTGAGCTAAAGGTAAAGTTAGTTTAGTGGTATGTCATGAGGAGTTTAGAGTAGCAAAATTCTTTGGCATGAGTGTGTTTTAGAGACATGGAAGATCATAGGTTGATTTTGTCTCTGGATGATTGTGTGAAACCGGTTAGCATGCCGATGGTTGGACAGTTCTATGAACAGTGTCCTGATTCACATGATGAGGCTAAGTACATGCGTACTGGACCTGAGGTTGCCCACATAGTGGAAGTTGTCAACAAGTTTGGATCCAATTCAGGAAAGAAGCATTGGAGGGAAGTTTAGTGGATTCTTAGGTATTTGAGAAGGACCAGCAGCAGGGATTTCTATTATGCAGGGTCAAGTTCTTTTCTACATGGGTTTGTAGATGCGGATGCAACAGGTTACATGGATGACAGGAGGTGCACCACAAGATTTGTGGTGGTTGGTCTTTAAGGTTGAGCTTGAAGAGGGATACAAGCCAAGAAATAGATTAGATGATGTATAGGTACAGGTACAGGTGCAGTTGTTTATCTCCAAGTGGGAGATTGTTAGGTTGTGGAGCTAAAAGCTTCACTGATGCAAATAGGGAAGGAGGTTGCTGAGTGGCAGAGCAACCGAGATCAGTTTGATCAATTGATGTCAGTCATATACAGTGTCAGAGCAACTGACATTGGTCAATATTTGGTCAACATCGGTCACCTCTAGGCAGACAGGGACCGACGTCGGTCGCCTGTGCGGTTCCAAAATTGCTTGTTGATGAACAGTTAGTTAACAAACTGATTGTTTGCATATTAAGAACTAATTTTAGTCTTGAGATGTGGATCTAAATATTGTAAGTGGATGTCTAATTATTGTTTGCATGGGATCTATATAATAGACTCATGGGCTATATTGTAAAGCGTTCTAGTTGAGAGAACAAGGTTAGCTCCTTCAAAGTGAAGAGAGCAAGCTATGTTCCTCCTAGTGCCACAGTGCCAAGTGTGTGTGATTAGGTAGATCTATAGGTTGTTGCAAGATCTGGTAGAGATCCACAGGGGCACTAGTTTGGAGAATCAAAAGGGTTCTTCTGCTGTGTATGATCTCGATTGGCAGGTGTGCAAGACCAGGTTGATCTGCAGTGTAGCAAGATCAGGTGAGATCTACATGGTAAGTAAGATCATTAATTTGTAGGTGTGTGTGTGTGTGTGTGTGGTCTAGGTTTATAGGTGTTGCAAAACCAAGTTGATCTGCAGGTGGCAGCAAGATCAAGGAGATCAGCAACAAAACAGGTAGCAAGATCAGGTGCGATCTACTTGGAGTACGGTGTGTACTCGGTCATGGAGTACGTGGAGTACTTGTGTACTGGCAGTAGTGATACTGACTGGTGGTACTAGTAGTAGTGATACTGACTAGTTGGAGGTGAACACCAACTCTGTGTTTGAGTTGTGTGTTGGGACCATAATTGAGAGAGATAACTCTTGAAGGTGAATTACTGTACACTTGGTGTGGGAAGCCTGTAAGGTGTGGAAGAGTGTGGCGTCTCTTCATTGTAATTATTTTTTGGAAGAGTATTAATACAATTGGGTATTGTCTCTCATATTCTATGTTATTTCTGAATTCTAGTTACTTGTGCATTCTGGTTAAACTCTGTGTTTAGGTGCTTATACAAAGGTAATCAATTGTGTGCTCCATAATCTTGACATAGTGGTATCAAAGCTAAGGTTGTAGGGAGCAGGTTTGTGTTTGATTACAGGTCACTCTTAGGGGTTTCTGATTGAGTGGGAGTATAGCAATGGCAGAAGAAAGTACACTAAGAATGGAGGAATTGAAAAGCAAGAATGGTCAATTACGATGTTATGGAAAGAAAGAGCAAGTAAATAAAAATTGTTGGTTGGTAGAAGATCAGCATGAAGGAATTGAAGAAGTAGATGTTGCAGGTGTTGTTGCACAGGATGCTCTAGGATGTTCCTCGGATAAAGTAGAATCTTGTTTTATAGATTCTGTTGATTCTGTACACTTGGTGTGGGAAGCCTGTAAGGTGTGGAAGAGTGTGGTGTATCTTCATTGTAATTCTTTTCTGGAAGAGTATTAATACAATTGGGTATTATCTTTCATATTCTGTGTTATTTTTGAATTCTAGTTACTTGTGCATTCTAGTTAAATTCTATGTTTAGTTGCTTATACAAAGGTAATCAATTGTGTGCTCCATAATCCTGACAATACATTTATCCTAGTGTCACAATTGGATATGGTGTTTTTGTGTCACTTTGGGCCTCTGAAGTACTTAATCGTAATTGAAATTAGCATAGATGGGTGGTTGAGTGTGTGTGGGTCATAAATGTAACTTAGATTTCCCCCATCACATCACTTTAGCTTGAAGTTAAACTGAATTACTGAGTTCATTCAAAAATGTGCCCACAATTATTTGCATTTCCTTGGTTTCAAGTGGATATTGTGCTTTTGTGTTGATTCTAGCCTATCAGTGAATGTATCACAAGTGAAATCAACATAGATGGGTGTTTGAGTATGCAAGGGTCACAATGTGACTTACACTGCCATAATAACATCTTTTTATCTTGAATTTACAGATAAATGGGTTAATCATGCATACATGTGCCTAAATTTAATTGCATTAACCTTGGTTGTAAGTGGATATGGTGTTTTTGTGTCACTTTTGGCCTATAAGGGACCAAATCACAAGTATGATATGTATAAAGGGTTGGTTTTTTGTTCACAAGTCACCAGTGTGGCCTACATTTCTCCATTCACACCAATTTGATATGAAATCAAAGTAAATTTGGGTGATTGTGCATAAATGTGCCAAAAATTATCGATGTTTAACTTGTTTATAAATGATTATGGTGTTTTTGTCTCTCTATTGGTTTATAAGTGACATAATTATAAGTAAAATTAGCATAAAGGGGTGGTTCCGTGTGCACTAGTTTGTAAAATTTAAATTTGAAAAACCTACAACTCTTATAAATGCCATGCCCATTGAATGCAAAAAAAATTGAGGATCAAATGTAGTCACTCACTAACCCATGTGGAAAATGACATTTATGGTACCCTAAACATTTTTAAAATAAAATAATCCATGTATTGGCCCATATTATAGCAAAATATAAAAAATCCACTTGTCTTGCAATGATTGGCCTATGAAAAAAGTACATGTTTTTTAATCATAAAATTCCTATGTGCTAAATAAATATTTTGTCCAATGAAAACTATGATTATTTTAAAAAATAAATAAAATCACTAATTTTTAAAAACTATATACCAAACATATCAAAAATTAATACACAAAAATCATAAGTATTAAATGTAGAAATGTGCTAGCCACACCCTTAATGTTATTTTAAAAAAATAAAATAATCTATATCATAACCTCACTATAACATTTTTATTTACATGCATATATATGCCAAATACTGTAAATGACAAATTTTTAACTTAAAAAATAATAATCTAAAGGGTTGTAGTATAACTGGTGAGGATGATGGCTACTTATATCCATCTACCAAAGTATAAATATCTATAGATACTTGACATGGAGAGTCAAACCATTAAGACCAAGATCATGCCTTAGGTTATTTTGATGGGTTGGATGCCCCTTACTCATGGATGCTTAGCCAAAAGAGCTCGTTGATTTAGATGTATGCTTACTCAACATTATAAATATGCTATATATTTATTTATGAAGTATAGGTACAGATATTGACATTCTATATAATTTTGAAATATATATAGTGGATAAGTGCCATTAGTATAAAATCATAAATTTTAGGGTTCACAATATCACTTAGGTGTTACATATGAAAGTTAATATTTATTCAATTAAAATTTTTATTTGGTTTATTGAATTGGATGGAAAGTCATGATTTGAATTAATATAAATGAGAAATATAAAGTAAATCTAAAAAATAAGTCACAAATATGATGTAAATTTATTCTAAATTAGTGTATGAATTATTAATGATTATAAAATAATATTTAAAAAACTAATTAGGGAGAGGACCCAATAGTCATGCACCCTAAATTCAAGCTTATGTGGTGCCTAAACTATGCCATGCCAACCTGAAAAATTAACATTGATGGATAGCGTAGCATGTTGACTTTCTAATTCTAGATTTTGAACAGCTAACATGGTAGTATAGATGGGATGGTTTTGATTATCATGTAATGGGTCATTATGGTGCCATTTTTGAGGTCCATTCGGTTGGAGATCGTAACATCACCCAAAAATATCTAAGTCAACACAAAAATTTGGATATTTAAACTCTAGTTGATAGTGCACATCCCACATAATGAATACACCTAGTTCGAGGTGACAAAGCATTAATGCCTCACAACTTTGTAGTTAATACCCCCTACCATGCATTCAATTCACCAATTGTCATGATATTTGACATTGACCTTATCACACCTCCATCTCCATCAAGACAACAAATTTCATGTGTGTTATTTTTGAAAGGAAGATAAGACAAAGAGTTTGGAAGACAAGATGATTAGAAGAGAAACAATAATTGCATGATTGTCTGACATCAATTGCCATTATTGTGTAAAGGTGAGGTTTTTATACCTTGATAAGGCTATGACCCAAACCATTGAAAAAATGATAATATGGATTTGAATGTTTGTTGAAAGTAAAATAATTTTGTTTTTTCACTTGCCATCATTCCTTGCAATCTTTAACTTTGGTTTATTTCAGTGTAGTCAATCTTTGTAGCTAACCTTGTCATTCCTTCTTCACCCATTCTTCCCCATCAAGCCATCATATTGCATGTGTGATGTTATTAAATTAAAGAGGAGATCGAGGGTCTAGGAGATGAGATGATTATAAGAACAACAACTGCTACATGATTGCTTACCATCATTTACCATTGTTACGTACAGCTGAGGTTTTGTATACCTTGCTAATGTTGTGACCCAAATCATTTCAAAGATGATAATATGGCTTCAAATGTTTTTTGAAAATAAAACAACTATTAGTGTAGGTATGTACTACACATTTTTACTTCACCTTGCTTAGTTGGATAATTAGGCTATTTAGGTTATTTGAGTAATTTATGACATCATCCCAATGTCATCATACAACATGAGTGTAGGCTCACTTAGTGGGTGGATGGGGTCTCCGTTCCACTTGGTACCCTTAGTGCTTGCACCAATAAGGCTTCCAACCCACTGATATTCCCATAGTGTTTTATCCACTCATAGTGGCAGGACCATGCACTAATACTGTCTAGTGAGTCACTAGTCCACTCGACTAACCTATTTATAGACTTGTCTTCCAAGGCATTTTTGAGTGCAGTGTGGGGATTGTTTAGCTTGTAAGTCATTTATTATTCTGCTAGAAAGCCCATAAAACCTTTGTGCTTGGGTGAGAAAAAAAAGCTATTGTAAGAATTATATAGGCAATCTTTCATTCATAAATACATGTATTGCAATTTCTACTCTCATTATGATTTCTGGTTTCAACATATTGGTGTGTTTTCTCTACAGTCTCGATTTTGGTTGTCCTCAATTATGGATGATTCTCACATGGTATTAGAGCTTCAGATGCTAGTAATGATCACCAATTTTTTCTATGGTTGCATATTTGAAATTTTGAGTAGTTTTTATTTGTATTCCCCAGCAAATGGCTAAGAGGTAATCTACAGATCTGTGTGATCATCTATAGTTTTATTCTCCCATTAGAATTTGATATATTTTCATGATTTTATATTTTTTTTATAATAATTTTTTTGTAGATCTAAACTTCATTACTATCTCCCCAACACAACTAAGATGCCATATTTTTATGCCTTGCTAGTTTTTGGGTACTTCTATGGCCATTTTTGACCTTGGAGGCATCATTCACATTTTTACTTGATACTCATGTCAATAGGCCTTAGTATGAAAAACTAATTGCTTAGGTTTTAGGGGTTTTTTGAGTTCTCAAATGGGTCTTCATCAGTTGTTTTGGGTGAAGTTGCATGGATTTTTGTAAAAATAGGGGTTTATATTTGGCCTTCCCGTGCATGTATTTATAGTGTGACATTTTTGAGACTATTAAATTTAAGATAGTAGATTTTTTGCTTTATGTGTGACATTCTAGAGACCATAAAATTTAATCTAGTGGATTTCCTGCCAAATATTCTTTCCTACATAACTTTCAATCTGTAGCATATCCTCTTGCTTGGCCTATTTATATTTCAAGTGTACTGTTTTGGTCAATTACACTAATTGCTCATTCTTATGTATACATTGTCAGCTGAGTCTGACATCAATTTATTGAGATGTGCATTTTCACTCATGATCTAGTACTCAATTATAAGCATTGATTGTTCATTTCTTGAGCATGCTTTGTAATTATAAACATATGGGGGTCACTATTGATTGTCTCTGGGGTTTATCATGGGGCCTATATTATCTCTTGTGCACATTGAATATTTTTATAACTATTAACTGTGCCTATTTAATGACTACTTGCATAGATTGCTCTTGTATTCCTAGATGCATTGTATGTTGGGCTTGAAGTCCATTTGAGTGTGTATTGTCACTTATGCACTAATTTCTCTCACTTGATTGAAATCATTTTTGGCATAGTTCAAAGTCCATCTGCAAAGTGTGCACTATTAATATTGAATGAGGAAAGTTGATTCTACATCAGTGGTCCTTCTATAGAAGACTAATTATGTTTCATGGTGTGCTTACATGCAACACTTACTCACACATAAGAATTGTATTCCATTATTATATGGATAGATTCCTTCTCCCACTAATCCTATTTGGTTTGATAAGTGGGATAATACTTGTGAAAAGGTTTTTGACACTCTGTTACTACATGTTTTCATGGATCTTCATTGCCAACTATATAGAGTGTCCCTACACTATTTGGAGCATAATACAGTCTTTTAGAGGGTCTTACTATGCTTTATGTCACACCTCCTCCTCTTCATATTACCTCTTCTGAGATTGTTATACTTTCTCCTCATGCTTTAATTTTTTGTGATGATACATTCATCATAGACAATGCTCTTACTTTTTTCTATCCACCACTACAAGATGAGATTAAGCCCAAATTCAATTGTACAATTGTAGATGCTACTTCTATCTCTTTTCAGGATGTTGCTCTTCTAGAGATTTCATATATTTGCATTTCAGAGGACTCTATTATTTTCAGTGAGAGTATACCTATTGAGAGCATTGATGACTCATCTCTTCCTCTGGATTTTCCTTCTTTAGTTGGTGAGTCTAGTTGTTGGGACCCAATTCTACTACCCACCAAATCTATGCTTAAGGAGTGGTGTTGGTGTAGGTATTTACTACATTTACTGTACTTCATCTTGCATAAGTGGTAATTGGGTCTTTTAGGTTATTTATTATATCATAATGACAAAATCTTGATGTCATCATGTACACATGAGTGTATGGGGTCACTTAGTGGGTGGATGAGGTCTCCATTTTATTTGGTCCCCTTAGTTCTTGCACAACTAAGGCCTCCAACCCACTAGTGTTCCCTCAGTGCCCTCTCTACTCATAGTGGCAGAGTCCACGCACTCAAGTTGTCTGACTAAGTCATCTTGCACTCAACTAGCCTATTTATGGACCTTTCCTCCAAGGAATTTGGTGTGTATTGTGTGGATTGTTCAGCTAGTAAGTTATTTATTATTGTGCCAATAAGCCCATTAAGCCTTTGTACTTGGGTGTGTGCCAACAGGTTATTGTAAACTTTGTATAAAAAATCCTCTCTTTCTGAATACATACTATCACAATTTATACTCTCATTGTGATTTCTTGCTTCAATGGAGTTGTGTGTTCGCTCTATAGTCATCGATCTTGGATGTCTGATTCTGGATGATTCTCACAATAATTTCATTTATTTCTTTGTCATCATTCCTCATATTCTTAAATTGTAGTTAATGTCAATGTAGTCGATCTCTAAATCATTCTAAATGAGTTATTTTGACTTATAGGTTTTAATGGCAGTGTAAGGTATGAATCATTCACATTTATTTTGTTGATTCTTGGCTTGCCATTATTGCTTAAATGTGAGGTTTTTTATACCTCACTAAGTTTGTGAGTCATATGGTTTTTATACCTCACTAACATTGTGTCATTTGGTTTTAGAAATGTTAGTATGGCTTCAAATATTTGTTAACAAATTAATTATTTTCTTTAGTCATTCTGTTCATTATTAATATAGCTTATGCCGAGTGTAGTCATTATGTGGATCATTCATAATGAGTAATATTGTCATGTAAAATTGAATGGTAGTCTTAATTATTCTTGTTTGTAATGATTTGTTGGTGAATCTTCAACTAATTGTGCAACCCATAGAATGCATAAACCAAGTTCAAGATGACAAAGCATTAATGTCTTGCCAAGGTACAATTAGTATCCACCACTTTGCAATCATTTCACCAATGTTTGGCTATTTCACCCTAAAGCGATGCCAAACATTCACCTACTCTCTTGGGTTTCACATTATCTATTTGATGAACCATAACCCCGCCTGCTTTGTAAGTGGTGTTTTCTTAGCTATTTTGTAGGTCTCGATGCTTGTAGTTGAATTTTTTCATACCTCATTTAGGCTATGAGGCAAATGGTTTAAAAAATGTATGGCTTGGAATGTTTGTTAGAAAATAAATAATATTGTCGATGCATGTGAATATTTCTGTAATTTCTCATACTGTAGTAACTGTAGTTCAATTTAATGTAGCCAATCTATGAATCATAAGGAATGAGTATGTCTTCCCACATGGACTGAAATGAATGGGTTTTTTTAGTATTATAGGTTTATCTCTTTTGACATTATGTTAAAGTGGTCACAGAAAAACTAATTAGTATTTGAAGTTAACATGTGTCATAGGTGGCTATTGTGATTTCATCAACCATATGGTTGGTTTAACCTCATTCAAGTTTCTCTATTTGTAATCCTCTATTATTACTAAATATGTTTAGGATGAGAACATTTTCTTGTTGATTGAAAAGAGCAATCAAAGTCGCCCTTTAATAAATGATTTTCTAAAGAATCTTCACTATTAAAAGGTGACATAAAATGGCTCTTGGTAGTGAATAAAATCTTTCAAGGCTTCAATCAATGATACCACATCTACCCTTTCCCTCAATGCAATGACACATTCACATCATAATTATTGTGTATTGCATATTTCAACACTTTTTCATTACTATGAGTTTTCTAGTTATAATTATATGTGGTTGAATATTGACAAGTCATAAGCCAAAGTGTCTTATGGTTTAGAGTCACTTATTTCATTATTTTAGTTTTGTAGTTAACTATTTTGTTAAGTATGAATAATATTGTAAGAATGATCATTTGCATGGATGTAATTCTTAGAATAAAATATTTTTCAATTATTTGTATTAATGATGTCTATTACACAATTTTAAATAGTCAACAAAAATTTTAAATCGTAATTACTCATTCCAAATGATTCATAGATCGACTACATTAAAATAAACTACAATAATCATAAATTTATAACTTTGGTGAGATATAAAAACAGTCACCTGTAAGTAGTAATGACTACAAAAAATCCAATTATTAATTATGTTGAAAAACACCAATAAAAATCAAGATTGCAAATTGAGAATGAAAAATAACAGGTAGATATAATCCCAAAATCAAGATTGCAAATTGAGAATGAAAAATAACAGGTAGATATAATCCCAAGAATTACACTTAAACCACAAACTTAATTAAACTACAATTACAATTTCAGTATTCACAAAATAATTCACAGATATGTGAAATATATTTATTTTTTAACAAACATTTGAATCCATATTCATATTCCAACTGAAATTATTACCTGATTGAAATTTGTCTGCGTGGTGTGTGGGTGAACAGCAGACAAAATACGGATTTGATAATTTCAGTGGGAGTTGGGAATCTGTTTTGAATCCCATTTGGAGCATCCCAAAGCGGATAAACTTCTATATATAAAGTTAGAGTGCGTAACTGGAGAGAGCCATAAAAGGCTGTCTTGTGGAATAAAAACAGTGATTTCGTACTTCGGTATGATGTTGGTAAGCGTAATGGCAACAGATTGATAACTCGGCCACGCCAAGCTATGTTGCACGACTGAACTTAATACTATTTTTATGGTGGCTGAATTGAAATTGGTTTCCGGTACACCGCCATTCCCACCTTTCCCCTCAAACCCGTAGAAGCCCACTTCGTCATCTTTAAAATAAAATTGGATTATAACGAAACTTGGCATATTTTTTAACACAACATACATTTAGCCAACTAATATAGAGTTAAAATTAAGATTTTGTACATATAATTGAAAACAAGTCAGGTTTCACACGAGGAAATTATTAGATAAAGTGATTTTTAAAAAAAAATATATAAATGATTTAAATTGTAATATTTAAAAGATGTTAAATATATAGAGAAACAATAATATTTATATGAAAGATGAGTTTTTGATTGAAATTAATGATGTAATTTGTGGTACAAATGGGAGGTCCAGATCATTCAACAAACCATAAATCGTAAATATTAGTGTTACAAAACCCTCCAAAAAATTAACAAATAAAATAGGGAAAGAGAGGAAACCACTATTAAAAAATAACTAAAAGGGCGGGGGTTCGGGGGGTTCGGGGGCACATATATTAGGAAGTTAGCAAATAGTCAACAACCAAGCTAAAAATGCGCTGCTAAAAGACAACATTTAAGATGTTCAATATCAAAGAGCTCATAGAGGAAAAAAGAGACAACACCAACTAGCCACAACCACTGAATGAACACCAAAAAGGAAAAGAGGCATCTATAGGATGGAATCATCCTCCTCCTAGAAACTATCTTCTCAATTGATCTCAAATAGCCATCCCTAATCATGTCTTCCACTTCCAATCTCAACCTCTTTGCATAAGCTCTACGACCTCTTCGCATGGCCAAGACACCCACGTCAACCTTTGGTTTTCTCCCTTCGGATTTAGAGGCAGAGGAAATGTGAAAGCACTGTGTCCCCTGTTGATCTTGCATTTGACCCCTCAAGCTTAAAATTGAACTGTTAATCCCTGAAAGAAGAGGGTCTAATTCGTCCTCATGGTCAAAATTCTCCACCTCCATCACCTTCCCTGGAGAAGCCCTAGGGAGATCAAAGGAGGGAGAAGGAAGAGGAACAGATTATAGGGAAAAGAAAAACCGTGATTGCACTAAATAAAAATTCATTAAGAGGGCTCTCTATCTGACAGATCTGTTGACAACCATAAGAACCTTGGAAAATAACAAAAAACCACATGCTACGCAATGGAATTGCAATAGAAACCTCTGATATGAAGGCCTTCATAATTGAAGAATTAAGTCAAGGAATTCGAAGAAGAAGCCACTTTGACTGAGTGAAAAATGGGCTTGGACATATCAATGAGGGTGTAAACTCTTGTAGTTTTACTTCTTATATAACTTTCTTCCATTTTAACAAAGAATCCCACTTGATTAATCATCATTTTGACATGATCTTTTTTACATAAAACTAATAAAAAATTATAAAATCAAAAATACATTACATTGATTAAAATAACTATATTTTTTAAATTAAAAGACAGTCCAAAAAAAAAAAAAAAAAACTATAATTACCAAAAAAAAAAATAAAAAAAGAAGAAGAAAAGAAAATAAAAAAGAAGAAAGAAAAAGAAAAAATCCCAGGACCCAAACTCCTTTGATAAAGATACAATCAACAATAATGGGAAAGTGGACTAGAAAAATCCTCTACTTAATAAATAGAAACATGAAACAACAACGAAAGATTAATCAAAGGAAACCCAACTTACAAAATAAGTTAAAGAGAGTAAGAGACTTACACTTTTAAAACAAAATTCTAATTTCGATGTCCATTTGCACTTCACATATAAAACAATTACGAAAAAAAAAACTCAAAAGACTCATCAAAGTAAGAGATAGGATTAAAAAAAAAGAAAGAAAAGCTGAAATTATTGAATAGTATCACGAAGTTAACCAAAAAAATAAAAATAAAAGAGCACAAAATGAAACCCCAACCACTTTTAATAAAAAATTTCATGGTCTATGTATTATAACCTAGTACATATGGGACATGGATATATAAAGGATGACATCAAGGTATGAATGTGTGCATTCTATCAAGGGGAATGGCCACTTCCCACCAAGGCTACAAAATTAACCATTTGTTACCTAATTTTTATAATATATATTAAAAGTAACAATTCTGTGTCATAAATGTTTATAATATAAAAATTTAATAAATTTTGAAACATTTTTAATATTTTTCTATTTAAAATATATAGAGAGAAAATATTTACAATTTTAAAAGTTGACAAATTATTGTTGCCTTTTAAGAAAATAATATTTATCTATTTTTAATAATTCCTTGTTGTATGGTGTGACTACTTTAATAATTATTTGTTGCATGGTGTGACCTTGAAATGTTGCACACATGACTTATAAAGTATGCTTAGCTTGGAGCATGCACAGACTCACGTCAACGGGCTTTTTTATTATGGAGCCTACATATGGGGAATTAAGAAAGCGCACTTTCTACTGGCATCAAGAATTTTAAACCCAAGGCAATAAAACTGATAAGACAATATTTCTTCTGTCACAAAAAGGATTGTATTAAATTAATAATTTAATTTAGCTCCAAAGATGAATTGACAGGGGAATTAACTACACTTTAATCAAAAAAACTGTGTGCATTCAGGAAGTCCGTGCCTTGGCCTAGGCAACAACGAGGCTTGCTCCAGGGCCGGCATGGATGGGCCCAAGGCACCCTCAGATGTGCTCAAGGCCATCTTAACATATCATGTGCACGGCATATGAAGGAACGAGTTTACAAAATATTGAGAATTATTTATTTCGAAAATGAAGTTTCTTGAGAATATATATTTAACCCTATTTGAAGCATCCCAAAGTGGATAAATTTCTATTTATAAAGTTGAAGAGCACTTAATTGCAGAAAGCCAACAAAAAGCTGCCCTGTATAGTTTGGACCCCCCAAGCTATATTATACGATTGAACTTAATATTATATATATATATGTTATCTTTAATATATTAAGTATCAGGTCTCTCCATCTATGAAGCGGCCTTTGGTCAAATGGGAAATATAAGAAAATCTGAAATTTGTTTCCTAAATTGCTCTAAGCAGGGTCAGCAAGCGATATCTCTCATGTTGGGCTTTAATATTGGCAAACTTCCCTCCAAATACCTGGGGGCCCCTCTCTTCTCCGGTTGCTCTCGATTGGTTCATTAGGAGAGCTTGGTTCAATCTTTCAAGAATCACCTTGCCTCTTGGCAAGGTAAATGGTTAACTCTAGCTGGTCGCATTACGCTCATTAAATCTATTTTGAGCACTCTTCGAATATATTATCTTTCGGTCCTTCAACCTCCCAATCATATTTTCAAACAACTTAATAAAATTATGAAGAACTTCTTGTTGCAAGGATCTCATAATCAAAGGAAAATCCTACTTTTGAAATGGGAAAAGGTTTGTAAAATCAAGAAAATGGGAAGAGCGGGGATTAAGGATTTAAATCTTCAGATCCAAGCACTGGGAGCAAAGTTGGTATGGAACATGGTGTTCAGACCGAAGGCTTTATGGGCTAAGGTGCTGCGTAGTAAATATCTTTTTCTGGATGATCCTTATAGTATCATTTATATGGAAAATCCTCCAAAAGGCTCTCATTTATTGAATTTTCTCCTAAAATGCAGACCCATTATTACTGAACATGTCTCATGGACCACTAACAATAGTAGGATTGCTAATTTTTGGGAGGACTCATGGAATGGACACAAACCTCTTGTCGAGAACCAGCACTTAAGGGATGCCAAGTGTATCCTCACTTTGGCCTGGGGCTCTTTAGTAGCAAATTATTTCAAACTACAGGTCAACTCGGGACTGAAATTTTGGGGTTGGAAAGATTTTGAGGGGATGGATATTCTAGCAGACTAGTTGGCATGCCTATTTGATTGTCTAAAACTAAGGAATTGTTTTCCAATTGATGAAGTAGACTCCTTGCATTGGATTGGGGCTAAAACAAGAATTTGTAAATTAAATCTCAAGTACCAAATGGCTGATACAACTGATGACTTGATGTCCTAGGTGCATTTTCTATGTTGGCATAAAAATGGACTTCAAAAAGTTGGGGCCTTTGCTTGGCTCACGGTTCAGGATCATAATCTAACCCAAGATAAACTTTCAAAGATTGGTTTCATTGGTTCGTCATGGTGCTATTTTTGTGAAAACAATGAAGAAACAATAAACCACCTACTCTTTTCTTGTCATTTCATGATTTGGTGTTGGAATTAGCTTTGTGACTTATTAGAATGGTCCTGGGCTTGGACTCCGATGCTACTTGCTACCTTTTCCTCTTGGCCTTCGATTGCAAAAAATCTCTTTTCAACTTATGGTGGGTCAGCGCTGTAATTTTTATCTAGTCACTCTAGAAGGAAAGAAATAAGTACATCTTTGAAGGTCAAGAGAAGCCCCTTCCTAAGGTTCTTAAAGAAATTAAAGTTTCCATCTCGGAAGTCATCTGCTCTCAGGTCAAAAGATGAAAATCTCATCTTACAAGCTAGGATATGAATATGGTTGTAATGTGGAACCTAATCTCTGTAACCGTTATTAATGGGTCAACTGTAGTTGGTAATAAGGGTAGGATTATAAAGAAGGATTGGATTCCTCCTCGTGTAGGCTAGTTTAAGCTTAATTTCAATGGAGCTTCTTGTAGAAACCCAAGAGATTCGAGAGTGGGTTGTATCATCCAGGATTGCAAAAAATCCCACATTAAAGTTATGTATAGGAAGATCTAGGATGGGACAAAAAATGAAGTGAAATCTCAAGTGCTTGCGAATGGGATTGATCTTGCAATCCAATGTGATATTTTGAAGTTAATCATGGAAGGTGACTCGTAGGTCACTATATTAGCTTTGAAAAATAAAGTGGCCAGCTCTTGAAACTTAGAGAACATCTTGGCGAACACTTGGATGAAATTGGAGGATTTTCTTCTTTTGATTTTAATCACTACTTTTGGGAAGCTAATATGACTATTGATTTCTTGGAAAATTGTGGCATAGGTCAAGCAAAAGCTTGTAAGGTTGACAATGTATGAAAATCTTGGGAAGACTTCCCAACCATATCTTCAATTGATTTTGGCTAAACCCTTATCTCTGTTATATCCTTTTTTATTGCCTTGTTTACAAAGCAATTTCAAAAGTTAATAGCTATTTAGAGAGGATCTTGTTTGGCAGATTTGTCGTTGATGAAATCTATTTTGATGGATTTTATCCATCATCACCTCATCATTTTCCATCCAAACTCATTCATGATGTGTCATTCATTTGGGAATAATTATATTAATGATGCACGGATGGTATTATTGGAAGGGATGAAGGCTGCCCACAACATGAATGAGTCGTGAGACTTCCCTCATGCATCATTATATCTTGGCACCCCTAGCTCTTTTTAGCAATTTGAGGAGAATGTTCTTCCACTGCTTTTCCCTTTGCTAGTGTCTATAGAGGTTGAGGTTCTTGAATCTTCCTATGGAGAGCATGAATGAAATTTAATTGGTGACACCTTTCATATACGATGGCATCTAGGCATGAGAGATGGCATTTGATGGACAAATTTTCTACGCATGGCTTAAGCATGTTTTTTGGTTGCTGACAGAGGAGGTTTTTAGTGCTATCACATATATTCTTGGGTAGGATTTTATATTACAGGGAGCTCATAACAGGGTCAATTCAGAGATTGTGGTAATCTTTGCTTCAAACCTGATGTTTTTGGTCTTAAACTCAAAGGTGGTAGCATGGGTGGTAGCCTTCTATGTGCACCTGAAACTTCACATTGGGTTAGTTAATAACATTTTATTTGCATGATTTGTCTCATCTCCCTAATTTGTTGTTTTCAAGAAATGATGGATTGGGTCTGGTTTTGTCTGTGGCATTCAAAGTGCTAGAAATGTGGTTTATGGTCCTTTTAGGGTTCATGGAAGACTTGAATAATAAAGTTAACTGACACAATCCAAAGGAAGGGAAGTAAGTTATAAAAACAAGTCATTCAAAAAATTATGAAGTAGGAACAATGATAGAAAATGGAGGATCATTGGGCTTACTACCCTAACTTCTTTAACTCCTACTAGGCATATGGTCTATGATATAAGGGATAGTTTCTTTATCTTTTTCTTAAGATTTAGATGGCCAAGTAGAATAAATAACACAAACCAAATGAGGGAACTTCCCTCTTTATTTTGAAAACCACTTAGACTAACCCGAACCTCCACCATCTCAACCGACACCACCATTTCATCCATCCCAACCACTACCACTAGCAACTCCATGGCTATGAATTTGAGGTCCTAAATCTAGAGATGAAAAACATCTTTGGGGAGAACCACTATGACACCTGTTGCATAATCAGGTCCTCCCTCATGGGCCATGCCCACGGTATCATGGGGGTGGTTGGTGATAGGGACAATATAGTGGGACTCTATTAACTACACAAAGGGCATTACCCCAATGATCAAGTAGGGTATTGAGGTGGGTAAGATCCATATGGAATTTATCACCTTGATTTTGAATCTAAAACAAAACATTAGAGAGGAAATTAATCCTATTAGTTGTGGAAAAAATCATCCAATATAGCCTAGACAAAAGTAGCATCATTTATGTTCTTTTATAATTCAAATAAAAATTTATCTTGAAATAAATGCTAGATTTGAGTAAATTTTACAAGAATCAAGGTCGAGTCCCTTAAAAGAACCATCTTCTAGGTAAACATGTCTAGATGGAAAGATTATAAGAGGATGTGAATCCACTACTAGATAAATTGGGCTAGCTTGAAAAACTAAAACAATATGTTTTAAATATTTTGGGCGGTTACACATAGAGTAAACTGGGTGAATCATACCATGGTACACTAGGTGTGCATCTATTGGGATATTTTGGTTAAGAATTCCTAACAAAATGTGTGTGTTTTTTATCTTAATCATAGCCATCCACATATGACCAAACATTCTTCTCCAAATGGTTAATATGAAATTAACTTTTCATTTGTAATTGAGAGATTCAATTAGAAGAGACTAAGGATAAAGGAGTTGGTAACCTAACCGATGTATGCCATTCTATTAGTCAATCCATCATTTAGAAAGAGTTTGCACCTCAATATTATGAACATATAAAGTATGGCATTTTAAATTTCTTAAAAAGACTCTTAATCATTAGCTTATAATTGAAATTGGTTTTGTAGAATATGCCAATACACCTAATTTCTAATTTTCTTACAAAATAGGTCAAAGATGAATTTGATACCATTTCTATTTAGATATGAATAATTTTAATCCAAGACATAAAAGTAAAAGGGACCTCATGGAAAGTGAGAGTTCAATACCCCCATATAAATTTAGAATTGAGAGATATCCTAGATCTAATCCCATCATCATCCCAAATTGAATGACTTTTTAAAACATTCCAAGTATTCTAAATACTCTTAGACACAAAGGTTCTCAAAATACTGACATGCACCTGAGTAAGCAATAGAGTTTAAAGATTCAATCCTTTCTAGGATTGTTTTCCCATAAGGATTTTTGAGTGATAAAATTTGTTATGCCCATATTTTTAATCTAATAAAACATGTGATATTGTGTCACAAATACATATTTTTTTAATTAACTTAATTATTTAATAATTTATTATTATGAAAGACATATGTCACAGAAAAAAGAATGACACCATATTAAATTAATATTGAATATTTCAACATCATCAAAATATATTTTATACCATTAAGCACATGAAGTAATCAATCACTATGATAAGAAATGAAAAAATAACTAATAGTTGAATCATATAAGGTTTAGTTCAATTTAATTTAGCTATTTTGATTTACTGACTAAACTATTTTTTTTAAGTTCACCCAAATTACACTTAACTATAAAATATGTGGATCCTTATTACATATGTCATTGCTAGATGCAATGCATATGTAAATATATTTAAAAACTAAAATATATATTTCATCAGTATATTCATCAAGCATTTCCTTTCATACAATCTCTTATCAAGTATCACAAGAAGGCATTATGTAATTTATAAGTAGACTATGCAAACCCAATTATTTTCATAATATTGACAAAAGAAATAATCTTTAACAGAAAGTTAGGCCCTTAATGGGTTTTCTAAAATCATCGCACAAAATGAGGATCTATTTTAACAATCACTTATCATTATTTTCAAATAGGAGGTAAGTGCACAAAGTTGGGGGACAAAAAGTGGCCTACCCATGGACATGGTTTTTTTGAAATTTTAGAAATCTAAACTTTTGTAGATAATTTGAGATATCTACACTCTAAATTTGAAGATGGTGTAAGAGCATGAAATGTATAATTTCAGTCTAATTTCTAGAAAACATCTAGGTCAATGTAAAAATATAGAATTTTGAGTCTAGTTTCATGAAATATAAAAATAATTAAGTATAACTAGGTCAAACATATAAATTTTGAAGAGGAATTCCTATTTCTTCAAAAAATATAGTAGATAGCCAGCCGTGTTACGCACCATTTTTTGAGTAGTATTTAATAATATTTGAAACCCTTTGGGAAACATTTAGATAATATCTTCTAGTAGGTCACCATATTTTTTGTCTTATTTTTCAATGAATACATTTTTTATGATTTTTTCAAGTAAATAGATCTTTAAAACTGACAAAAAAATGGATAGTCACCCATGCAACATGCCTGACTACTTCAATTTTTTTTTTTTTTATGAATGTGTATAGAATTAGGCCTATTTGGTTACCATATAACTTGTTTTTCACTTGTATCAACAAAAGACATTACATGAATATGTATAGGCATGTATGTTTATGGCATGTAGTGACCTAAAAAAAATATAGTTAAAAATCAACTTAGTTTGAAACCTTAAATTAGATCAAATATTATAAAAATCATATTTTTGGAAAGAGAAGAGCATGCTTGTTGTGATTGTATTAAGTTTTTTAATTTTTACATTGAAATTCTTAGTGTATTTGGCAATAAAAGTTAAAAATTGTTGTTTATTTTAATAAATTTGAAAACTTGGTTGTACATTGATAGTCCAAGCCTTTGGCTCAAGAATCCAAGCCATTCTTGAGCCAAAAGGTATAGGAATTGAATTCAAATTCAAATATCATGATTGCATTAATAACATGATTAAGTTATTAACCATGTTATTAACATGATCATGTTAATAACATGATCACATTATATATTCTCAACACCCTAAAACCCAAATAGGAGCCGTTAAGCCCAATAGTCTTAGGATAAAATTTTGGTTGATTAAGATTGTTATTTGGGACCAATGTTCTTATCTAGAATTTATATCATTGAATTATAATTGGAGATGTATTAACTTATGAATCAATTTACTATTCCTTTGATCCCAATATGGTGTGCAATCGGGCCAATATATCCCAAATTGACATTAGATGGACGTATTTCCTTAGATGGAGTTTGGTTGGCCCAAATTACATATCAAACTAAACTAAATACTTGGTTTCTATAATATGGTGTGCAATTAGAGACCCAATTGAAATCATATGGACATAATTCCTTTCTCAGGGCTCATTTAACCCTGATTGTGTATTAGATTAAACTAAATATTCAATTAGTTCAATATGGTGTGCTATCAAAGCCCTAATTGACATTATATTTAAGGAATTCCTTGCATGGGGACCAATTAATCTTAATTACAAATTATAATAAATAAAATACTTGATTTTTTAAATACGATGTGCAATTAGGGAAAAAAATTCACAATGGACATTAGATGGACACAATTCTTAGCATGGAGGAAAAATGCCTAGATTGATATTCTAGGTAGAAGCAGCTAATTACATAGGACTCGATTTTCCCCAATTGTGTATAGTATTTAAAAAACATAAAATAATTTAACATGGTGTAATTAGAGCCCCAAATGACGTTATATAGATGTAATTCCTTGCTTGGGGATTGATTGGCCCAAATTGCATATCACATTGAACCTAAATACTCAATTGGTTCAATATGGTGTGCAATCGGGGCTAATGGAACCCAACCAACATTATATGGAAAAAATTACTTTCATTGGGATCAGTTGGCTCCAATTATGTATAAGATAAAACAAAATACATGATTATCTGGATATATTTTACAATCAGGGCCAATGTAGTTGTAATTGACATTAGATGTATTCAATTACTTGCATGAGCCTTGGTTGGCCATAATTGCATATTCAAATAAATTAAATACTTGTTTGATTCAATATGTTATGTATTTGGGACCAATAGAGCCCCCTACTGATAGTAAAAGGATGAAATTTCTTACACAAGTCTTTTTTGGACTAAATTTCATATCATATTGAAGCTAATATTATTTCAATTGAATTTGGTGCACAATCAGAATCCCAATTGTTATTAGATGGATGTAATTCCTTACAAAGGGTTCAATTGGTCTCGATTTCATATCATATTGAATCAAACACTAAATTATTTTAATAAGGTGTGCAATTAGGGCCATAATTAAAATTATGTTGACACAATTCCTTGGGCAAGTCTCGATTGGCCCCAAATATGTATCATCTAGAACCAAATAATTTATTGGTTCAATATGGTATGAAATCAAGGCCAAGTAAGCCCTAAATTCTATTATATATGAATGTAATTCCTTGCACATTGCTCTTTTGGACCGAATTTCATATCAAATTGAAAATACTTATTTTTTTAATATAGTGAGCACTTGGATCCTTAATTTATATCATATGGATGAAATTAATTACATTGAGGCTCAGTAGGCCCCTAGGATCAATTTATAACCAATTAACATCCTTCATATATAGTAAGAATTAGGTTCACATGGATGAACTTGATTAAAATTACATCGCTCATTCCCACAATTGACTTCATAGGCTCAATCTGTGATGATGTGGGTGATAATTGATCCCAAATTCACATTCTTTATTCACAGATCTAGGTTCAAGGAGATAAAATTTGCCCTATTCACCATCATGATTTTACCTTATATACCTTAAAACTATACCGTAAGCCTTAATCCCTAAAGTTCCTAATCCCTAAACTCTAAACCATGAATATAAACTCTTTAAACCTTGAACTAATCATTTTAGCCCAAATTAACATCATTTAGACTAAGAATTAAGTTCACAAAGCCTAGTTTGGCCTAAATCACATGATTGATTGCCCCATTTAACTAATTCACTCAATCTACATGATGACATCCATGGTATAATGAGAACCCAAAAATACATTCTATAGTCATAAATGGGTCCAAGTGATTCAAGTTATCCTCAACTATCTTTGTGATTGACCCTATGTACCCTAAACCATATATATACATTAAAGCCAAGAAGCCGTAAACCATAAAACCTAAACACTATACCCAAAATTGTAAACCATAAACTTTCCCTATTTACCAATTTCAATTTAGTCTCAAATTTACATCCTTAGTATTAATAATTAGGTTTGAACATGCCATAGAGTGATTAGACATTAATATACATGTCCTTAAACATAAACCCTATGCCCTAATCCCTAATCCCTAAAACATAAATTCTAATCCGTATGCCCCAATCCCCACTACATGCCACAAACATATATGCCTTACGATATAATTGATTTTATCATGAGATGTCATAAAATGCATGTTTTAAGCCTATGGCCAAAACTTTGCCTTTGGAGTACCAATCTAACTATACATCTAAAGTAAATTGGGGCTATTTTGAGCTCATTCAACCTCATTACCCAAAGAGGAGGAACTAGTTGATTCCTTTAATTGATGAGGCATTTGAAGCCAATTTGAACCCCTTCAATTTAGCAAGATATTATTTGGGGAAAAATCAAAAGATTGATCTTCTATTATGAATTGATCCAATTAGTTAGTTTATGCAATTCCCTATGTGATCTGGGTAAAATTGAGCCCCTAAACCAAATTTATGGCTCAAATGACTTTATAACATGTACACAACATGTACATGGTATAATTGACCTTACTTTAAATAATACAAACATGAAGGTAATCAAGCCATAAATAAGTGAACAATCAACGCAAATGTTCTTCAATTACCTTAGTAATTGGACCCTATATCTTATAATTTAAACCCTAAACCATGTAACATTTAAATTTAAGCCTAAACCCTATCCCATTTACATTAAAACTTGAACCATAAGCCCTAAAACCCAAACCATTTAAATTATAGACCCTAAACCAATAAATTTAGCCCCAATTAACATCTATTATATATAGTAAGAATTAGGTTCATACAAATGAACTTGGTTAAAATTACATCACTCATTACCATAATTGACTTCATAGGCTCAATCTATGATGATGTGGGTGATAATTGATCCAAATTCAAATTATTTACTCATAGATATAGGTTTAAGACTACCAAATTTTCCCTAATTGCCTACATGATTGTGCCTTATATACCCTAGAACCTATAGCCTAAGACCTAAAGCGTAAAGTTCATAATCCTTAAATTATAAACCAAAAATATAAACTCTTTAAACCTTGAACCAATCATTTTAACCTAAATTAACATCATTTAGACTAAGAATTAAGTTCACAGGGCTCAATTTGGCATAAATCACATGACTAATTACCCCATTTGACTAATTCACTCAATCTGCACGATGACATCCAGGGTATAATGACAACCCAAAAACACATTTTATAGTCACAAATGGGTCTAATTGATTCAAATTATCCTTGATTATCTTTGTGATTGACCCTATGTACCCTATACTATATATACATTAAAACCTAAGCCCTAAACCATAAACCCCAAACAGTATACCCTAAATTGTAAACCATAAGATTTCCCTATTTACCAATTGATTTAGTCCCAATTAACATCCTTTATAGTAAGAATTATGTTCACATGGCATAGAGTGATTAGATAAATTATATACAAGTCCTTAAAACTAAACCCCATGTCCTAATCCTTATTCCCCAGAACATAAAATAGAATCCCTATGTCCTAATTCCCACTACATGCCACAAAAATACATGCCTTATGATATAACTAATTTCATCACGAGATGTCATAAAATCACATTTTTAAACCTATGGCCAAAACATAACCTTTGGAGTACCAATCTAGTTATGCATCTAAAGTAAATTGGGGTTATTTAGACCCTGTTCAACCTAATTGCATGACTATAAAATGTGATTTATGTGTTGATCATCTCCAATTTTTCCCAATTACCATCATGATTGTATCAATTATATACCATAAAACCTATACCCTAACCCTAATGCTTAAAGTTCTTAATCCATAATCCCTAAACCATAAATATAATCTTTTTAAACATTAAACGAATCATTTTAGCCCCAATTAATATCATTTAGACTAAGAATTATCTTTATGATTGACCTTTTGTACCCTAAACCTAAGACCTAAACACTAACCCTAAATTGTAAACCAAAAATATTCCCTATTTACCAATCGATTTAGTCCCAATTAACATCCTTTGTACTAAAAATTATGTTCACACATGTCATTGAGAGATTAGACCTTATATACACCTTTAAACCCAAAACCTACATGCCCTAATCCCTAATCCTTAAACCATAAAATGTAAATTGTAATCCCTAATCCCTAAAACATAAATTATAATCCCTAATCCTAAATCCATAAACCCTATGCACTAATGCCTTAATCCCTAATCCATTATTTATATTAAATATAACATGATCATGTTATTAAATAATGTGATCATGTTATTCTTAACATAGGCAACACTCAATTCTCATTGTAAATTACTAACCCCAAAGATTATATTGACAATAATGCCATTGCATTATTACATAATGTGATTGTGTTATTGTCAATATAAGTTTCTCAATGCATTGGATGGGTAAAACATTATACAACACATAACATGATAACATTACCTAATAACGTGATCACGTTATTATTATTTTAAACTAAGCTCACTTATCAATGACTATTTTCAACCTAAATTGGGAATTTTGTCCCCATAAACATTCTTTGCTTACTTTTGTGAGATCTGTGGTACTTGTGTACTTGACCCCACCTTTGAAATGTTATCAATAATCCCTTTTGATAGGTGTCAAATAACATTTGAAGAGGAATATGTTGAAGAAAAAAAGACCAGAGGAGTTAGAAGATTTGAGAGAGAAACACAAGCTATGAATGTATAAACTTTATAGTAGACAAGGTACAAACCTTTAATTTTGATGAACCAAATGCCATAGATAATGAGCCAATTGATGATAATGATTTAAAAAATGATGAAACTGACCATAATAAATTGAATAATGTTAAAATTGACCATAATGAAATGAATAATAATAAAATTAAAAATAATGAATTAGTTAATGTTGGAAGTTCACATTAAAAATGTTCCAAGTTCTTGATTTTGTTGATGATGAGTCTATGTATGATGCTTCACCCCCCCCCCCCATGAATGAATAAAATTTGATGAAAACAAATAATGATGAAATTAACCATCAATAAAATTTCATGGAAACATATAATTAAGAAATTAAAAATGAATAAAAATGTCATCCCACCTCTAAAAAATGAAATTAGTAATGATTTTGAAACACCCTCTCAATAAATTCCACTATTACCAACACCTACAAGAATTGTGCATAGAAAAGACAAGTACTTAATTGAATTTGATGAATATATTTTAGAACCAATGCATAAAAAAATGTCTGATCGCTATTCAAGAAGACTTGGGTCAACAAATTTGGGATACTTTCTTTCATAATTTAGAGTATGATTGTCAAAGATGTCAATTATTTGTTTCATTGATAAAATTGATTAAGATGAGACCTATAATGTACATATTAGGACTAAGAACATCTAACATGGATGATGAAAACAAGGAAATTATTGAAAATCTACATGATGAATATCATACTGTAGGCCTAAAATCATGCACCAAAGATTGTAATGATGTCCAGAATATACTTACAACTTATGCAGTAAGTGATAAAACAAGGGAAAAATAAATGTTTTAAAAAATAAGTCAGACACTTAATGTAAACAGAAAAACAATAATGAAATTAATTGAAAGACGTGAAAGACTTAATAAACCTAACACCAATGAGCTTTGGGAAATATTTTGTAGACTTCCATGAAAGGACAAGGATATAACCGATACTCTCAAAGAGTTACTCAATTTTGGAAAGAGAATACAAGAGTTTCACCCAATACAAGAGATGTTGTGAAAAGAAGAGTTGGTTCTCATAATCGTGAACTACATCCAAAAAATTAATTGGATACGAATCAAACATAATTGTACCCTAAATTTTTGGAAAAACATCTACAAATTTCTATTTGTCAAATATATTTTGAGATGGAAAAACCTTTTTATGTTAAAATAAATCACACACGCACCACTTGTTGTAGGCAACACGTTGAATTTTCAATGCACTATGATATTTTTCACCATATTCATTTTACTTTTCATACCAACACCATTTTACAGGAGTGTGGCATTGAATTACCACCAAAATTAGCAAGGGAATTTATTCCAACTATCTTTTGCAAAACACTGGATGGATAATTATTTTACAATAAATCATGTTTAAATGGAAATTACAACATTTATGGTGGATTGCCAAAATTAAAAAAATACAGACATGAGGAGATTGAAAGTGCAATTGGTTAGGAATTATTTGGTTTAAGAAAATATAAATTAGTGACTTATCAAGTAAAATATGGTAAATAATATAAAAGGTGTGAGATTGTTATTAAAAATATTCCTGTTTCTAGATTTTTGGTCTAATTTACGGAGAAAATTGTTCACTACCAAAAAGTTGCATTTTTGGTCTTGTCACTGCAACTTGTCTAACAGATTGATATTGAGGCTTACACCTAAGTGATTTAGGGTAAGATTAGAGGGATTAAAAAGGTACGAGAGGGATATGATGGTTCATGGAAATGAATTACAATTTTCATTTTATGCATGTTTGAACTTAGGCTAAAAAATTGCATTTTTGTTGTATTGGGAAGGGTGTTCTTGAGGTTGAAATGGGTTGTGGGTTTATCGATTGGGCTTGATGGGAGACTAAGAACCTGGTACTATAAATTATCTTCCCCATTAGATGTTTTGGTGGTGTCATTTTTTACTTAGGAAGAATCAGAACTAGAGTTCTATAACCATAACTTGAACTTTGACAACATTTGTTGTCAGTGTTTCCACTCTCTAGAATGGTAGTGAAAATGTAGTTCTAGGTGGATTTGAATGTCATGGAAGTTTGATAACATGTAATTTTCCTATATATATGTGATCAATATGATTTATTTGTAGTTGGAGGTCCTGGAGGTAGAAATGCCAGTTGGAGCTCAAGAAGTTGCTTTTTCACTACCAAAATGTTGCATTTTTGGACCCATCACTACAACTTGTCTAACATATTGATATCAAAGCTTAAACTTGAGTGATATAAGATATCTTAAATAGGTATGAGATGGATGTGACTATTCAATAAAATGACTTACAATTTTCATTTTATGCATGTTTGAACTTAGGCTAAAAATTGCATTTTTCTTGTTTTGGGAAGGGTGTTCTTAAGGCTAGAATGGGTGGTGGGTTTGTCGATCGGGCTTGATGAGAGACTAAGAACATGGTATTATACATTTTCCACCCCCTAAATATGTTGGTGGTGTAATTTTTCACTTAGAAATCATTAGAACTAGAGTTTTTCAACCACAACTTAAATTTTGACAACTTTGACAACTTAAACTAGAGACCTAGAAACTTAATGAGTAATTGACCTATTGACCTATTGACAAATTTGAAAATTTTTACAACTTTGATAACTTTGACAACTTTGAAAATTTTGACAACTTTGATAACTTTGACCTACTGACCTATGAACCTATTAGGTGGTATTTAATAATTGACCTATTAACCTAGAAAGTGACTTGTTGTGGATTATCCCTTCAGTGTATGTGATTGAATTAGTTTCATGTTATCCTTGAAGGTCCTTGAGTCCATGAATATGTTATTATTTGTGTAAGTTTGTAGGTGGATGAGTGATTATAGGTGGTAACCAAGAAGTGAATGCAGGTCATAATCAAGGAAGGGAGCTTGGAATGATTCCACCACATTGGTAAGTTGTGAGTCATTATGATATTAGTTTTGAACATGTTTAAACTATACAAAATTATAGATAAATAAGTAAGACATATACCCATATACCCTATTTTTCCTATGATAGTCTAATATGAAAGTAAATGGTTGTTTCTCATGAAGGGAGTATGAATTTAGTGTAGATAATGATATATAGATTGAGAATGATCATTTATGTGGAAGGTTAATTATTGTGTATAGAAAATATAATGGTAAAGAATCAACATACAGTCCTCTAGAACAAATAAATCCTATTTATACCCTATTTTGGGTTAACAATCACTTTGCAAAGGGAAGTAAGAGTTGTTTCTTAATCTTGTCAAGTATGCCATTGAATATATGGACTTAGAATATATTAACATAATAAAAGGAGGTTTTTCATCTCTTATAATATGCTTGAGATATTTAAAATTGAACTAATACTCCATGTTGTTGTTAGGTGCCTTGTTTTGCACAGTCAAAATAGAGAGGAGAGACTTTTCTTGTGTAAATGTCTATGATAATGGATATAATGGTTTTTATTATTGGTGATATGTGTAAATAAGGTATTTATAATTGTAAAATCCTTTAAGAGAGTCTTTGACACTCATTGATACACAAACCCTATTGTCATTGTCCTAAATAAGACTCAAAATCCTGTGTTTTGTTGGTTAGATGAGATAATAAAGAGAAATGAGATGTATCACCTATTATATAAGGTTTTTGGTGGTGAAAAAAGACCTAGGTGTGGAATTTTGGTCCTTTTAAACTTTTTATAACTCAAAATATTGAATTATATAGCCTTTCAACCTATGTAGAAGCGTAACTAGGGTTTCAAGAGCAACAACCCCATAGAAAGAGTTTTAAATATTAGAAATTAATGAAACTTAATAATATGGAATTTTTTTATGTATGTAAAAAGTAATAAATTGGTTTTTATGTGTTTAAATGCTGTACAATATAGATTTGGTGACTGTGGATTTAAGATAGGGTTAATTAGGCCTAATTGAAGGGTGGCTTACAAAGGAAGTGTGGTCTAAGAGTGGAGTTAGGTTATGTAATTTTAAAAAAACCTATAAGGAGATAGAGGATGTCTATATAAGGTATTAAATCTCCATAAGAGTTGATATATTTCTTAGACCAAGAGAATTTTCACAAAAAAGGCTACAAGCCTAATGAGACCATTGTGAGCCCTATATGTGGAATTGAATGTTGAAGTGTGTTTGAGAAATTTTAAGAGGTTAAAGTAGGTATTATTTTACCATATAATAACATATATGATATAATAATGAGTCCTTGAGACCTATATCAAGTTTTGGTACTTGAAACCTAAGAGGATTGCCTAGTGAGAAGATAGTGAAAGAGTGAGAGGACGTTTGTGAATGGAATGTATGAAATGAGTTAGAGACTGAATGTAAGATATTTTAAAGAGGTCTAATAACACCAAGAAGTTTCTAAAAAGTGTGAAATAAGTAGTTACAAAGAGAATAAGGCCATTAAGCCTAAGTGATAAGAGTGTCATTAGTCATTTCCACTCTACACATTGAAATAAAAAGTTTGATTTAAAAAAAAATAGGAGATACAAGATTTATAGCATTGAAAAGAATAATTTTTTAATCCTCATTTGTGTGTACAAAATTAAATACGAGATACGATAGATAATAATTTGGAAGATCAAAACAACACTATAAAATAACACATAATGAAATAAAAACTGAATATAAATTAGATAGATTGCCATGATAGGCATAAAATATAGGCACTTGTGTCAAATGTCAATAATACATATATTTCCATGATATGAATACATAATATTACATATACCAACATAGTATCTAATATTGGTTGAATGTCATATACACATAGACAATGCCAAAAATTTATGAATTGCCATATAAGCATACAAAAAAGTACATCCCATGTGTAAGACATCCTATTAATCAAATAGCCTCCCTCTCTTTGTCTTCCTTGAATAAAACTATGCTTGAGATGCCATGATAGTAGATGGAGATGCCTCTAAGCCTTGGATTGCTCCAAGGTTCGACTGCAGGTCCTACACTCATAACTAGCTTGAAGTTGAGCTTGTTCAAATACAAAAATTATTATGAAATTAACATAAAATACATTCAAATAATTGTTAAGAAATTAATTTTAAACTACAATAAAAAATCATTTAAATTGCACTTAATACAAGATCACGATCCTTCTCAATCTATTTTTCATGCTCAAACAAGTCAATAGCAGGCTCAACTATCTATATAGGTGTCTCAAATATGGGAGGAACATGAAAAATTACCCTACTCATCATCTGACTTGGACTATCAGGTGTCATAGGACAACCTTGCATACATAATACATTTACATATGTTATATTTTTCCCAAGTACATGTACTAAAATTATTAAAACAAGTCTATTTTTACAATTCAAAACCACAAGAACTAATATATACCTCTATCAATACCTATGCAGATGAAATTGAAGCAACAATGCCTATGTCTATCTCAGCTCATAGAGAGGGAGGAGTGTCTACTCCAACCATCAACTATTCATGCAAACAAGGTCTCACTTACTTTTATATAAAGTATCAAATCTTATATATGGAAACCAAAAGGATCAATATAAGTAAGTATATAAAATATCTGTCTATATAAGTACATGAATGCAATGACACATTATAGGAAAGAAGAGGACTAACATGCACATGAAAATACACTTAGATCTGAATTGATAAGCCATCTATTGAATTGTTAGAGCAATAACATTGTACCAAAACCAATATTAGAGGATTAGTGAAAGGGAATATATAATATACTATTTTCCTTTTTCATTGATAAATATAAATATACTTGGGGTCAAGACCTTTAATTAATACTATATTACATGTTGGACTATTTGGTTATTGATTTATTACTTGTCTAAAAATAGGGGTTTGACTTAGGTACGACCCTCGTAACTACTTCCTTTATGTAGGGTCTTATAAGGTCATTTGATTTTATTATCACTTTTCAAGGAAGGACAATAAAGAGTAGGCATGCTTGACAATCATATCCCCTTTTTGAGAAATGATTTGGACAACTAGTGGGTGGGATTTGACTCTCACTCTAAATCTTTGCCTAATCTCAAGGATGTACGTGTTGGGCATGACAATGATGATTATATTAGTTCCTCATTATTTGTTGGAGTGGTTGTTTAAGTTAATTGATCCCCAAAATACATTCAGGGTTTTAATAGAATGAATAATCAATAGAAGCAAGTATCAAGTTTACATACTACAACCAAAAGGATATATGGTCCCAAAGAGCATCTATTAGGTCTGCATGTTTATCAAATCATTATAGGAACTTAGGCATGCTAAAAAAACCTATTAAATCAAAATAGATTAGCACCTCCAAGATTATGGAATTAGAAGAAGTCTTTATGATATGAATTTACATGTTAAAAGTGACAATGATAGGATAGTGATACTCATTGTCTATGTTGATGATATTGCCATCAAAAGTAACATGGCCACTATACTTAAATAATCAAAAACTAATTTATGTTTTGATTTTAACATGACTAATTTAGGCATCCTACATTATTATTTTGGTGTAGAGTTTTAGAAATTTTATCATACTATATGTACGATAGATAACACTCTTGGAAAAGTTCATGATGACAAAGAATGATCTATCAACTAAAGCCATGGATGTTTATTATCTATAGGAAACATTGCAAGTGGATTGGTTTGGAATATTTATTACACATGCCTAACATTACACACACACACACACACACACACACACACACACACACACACACACACACACACACACACATGTTATACAAATGTTGGGTGAACAAATATAGATGGGAAAGAGAGAAAAGGTATTGTTTGTGTTTAACCATATCAGAGATGAGGAAGTAAATGCTACATGTGCATTCATTTCAAGTTTGTGTCCTTATGGTTTTAGATGCAATATGGTCATAGTAATTTTAGTTTGCATTATTAGTAAAGTATTTTGGAAAGAGGTATATGAAAGAGACTCCCATTTAATAAGATATTATCACTTCCAAGCTAACTTCCACTAGGAAAATGGGTGTATATTCATAAGGAAGCTTCAAATATTTTTTAGAAAAATTGTGCTTCATGTTTTCTTCATAAATAATGTCCTATCCCTAGAAGCATTTAACATATTTCTTGTAAAATAGTGTATTGGTCTTGGGTTACAGAAAGACAAAATGTACCATATGGGTAATGGGTACAAGATATGAATACACCATCTACATCTTTAATTAGTGACATTGTAAGAGCATTATCTTATGTTACTCCCACAGAAGCATGGTCTAACATAATACCATTCATAACTTTTATGTTTTTGGTTGTGTTATTTTTTCATTAATTCTTGAGAAGAGAAGTAAATTAGATGCAAAGAGATAAACATATATGTTTGGTGTGTTATGTATATTGTTAATGATGCACATTTATTCTCTTTTACCTTGAATTCCCTTGCTATTATTACTCATTTTCAAGGGTAACACGTGGATTTATGTATAATGGTAATGCTAACATAATTCAAAATGAGAATATGACTATATTGAGCTTAGCATCTTCATTTTTAAGATAGTGTTACCTAGAAGGACCTCTAAATAAGTGTTACATTCATTTTATATAAATATCCTCATGGCATATGAACTACCCTTATCTAATCTTGACTGAGATTATTCTTGGAATCTTTGTGGGATTTTCCAAAATCAATTATATAAATACTGTTGAGCGCAATCTCATATCTTGAAACTATTATAAAGAATAGAGCAAGGATAGAGAGAGAGAACATGAAAATAAAGAAATATAATTTTAACTTAAGCAAATATATATAGACTAAATGTACATAGAGCATAAGATTAACTCAAAATTTTACCTCTATATAGGTAAATGGTGTCATCCTAACGAGAGTAGATGTAATAATGGATGGCCCAACAACTAGATATGAATATGTAAACAATGGCCATGACAAATCAAATGTTGTAAAAAGTGATTATGATGATGAAGGAATCATCACCTCCTATGACATAAAAAATGACACATATATTACATTCAATTTCTATGCAAATTAATTATTAGCTAAATTAAATTTTCAAATATAGCTTAAAATTAACATGACTTCTATTTAAAATATACCTACATCTATGTGGTAACTGATGACTGCATGTCAAATGTGTGTGCTATAACTAATCACTCATAATAATATGATCTAAGCCATCTGAACCACCAATGCCATCATCATCAGAAGGTCCTATGCACATAGATCCACATGAAATGTAAGGGTGGGGTTAGGGTAGGGTAGGTGGCATATCTGTAGCATCACTCTATGAAAGCCTACTCATATGCTGAATGAGTGAACTAAGAGCATAGAAAGTGTCTATCACCATGACCTACTGAACTACATATGGGATCTCAATCTCAAGAGAGTTTTATATATAGATCTCCATAGGATAATAAGGTGCATGATATGTACTTGGTTGATCCTATGAAAAGCCTTTTCCTAGACATCAAAACTCACTAAAATCAAAATAATTAGGAATCTCATTGAGGACAAACTCACAGTATAGTTTCCTCAAAAAATATAATGGGACCTCATGGTTGTTACATGGTGGATAGTCAAATATCATCCACCATTGATCCTAAAATTTAGCTATGATTAATTTATGTACACAATGATGGATAGGAAAATGTTTAGTGGTTATGGGAAATGGGTCATTGGTGGCTAGGTCGATTAATAGGGCACAAATGGAGGATTGTGAAATTTCTTTGTTCTTGACCAAAAGGGATGATAACTTGTTAATATAATATCATCCACCATTGATCCCAAAATTTAGCTATGATTAATTTATGTACATAATGATGGATAGGAAAATGTTTAGTGGTTATGGGAAATGGGGCATTGGTGACTAGGTTGATGAATAGGGCACAAATGGAGGATTGTGGAATTTCTTTGTTCTTGATCAAAAGGGATGATAACTTGTTAGTATAATATGCCCTAAAAGTATCCCTATATGAGGTCCATCAATCAATTTGACTTGTTATAGAGTCAATTTGACTTAACAAGGTCTCTAGGGAATTAGCTAGTTGGGTGCAGTGGGGGTTGGTTGAAGTGGGATCTCTCATTCTTTCAACTAACTCTTTAATTTCAATTTTATTTCCCATAATGTTGCTAATTAGAACCTCTTGACTTCTAGGGGGCTTTGGGGAAATATAGGAGGGTTAGGTGGAGGGATAGGAGGAACAAGATGGTTTTGTGGAGGGTTAGGAGGAGGATAAACAAGAGGGTTATGTGGAGGGTTAGCAAGATGAGCTATTAGAAAAAACAATTTACAATTAAAAACTAGGGTTAAACAATGAAAATTATGAAAAATTAAGGCTAAATAAAAATATTTCAATCACTTACCTCTCTTACATGGCTACATCATCGATCAACAAGTTTTTGGGATGAATTCAACAACTTCCTAGCACTCTCTGGTGTATTCCATGTAAAATGTGATCACATAAGCTAGGTTAAAGTAAGCAAAATCAAATACAAAATGAGGATTTTGCATTCATGTTTTGATTTTTATTTTTTCGACACATAGGTAATGTGATAACATTATTAGTGTGATCCTATTATTTAAAATGATAATAACATGATCACATTAATAATGTGATCATGTTAGTAATGTGATCACATTATTGTTGAATATAATGTGATCATGTTATATAATAACATGATCATGTTATGGGTCGGTAATCATCAAGCTTAAATTAAAATAACATAATCATGTAAACTAAAAAATTTGATCATGTTATTAATTAACATGATCTCATTACTAATAATATCCATGGAATTGTGCCCCAACTATGTGCACTTACCCTAGGGAAACATACAAATAATAAGTGTCATGAAAAAAATTTAGTACCTACTATCAAAATAGGATTTTGAAGCCTACCATTAATTTATCTACTCATATTAGTAGCCACAGAGGAGGAGGAGAGATTGGCTCTAGCCATGGTGAAATTGAGGATGTGGTTGGGGCCTTTTGTGGAGGATCACAGACTAAGCCATAATTTTTATTTTTTTAGATTCTATGGATGGCAGTGTTTTAAAAATGCAAGCCTTAGTTGATTCATCTATACCTTATTTATTAGGGTTGTATACATTAGTTATGAAGGTTATCAGAGCAAGACAACAAATCTTATATCTATTAGATCATGTTTTAACCTAACAAAAATCAGGGTATAAATGACTGTAACATGATCAAGATGAGGAAGAGTTTGAAATAAATAATTTTTTCTTTGGATTATCATTTATGTCCCAAAAATATGATTCTTCAGGATTCATTTTGTGTAGTTCATACGATAAGATCATTTGTAAAGGAATAATGTGAAAGATCAACTTGCACTCTTTAGATGTAACACCATTGCCTAGGCAACATAAATTAGGTTTCTTGGGCTATGAAGGAGACAACATGGGAATAGTAACACTTAGGAATCCATCATGATAGGTGGTAGAGTAAATTTATGCATTAATTTGTTGACCCTATGCTCTATTCAGATGTACTTGACTTCCTGTTACTCTTCCCTTTTTTATTCTCTACTGATTATCATCATTTTTAAGGCCAGGCATGTTTATAACAAATATGTAAGAGTTGGGATACTCTTTAATATCAATGGGCGTAGAGGTCATGGCCCTATTGTTTCAAATGTAAGTGTGGGTTGGGGCATTTAGGAGCTTCTCCATTTCCTCTAGGACTTGGAATAGATGTTACATCATGCTCAATAGGGGATCCATCTCTTCTTTGAAATTTCATCAATTTGCTTTTTCATTTTAATCCTTTTCCTAGATTATCAAACAGATAGAAGGAAAAGTAAATTTAATGAAAACTCTTTAAAATGAAGGGAAAAGGATAGATCACTTACCAATTCTATGTATAGCAGTGGTTAAATAAATTACACAAATAGATGATTTGAAAAAGGTATAAAATAAACGTAGATGTTGGACAATGATGACTATGCTCTCTTTGGTAGCTTAAAAAAATAATTGACACCTCCCCTACACCTATACGCCATGGCAATAACAACAACATCCATCTGGAAGTCTTTCCACTATCTGTTGGAGACATGTCCTCCACTCTCACACTAAATGTCAACCATGTTTGGGTTATTATTAAATGAATCTTTAAATGAACATATAAAATAGAATGTTGTTATTCACCCCCTACTAGAAAGACTATTACTTATTTAATGACAACTATATAGTAAAATAAAATATTAATATTTCATATATACTTTGCAAAATAATTATGGTGTTCTGCTAACAACGAATTCTTATTGGCAGTCAACATTCTCTAATGAAAAATAATATCTACATGCTGATATAAGAGTACCTGATCGAACAAGTACTAACAATGGGTATAAGTAAGATGTCATGGCAAAAAAAAGGTTTATTTTAACTACATTTTATTTTCCTAACTTTAAGTGGAAGCATGAAAACAAGTTTTAATTATCCTAATGAAAGTTAATCTTAATTTGTATTCAACACACAAGTTGAACATTGATAGGATTGGCACACCATGACCACATTGGCCATATAGGCTAGTTCAATATTTTGCCTTGCCTTTATAAGCAAGTACCTTCCTTTGTACTAGCATGCTTTATTATGATTTATTTTTGAATAATATAGGATCTACCTTATTTTGCATATCATATTTAGAAATCCTTCTATGATGTTTTGTTGCCAATACTTCAGATTCTTAGGTTGGAATGCCTTTACCATTCCTAACATGGTATAAAATCCCTAAAGAAGTTATAACCATCCAATAGTTTGTAATTCAAATAATTTTCTCCTACTTCCCTTTTCACTACTTCTTCTCTTGTCATAAAGAGGAAGCATATATGAGAAGTGTAAGAGGAGATCTTGGTGTCATTTAGTGCCCTTTTAAAATATTTTGAAGCTTTTATTGCTTCTAAGGTAGTGAAAGAGAAGAATCTTGGCATATCAAATTTGAGAGAGTCTAGGCATTGGATTGGTTTTTTTATTTGATTCATATTTGGTTTTAGCACTTTTCATTAATTCTAATATCTATAAGCTTGTGATAAGTGCTATTTGAGTGTTGTAAAAGGTGGAGAAAGGGTGTTGGAGATTTTGACCTTGGCATTAGAGGAGGAGATTTTTTATAGAGATCAAGATATTTGGAAAAGCGTTGTAGAGTGGAATTTCATCTTGTGATTCTCACCTTTGCGCACTGAATATGTAGAAAGAGGACAAACTCAAATTTGAATGCTAAAAGGAGAAGAAGATTAGCAATGAAGTTTAACTCAAATCTAAACACTGTAAGGAGATGAATATTAATGCTATAATGTCAAACCATAGGTCAAACTTAGACTTTTAAGATGATGTACCTAGCATTCAAATCTCTTTTTGAGTTATATTATAAGTTTGGCATGCTCATCTTTTGCAGAGATCTTATGTTTTGCATTGAATTTTTAGTTTAAAAACTTATGTTAAAATCCTTGAATGTTTGGCATTTTTTAAATCTATAATCTAACTTTTAGATTTGAAGAAGGATAATAAAGGCATTTTTATTGGATTTTCATGGTTTTGATGCATCAAACTTGGCATCTTATTTTGCCTTCTTTTGTTTATTTTTTGCTTTCTGTAGACCTGCATTAGATTTGTAGGGTTTGGTAGAGTGTGAAGGTGTTGGAAATGATTTTGAGACTATTGTGTTGAAAGACCATATCTACTCTTATTCACCTTCAAGTGTCCAATATGATTTTTAGGGCATCCTTTTTTACATTGGCACTATCTATTTATTTTAAAGATTTGATCAGATTTGAGAAAATGTGTCATTGGAGTTTTTAAATCTAGATCTACTACTTTACATCATCTTGGAAGGATATAGAGAAAAAATAATATTATTTTTTCTCTTTTATCTCACAAAAAATCCTCTTAGTTCATATTTTTCTTTTACAAAGCTGATTTTTTGCCTCAAATCGAAGCACTATTCACTTGTGTAAGCATAACATTAACCAAGAGGATCTTTTTTCACATCAGTTGGCATTTATGAGACCATTGTTTAATTCCAATTCAATGTAGTGGTTAGATGATTACTTTATTTTTCATTTTGTTCAGTGACTTTTTTTTTAGTGTTTTTTAAATTATTTTGACTCATTTTATGAGAAATTGTAACACTTGTAACTTTTGAATAGTAACTCAGATTTGAGTTATATTTTTTTTTAAAAAGTGCATATTTTTCAATTTTCAATCCATTAGTTTCATTAAATTGTAAAAACACACTAATTTTATTAAGTGCCAAAGTAGGGGGGTTCTATAATACAATATTTTGGGGAGTTGTCTTGGTGACAATTTTGTGCACACTTTATATTCTTTCTTCTCTTGGTGATTAGTTATCATGTCTTCTACTTCTGGTGTTGACCATTGTGATCTTTCAAATACATATAATTACCAAACATAGAAACCTTGAAGGGAAAAAATCATAAATTGTAAAATATTATGATCCCTAATGAATGAAACATAACCACATTTCACACGTGAATTTGAAAAAAATCATCACCAATGTAAGTTTGAAGAATGTATGGGCTTGGTTGGGGGATATGTGAGTGATAGGATTTTATATCATTTTGATGGGTGTGATTATCTATTTAAAATGTAGAGTAAGTTAAAGGGTTTTTTTGGGAAAATAGACCATTTGAGAGTAATACATCTTAAAATAAAGCTTACTTCACTAAATCTAGATTATTTTAATTCTATTGTAGACTACCTTACAAAGTTTAAACATTTATTAACATAGTTTAAGTGGAGTGGATGAGATAAAAAGGATGAAGAGTGTGTGTACTTGAACTTGGCTAAGTTGAGTGGCCCATTCCAAATATTTTTTTATACCCTTTTTGTATTATAGATGCCTTAAGTACTACATTAAAAAAGCTGGATCTAGAGTTGGTTTGTGAGAGAATTACTTGGGAGGAATCCAAATTATCCCACCTTGAGTCTTTCACCTCTCGAAAAGCATTAGTGGCCTTGCATCCTAAGACTAAAGAAAAATTTAAGGGTAAGAAGAAGAACACTCCTCTACCTTAAAATTCACCTATTCCCAACACTAATTCATTTAAACTCAAACCATCTTCCAAATCCAAGAGTAAATCTAACTTATCTTACTCCTATTGTGGGGGGATTAGTCATGAAGAGTCTAAGTGTTTCAATTAAATACAAACCTTAGAGGATGCAGTTAGGAAACACAAGATATCTATCTCCACTCATTCTCCATCTTATGAGCATGGAAAAACACTTAATGTTGTCTCAAGATCATAGTTACCTATTTCAGATAGTTGGGTTTTAGATTCTAGTGCTTCACACCATATGATTTCTACCAAAGAATCCTTTGTATCTCTTGGTCTAAGTTCCACTTCCAACATTGAGGTTAGAGATTCTTCCTTCATTTTGGTTAAGGGGAAGGGTGACATACATCTATATGGTGGATGTATTAATGATGTATTATATATTCTAAACATCACAACCAATCTAGTTTCAGTATATCAGATTTGCCATTTTAGTTAGGTCAAGACAATGACTTTCACACTATAGAGTGTTGAAGTTCAAGCTTTGTTAGAGCCACACACACTTATTACATAGTGTGATGTTAATCATAGTTTTCAACTTTACTATTTTGAGGGTTTTGATGATACTCCTCCTTTAAAGATGTGTTTAGTCTCTCATTTAGATTATGAGATTTAGCTATGACATGAGAGATTTAGACACCTCAAATACAAATATTTGAAGTATTTGAGTACTCATAGTATGGTAGAGGGTCTTCCTAGAGTTTCACATCTTGATGGAGTCTACCTAGTTGTGCATTAGGGAAACAACACTAGAATATGTTCCATAAAAGTATGCCCATGAGAGTTACTTTACCACTTGAGCTTGTGAACGATGATTTGATGGTCTTTCCTACTCCTTTCAATAGAGATAAGTATGCACTTAACTTTATTGATAATTTCTTGAGGTGCACTTGGGTTTATTTTCTCATGTACAGGAGTGATGGCTTTGATCACTTCAAAGTATTTAAGTCTTTGCTCGAGAAACAGTCATTGAATTGCATCAAAAAAATTCATAGAGATAATGGGGGGAGAGTATCTCAGTTGAGAGTTCACTATTTTTTAGTAGCCCATGGTATTGCTCACAAGCATTCTATTGCACATAATCTATAGCAAAATGGCTTAGCAGAAAGGAAGAACCAAACTTTGAAGGAGATGGATAACTACATGATGCATTCATTGGATTTACCTCTTATATATTGGGCAGAGGTAGTTAATTATATGATCTACATTTAGAATCATACATCATATAGAGCACTTGAGCACATGACTTAGAAGGAGACTTGGTCTAGATCCAACCCTAATGTCTCATTGTTTTGAGTCATTAGGATCCTTGCTTATGCATTAGTACCAAAGAAGAAAAGGAAAGCATTAGACAAGAAGACCAAACCTTTGATTTTTGTAGGGTATTAAGAGGACATGAGAGCTTATCATTTTTTAGATCTTGATATGTATGATTTTCATTTTCAAACTCATGATTTTCATCTTCTTCCATGCCTTCTTCTTCTTCTTTCAATGATTCACCTCCTCCCAAGGATGCATTATTTGAGGAGATAGTTCAGGATATTTTTGAGGAGGTTATAGAGGATGAGGATCCTATTCACATTGATTTTGCCACTATGCCTAGGTGGGCATGTACTACAATTTCTGAGGTAACACCTTTCATTTAGGATCTTCAACCTACTCAACATCATCATGTACATTCTATGGGTACTAGACTTTTGTGTCAAGAATTATATAGGGATCTATAGTCTTTTTATAGGTTCAAAGAATATAAGAGTGGGATGATGTAATGACAGATGAATATTTTTTATTGATGAAGAATCACACTTGAGATTTGGTCACTCTTTTTAAGGGAAGAAATTTATTTAGGTGTAAGTGGATTTACTGCACCAAGTATGCAGTTGATGGGCTATTGACAAGTATAAGGCATGCCTTTTTGCATAGGGATTATTACAAGTTGAAGGTATTGAATATTCTAAGAATTTTGTGTCCATTATTAAGATAGATTATGTTCACCTTGTACTTTCTCTTACTACATCACAAGGTTGGCCAATATATTAGATGGATGTCAAGAATGCTTTCTTGTATGAAGACTTGCATGAGAAAATATATATGGAGTAACTTGTTGGGTTTGTTTATGATTCTTCTATTTTTTGATCTAGGAGGTCTCTTTACAGTCTCAAATAGGCCCCTCAAGCTTGGTATGAGAATATGGAATCATTTCTTCTCTCCACTAGATTTGTTCAATGCCACTCTGATCTCATAGTGTATATTCAATGTATTGGGAGGAGATTGATATTATGGTCTTGTATGTTGACAATTTACTTCTCATAGGCATCTCTTCATCTTAGGTTTTGACTATTTAGTAGGTATTTTTAGCATAATTCAACATTACAAATATTGGGATTTTATATTTATTCATTGGTTTATAGATTTCATAGTCAAATACAAGGATCTGTTTGAGTTAGCAAAAATATACCCTTGATCTTCTTCAGTGTTTTGGTATGGATGATTGCAAACCAAGTCTTGTTTTTCAGTCTAGAATGACTCTCACTGCCTCTTGTACTACTCCACTTGGTAATCCTACATTGTATCGATAGAAGGTTAGGTGTCTTATGTATTTGACCCATACTCATCCCAATATTTCATTTGTAGTTGGGCTTGTATCTAGGTTTACACATGACCCTCATGATTGTTATTGAAAGGCTATCAAGATGATTCTATGGTATATGTGAGGCACAACTCATTTTTGGATTATATTATATTAGGGGTTCTTCTTAGTTGATTGGATATAAGGATTCATATTGGGGAAGTTCTCTTGATAATAGGCATTCCACTTTTGGCTATATTTTTTATCTTAGTTCTTCACCTATTACTTGGTTGTGCAAACCGTAGTAAGCTATTTCACTTTAATTTACAAAATTTGAGTACATGGAAACAATTACAATGAGTTAGTAGGTTTTTTGGATTCATCAGTTGTTGATAGAGTCTAGTTTCATGTAGGATTCACCCATTGTACTTCAGTGTGGCAACCAGAGTGAAATTCATATATCTTGAAATTTAATTGAGCATCAGTAGACCAAGTATATTGAGGTATATATATGCACTTCATTCATCAGTAAATTTAGGATGGTGTTCTTACGTTAGAGTACATTTTGACTCAGTAATAGGTTGCAAACATCTTCACGAAGACTTTTACATCACCTTATTTCTTTGAGTTGCATGACATGCTTGAGGTTTTATAAGTTGTCCTTGGGGGGCGTTTGTGAGGACATCTTCCATATTCATTTCATGGATACATATTGTACATGAGTACCTTATTAGATCTAGTTTTTGGGACTCATACAATGGATATGCCATTATTTTTTTTTTGGCCTTTGTTATCAGCTAGCTTCATTTGGGGGGAGGGGTGTTAGAGTATGTATTTCATGCATTTTCTAATGTTTTCTAGTGTATTAGCTAGCTATTTTGTCTTGTAGTTAATTTGTTTTATGTGAGGGTTTATCGGACATTGGCCATGTAGGATGGTACAATATTTCTCCTTGCCTCTATAAGCAAGTGATTTTTTTTGTACTAACATGATTTATTATGTTTCATTTCTAAAAAATATATGATCTATATTATTTTTGTATATCATATTTGTAGCTTCTTTTGTGATGTTTTGTTACTAACACTTTGGATTCTTGGGTTGGAATGTCTTTACAATTCCTAACATCTATCACTTCAAGGTATAACACATGCAAAAAATATGTTACTTTACTAAAAATAACATAGACCAAAAATCATCTTCTCATTATATGCATAATAACTTAAGGTTGAAAATATTTAGAAATTAAATAAAACATATGTGTTTATATTTAATTATTATACGAATGATCCTTATAAAAGAGTCTTAGTTTGTCTAGAAGGTTAGCGATATAAAAAACTTAACCTAGCCTAAATTTTAAGACTTGATGCCCCTTCAACTAAGTATTCTACATTTACACTCCTTACAATTACGATAAAAAGTAACTCTCCATTTGAATGAGCGAACCATCTCCTCCAAAAGATATCATGTCAAAGGGGTTGGCAAAATAAACTAAAACAAGGGAAAAAACTATTACAATTGTAATAAGCTTCTATAAGATATAACTATGTGACACTAGAATATTAATAATTTACCTTCAATAAAACCTAAAATTTATTTTCATTATTATTTTTATATCAGTGAGAGTGAAATACAAGGCATTCCAACAACGTAAGTTCATTATGCTCTCAACAATAGTATAATATATAGTACCATAAATATCAATGAAGCCTTCATTTTCATATTCTTCAATCAATTCATGGAGTGATATTACAAAATTTAATTTCATATCAACTATGATTCATTCTACTTCCAAGAGAGATTGCTCTGATGGAAATGATTTATTTAGTCATTTCTACATTACCAAGATTTGTTCAATATTATAACATTTATGTCACTACCTAATTATATTATTATAGCCACTCAGTGATTGGGCTTACATCTTACATGGTTAACAAAGTAGGGAAGTGCATTTAGTGTGTAATAAAGAGTTCCTTAATTTTTAATCACTAATGTCCATGCTGACTCCCCAAATTTCCTACATAATTGCTTATGTATCCTTGCACAACCAAAATAAGGGCAGACTGTAATTCACCCACAGTATCATATGGGTTAGAATTTATCTGGAGTATTCAACCATGTATAGTTAGCTCTCATATTTACCCCAAAATGGGTAACATCTCATAGTTGCTAGCTATCCAAATCGAAGCAAGCCCATACATGTGGTTAAGAGTAGACACCAGATTTGGACACACATATACGAATTTTGACTCACAGGACACTCACTAGCATATCTAAGGTTTAATTTGAATCTCCAAGTCTGAGAAAGGTGATACTAGTTCTATTTTAAGATTACACTCAACTATATAGCAAAAAACATTTATCCAAAGCCTGAAAAAAAGCAATTAGATTCACTACTAATATCATAGAATACAATTATGGCGAACAACTCTAACTAATGACTCAAGCATTTACTGAAGTACTAAAAGTGTGTATTAGGTGTGCAGACAAATTTTATTTATGAAAATATGCATTAAAAAAAGTTGCCAAAGTAGAAAAAAAATCCAATCAACATTTTTCCCACCATCTCCATGCTAATAAAATGCATATTAAAAAACCACTTAATTAATTCATAGGCTATGTAATAATTATAGTGGTTCAATCATGTATTTTTAAGTTTTATAAAATACAACTGTACCATTAGATAAATTGTATTTAGGATTATGTTTTTAAATCTCTCAACATTTTGAAATAATTTTTACAAGCTAAAAAATGCACTAACAAATTATTTGTGAAAAATGTTTTGAGATATTACCAATTTTTATTTATAATTGTATGCAATAAAATAATTTCACTATTAAATTAGTAACTCTTAACCATTCAAAAAGTAGCAGAAATATCATATGTAATAAATTTTATTTAGAAGTATTTATTTTATTTCAATTCTAAACTAACTATACTAGACTATTATAAAAGAAAATAGAGACAATGCTAACCATTTTAATCATATTTTGAGCTCAATTATGAGTGATGCAACTACTAGAAGTCTTATATGCTTCATTGATCATGAATTTATGTCTCAAATGCTTTATTTAGTTTAGTGTTTATATGAAATCTATTTTCACAACACAAGAGATTATATTAAAATTAATTAATTTAAATTCAAAACATCAGATTAAATACACCAATTGGTTTTACTTTGTAGAATTTAAAATGAATAATCATAGTCAATGTTTTAGTTTAACTCTAACACTATGATTTCACATTTGTCTTGTATGCACCAGTTAAGATGATCTATAAATATCCTCTTTCTCTCAATAAACTAGGATTTGATTAATGTCACTTGAATATAACATGAATATAATTAGATTATTGAATAATGACCAATGATATCCACATATATCTAGAAAAGGGTAAGCTACAAATTTAATACCAAGAGGAAAAGGTTCCAAAACTTAGGCCTATGACATAAAGATATAACTCTCACTAGACGTCAACAAAGGTAAAAAGTTCTAACTATAATTTCAAATATGCAAGAAAAGTAAATGATTGTAAAATGGGTACAAAACAAAGTAAACAATGAGTTAGACTATTATAAATAAATTAAGGTGCAATGGTAGATTAAATGGAAGTGTATGCATCTTAAGGTGATTAATGGTAATTCTAAGCAATCTTAAATCTATACCAATTTATTTGGTATAAGAAGAATCCTAAACAAAAATGTATATTTGCATCTATAATTAAATAAGAAAGATCTAATATACTAAGTAAAGGAAGAAGTATAGAGATTGAATTACTTACCTTGTGGTGGACTAGTTAATGATTGAACATCCCCATTTTGCTCAAGGAACACTTTTACAAAATATTTTTTTGGTTGAAGATTTGAAATGATTGGATAAATAACTATGTATATTTATTTATAAATTTTTAATGGCTACTTATATTGAGCTTCAATGACATTCAAAGACAATTTCCAAGATAAAGTTTTAATCTACTAGCTCTCTCAAAAACTTGGGGCATAAATGTTATTAAAATTAAAATGTATAAAAGTAATATATCTTTTTAGGAATGAAATATGACCCATATATATTTTATTCCAATACCCCAAACTAACTCTAAACTTTAAGATAATTATATTGACAAAATAATAATAACTACATTTATATAATAAAAATGTTTGAAAACATACTCAAAATTAATCCAATTATCTACTACAATACAAAAAAGATAAATTTATAAAACAAATAATATTAACCAGATTAAATTTTGATTCACACCAATACAATAACTTAAAGTTGCATATTGACTTACCTTAAGAAAATAAGCACAAAAATTATAAATATGCATATTCTTTATTAGACCAGTTAAAAAGTCAGGTTAAAGGGAACCATACCCTTTACAATGAACACTCAAAAGATAATCAAATCAAAACATCATGGAAAAAAGAGACAAAAAGAGAACCCTGATAGCTACACCCACCTTTCATCAAACCACCACCAACTGTCAGCCAGAAAACTAAAAATTAGCCAAAAAAGAAAATAGGGACCAACAGGTTATTCTAATTCAGAGTAAAAGACCAACTGTTTGGTCTCAGTACTGGCACTTTTACTATTTATTCCTTTGGTTTGACTCCCAAGACATTATTTCTTGCCATTATCCTGTGTCTTCCTCTTAAGATCAAAATAATGAAACTCCTCCTTTTCTTCATTAGGATCTTGGGTGGCTTCCTCCTCTTTTTCATGTTAGTTGGATTTAATTTTTGGGATGTGAGTCAGGAAAACTATACCTTCATTAGTTATTTCCATATCCAGACAGAGGAATCCTTTAAGCATCTCGAACTCAGCAATTTCACTACAGAGTAGTTTCTAGATTGTTATTTTTGTATACATCTTTTGGAGGGACTCCTCAATCTCTTCCTTAACATTGGACACAGATACCCCTTCACCTTTGGTAGCAAGTGGGTGGACAAGTTTAGGGTTTCCTGAGCTAGGCTTGGGGTCCTCCTATACATTTTCAGTCAAATCCCCCATACCCTGCTCTTCATATTCATCCCCTGAATCTGACTGAGTATTATTTCTTTCCTCCTCCTCAGAATTATCCCTCTCATTGTTAATGTCTATGGCCTCAAATATGATCTTATACCATAGTGGCTCCCCATGCTTAATCAACAACAAGATTAGGCCTTGATGTATTAAATCTGTCGAAGGATTCTTTTTGAAGTTCAACATTGAAATCTCCAAAGAATGCAGTAAAAAAAATGGGATGCTAATTATATGACCTTTAAAGTGGTTCAAAAGAAGAAAGTGATGTGAAAAGATAGCAATATGTTTACCTTCAAGTGTAATGTACCTCATAATTTGTAAACAAACCTCTAGCCTATTATAGAAATAATATGTATTGATCAGTAATTACCTTACTAAAATTTGTTTGCATGGTGTGCGATTGGCAGCATATATAATATAGATACATAATTTCACTCAAATTTGGGAATACATTTTGAACCCCATATTTGAAGCATCCCAAAGTTGATAAACTTCTGAATCAGATCAGGGGTTAAATTTGACAGCCTCCCTTACATGTCAAGAAATTTTTATGTGATGGTTTTTAAGTAAATGTTTCTTATTTCATATTTTTCATATAAATATGAAAATATAATTTTCATATAATAAAATAATATAATAATAGATATATTATTGATATAAATGAAATCATATTTTATTTTATTTTAAGACATTTTAAATTATTTAGTACCTATACAAGTCAAATAATAAAAAATAATTAGATATAAAAAATTAGATGTTATTATAGAGAATTAATTCTTAATTCTTATTTTGGAGCTCGTCTTAATTTTTACTTTATTCTGTAGTGACTATGTCAAGGTGAAAGAAACAATTATTTGATAAACTTTTTGATAAATTAAAGGCTATCCAAGAAACTGCTCTTGTCCTTCTATCACACTTATCACCTGAATAGGTGCCCACACATAAAATTTATGATGTGATCAATGTTAAATTCAAATATTTATTTATATCAAAGGCTTCTTAATTGGTAGACCACTGTCACTTTTTTGTTTAAACATCAACTGCCACTTTATTTTGTTCAATAATGTGAGCATTCCTCATTATTATCTGACATTAATATTTTGATATTTATTAAGATTTCCTTGGCATACCCCTTATATATCTATCTCTGATGGGGAAGTGACAAAATATTATGTATTAGTTTACTAATATTGTGATTAGGTGAAATAGAGGCAAATCATTATGAATGAAGATGCTTCCAGTATAAAATATATTATTAATATGAAATTGTAACCATAATAGGTTGATATAAAAAGTACATTTCAAATAAGCATATAAAAGAAAGAAAGACAATAAAACATAAAACACAATAGATAAGTTGTTAAAATCTTCCACTGTCAACATCTGACTGTCTATTAAAATAGTGGATCTATTTGCCTCTCTGAAATTAAGGACAAAGAAATGAGTGATGGAACAAAGGAAGTAGACTTCCTATTAACACAATGATAGATTGGTACCACCATAAAATGAAAACAAATCAAACAAGGAGGAGGTTGTCCATTTAGTTTAACTCTTGGACATATTTTTTTTCAAAAGAATTTATATTGTTCACTTCTTATCACATTGTATGATGGGAAATGAAAATTTAAAAACTTAAAAACATTTTTTTGGTTTATAATGTCATAGAAGAAGATTTTATATCTATAAGATGAATTAGCTTAAAATGGCATTCTATCAAATCACAAGGCATAAAAATTAAATAGAAATTAATCTTCATTATAGTATATAGACATATAAAGAATTATCAATTCCTCCTAAAACCATTGTGTACAGTTTTTTAAGAATGTGTGTAACACTAAAATTTTATAAGCACATTACAAAAAAGAGAGCACAAAATAAATGATTATGTAGAGAGAAAATGTTCGTAACCTATGCAACGATTGAAAACATATCCTCACCTACTTTGTTCCCTTTGATTTCTAGCGTAGTCAAGTAAAATATTAAGGGAATAACATGGTTAAATTTCCACTGCATCAAGTGAAATTGAGATTTAATACCATAAAATAAAGAAGTTTAAAGAAAAAAATAGTGATCCATTAAATAAAACATGTATACCAAGCCTTGCATTGCCTCTTACTTTATAAAAAATAATGTAAAAAAATAAATAGATAAATGCAATTGAAAACATAAAAATGATTAGGAGTACCTTCAAATTACAATAATAAAAAATTGTAAATGTGCCTCCAACCTTTCATCTAAACAATAATGCCTAAAATTACATAGTCAAAAATATGTTTTGAAAATCAACCAAATGAAGGATGTTGAAAGACACACTTTGCTTACAAATAGGAGAATGAATAAAAATTTAGGTCATTCAATTTCAATGAAAAGTAGTGACTAGATTGGCACCTATGCTACCATTTTTTTGAGGATCGATAGTCCATCTATTAATAATGTTTAATAAATCTAGTGTCAACACATTCACTAGACCCTAGGAATTGGTTTTGCTATAGTAATAAATGCACATTGGGAGGAGGACATTATTGTAAATACAAGACAAACATAGTGGAGGATGTCATAGATGGGATAAATCAGGTCACATAATAAATGCTTTTACTTTAGTTATATGTAGATTATGTATCATGTAAGTACCTATAATATTTTTATATTTAATATTTTGTGACAGTTTGTATATTTTTTTGTCCATCCTTTGATATGGTTAAAAATATAAAGTGGATATATTTCATGACTAAAAATTAAAAAATGTCTAAACGGTCATCAAATTTAACCCCTAGTGAGAGAAATAAAAATATTGTTCATATTTTTTTCATAAATTATTGGTAAGTGTATTGGCAACGTGTGTATAATTTGGGTATGACAAGCTAAGTTGCACGACTAAAATTAATATTATTTTTGTATGACTTGGATTGAATTAGGTGTTTGGTTTACTGTCATTTCCCATGCACACCTATAAAATCCCACTTGGTCATCTTTCACATGGAATTATAATGAAAACTAGCATTAATTGAACCCAACATACCTAGATCCCACTAATAGAGTTAAAATCAAGATTTTGTACATATAATTATTTATTATAATAATTGAAAATAATTTAGGATTAATATGTTATTTTTTTCATTGAAAATAAAAATATCTATGACTGATTTAAATATATTGTAATATATATTAAATATGAAGAGTTTAGAGAGAGACACCAACTTTCATAATTATATTATATTATTATTATGTTGAATAGTTTATTGAATCTTTAAGAACATAAGGAAGTCACACATGATTTTTAAAACTACTTATCGTGGACTAATTTTTATATATTATGAAGTTTTTAATTTTATTAAATTAGTTTTTAAAAATCAATGACCTATGTATCATGATTTATTATACATAGTTGGGATATTGATCCATAAAAGATGGCATTTATTACATTGGAGGCATTTCTATTGGGGCATTAGCCTCTTAGATTCATTTCACATGAAACAAAAAAAATAAAGATGCTCAATGGTTTTGGAGGGTAGTTTTCTTTGTTTGTAAACTCTTTTTCCTATCTGGACCTTATCATCTATTTCAATTACATAGAAAGTTCTTTTTGCTTTGTGATACACATTGTGGTATGGAAACATGAAATTCCTTTCTATTCCATGCTCTGTTGTTCTTTCATTTTTATCAACTATCATTCCATCTGCATGCTAGTAATCTAAGTGATCTTCTTCCTTATAATCTACTCTATCCTCTTTGAAATTGTTTGAGTATCCATTAGAATCAGTTGTCTCCCTATATCTGATCATCATACACCCTAGATGGAGCCTCTCTAAAGGCATTATTCAAAATTGTCTCCCCTTATGTCCTTATCTTTCAAGTTGAGTCCAACAGAAATGTTACATCTTGACTCATCTCTAAGCAAACTATTTGACTATTCATGGATATTTTTAGTTGAAAAATCTAATTTGGTTATATTATGACATAAGCTTTGAGATATATGTTGATATGACATTTTAGGATATTGCTTAGGTTATATAATAATGCTTCTATGAGTTAGCTATAAGTATATGTTTACTTTATGATCATGTTGATTTGTCACTTCAACTATATTTTATGATAAATCTATATCATGACTGTTATGGTCTAACTACCTATTTTGTTGTGAGGTTGACATAGGAGAATCCATCCCTCAGAGTGTATCGGAAGGACAACATCATCAAAGAAGGTGACGTAGATGGAGATGTTGAATGATGATAGAGACTAATGAAAACCCTACACATGCCACATTAGCTAGCACATGATTAGATACATAATTAATGGTTAGCATAACATGTTTTGATGTTGTTTGCACTAGCTAGTCCAACATGGTTACTAGTGTTGGCCAGGACATCAACATATAACATTAAAAAATTACATCATGAAGAATTTATTTCACACAAAATAGATATAATATTATTTTTGGATTGATTTTACAAGAAAGGTGAAAATATTTATAAGCTTTTCACATGAGGTGGCTTCAGAACCAACATTTTTGTGAACTAATAATCCTAATAACAAAATATAATAAACTAAAATCAATTACTAACAAAGTAAAATACTAACTAATTTTGGATCAATATAAATTAATCTAACAAAATCTCTCTTGATCTAAAGGGGTATAGAAGATTGAAGCAAATAACTATGAGTCATCCAAGTAGACTTTATGACAACTACAACTAGTGCAGTATGCATCCTAGACTGATCCATACCCTAATCATCCCAACACTATAGTAGAACATGATCACATACTATCTAACTACATTTATCCTCACACATAATCCATCCAACAAGTGATTTCCCCCTACACTATGTATGGTACATCTCAAATTGATGCCCAAGAATCACCAGTATCTCTTGTAGGCCTTTGTTCAACACTAACAATGCTAGCAACACAATGTTGACTCATACCATAAATCACTAACAACTAATCAAAAGCCAATATGAAATATCTTCTCTACCTATCAAGCAAGATGTGAGAAGCCATGTAAAAAATAAACCAAGTATAAACCACTAAAATGCTCCACATCAAAGATCATAGAAACACTACATCTATGAAAGCAATGTACACAAGTCAAAAAATGATACTACATCAAATCCCAATCTTGAGCCTAGCATCTAACATAAGATGGGTGTGTCATCATCTCAAAATATATAGTCATCAACTATGGAGCAAGAAACTTCACAGGCATCCCATCTATTAGAAGAATAATCAGAAGAGGAACTAGAAGAATGACCAGAGTAACTGGAGTGACCAACAATGTTGCTTTTGCCTTCTATCGATGTCGAGAGGACCTCTTTTTAGAGGGGCACTTTGTAGAGAGATTTCTTATGCCACCATAATTGTATCATATTCTTTGATATCCACTAGAACTAGAGAAAGAATAGCCATATGAAGAAGAATGCATATGATTGTGCTTATGTCCATGTGAATGTTTATGATGATGCTCATGCTTTGGAGAACCAGAATGATATCTATGCTTAGGAGAGCCAGAATGATCCCTATATCTAGAATGATGCTTATGTATAGAAGAACTAAAATGATGCTTATGCCTAGAAGTGTACCTCTGAGAGTGTCTCTATATCTCTTTGTGTCTTCTCTTGGACTCATACAATGGATTTCCTATTTTGGAATAGTTTTCCTCCTCAATATATTTTTTATTTGTAAATTGTCACTAATGTTGAGTGAGTAACTCATAAATAGAATCAAAAGTATATTTGTTAAGCTTATCACTAAGCTGTAACATTTACAAAAACATTCTATAGCTAGGGATAAGACCATCAAAACAATAGAAATGAGTATGTCATCATCAATTTTCCCACTAGTAGAGCCATATTCTTGTTTCAAATTCTTAATGCATGACACATATTTTGAAACATCTTCATCATCAAAAAGTTTAGTCGTGAGTAACTGCATAAGAAAGTCAATTTTCTTATGAGTAAGTTGTTTATCATACAAGTCTTTTAGAGATTTTCATGATTATCAAGCTTTAGATTTGATGGCTTTTATGTGAATTATAACTTGAGAACTGCTAGTTGGTTTCAATAAATCAAGGGCATGCTTGTCATGCTTATGAAATTTTGTAAGTTTTTTGGCTTTGGTGGGCGGTGTTGGCTTCTTTTCAACTACTTCCCATAAGTCATTGAAAATTAATATGTTTTCCATGTTCGTTGGCCATTCCTTATAATTTTTAGGAGTTAGGCATCCAGTGTCAGAAAAGAAGCTCACAATTTTAGTCATGATGCTAAAGAATCAAGTCAAAAGAAGATAAGAGAATACTATTTTGAGGTTTTTCCTTTACCTTCAAAAATAGTTTCTGAAAACAAAGGATTCCTAAGACTTGTAAAATATTTCACCCTATAACTCCTTGTTACACCCTTATTTCTCTTATTATTAAAAATTATATTCTTATAACTCCAAATATTTAAAAAAATTCAAAAATTTCCACTCCTTATAACTCCTTTACAAAATGATCTCAATGAGTTTTTGAACCTTGATTAAGTGACTAACAAAATTTAATACCATCTTGTCATCAACTACACATGAAATATAATAAGAAAACATTTAATTATATTTGTAGTTGGCAGTTGGAAAAGTAAAAATATATGTATGTGAAAAATAACTTGAAGAAAATTGGTTGCTTTCCTTGCTTTGGTGGACCCCCCAAAATGACCAGTGAACCCTATTGCACCATGCATTTGAGAATGTCCATGCAAATATATATTAAAATATACTATATCTAGCCACTCAAGTTGCCAATATCAATATTCAGCTTTTATATTTACGACACAAAAAAAAGTTTTTAATAAATATTAAACTTATTAGAAAACTTTGGATCAAACGCCATTTGCTGTTCCAAAATGGAATGTCATCCAACTACACCTCTCTGATGTGGATTTATTCACTAGTAAATTGTATTTTTAATCATAATTCAGTGTAAAAAAATTATAAACCATAGATTTTATGGAGACTTTTCCATTTTGGAGAAGAAAATTAAATTTATTTTATCCTAGCCACGATGCATTGATGAGATCATGCACCAATATTAGAATAGAACAAAATGAAAATCTACTACCATCATATGCATAAGGGACACAAGCCAAAAATGATATAAAATTTCACCTTATGCTTTATTACCAACACAAAATAAAATTATTTTCAATTATTGTACCTTTGAATACATTTTTATTGTATTTCTAAGACTATTTTTAGATTTTCATGCTCAACATATCACTACTTTCCATGATTACTAGATCACTATACAATCTATATATTGAATTAAAGTAGGTGCATTGTGAATCATGGGAGATAGCCACATATCAGGTAACTTTGTCCACTATTAATGTCATTGTTTTCTAACAAGCCTAGTAATGCATTATTTAGGATTTGCAAATTTCTTCACTAGTCTTCTTTTAATTTTCTAGAGCTGGAACTAGTGTTTTCAAATTTCTTCTATCCTCCTTCACAAATTTCTTATCGTGCCTATGATACCACTGTTGGCTAGGATATCAACAGATAACATTAACAAATTACATCAAGAATAAATTATTTCACACAAAATAGATATTGTATTATTTATGAATTGATTTTTATAAGGAAGATGAAAAGCTTCATAATCTTTTCCCATGAGGTGGTTACAGAACCAACATTCTCGTGAACTAACAATCCTACTAACAAAATATAATAAACTAAAATCAAATACTAACAAAGTAAAATACTAACTAAGTAACTTTGGATCAATAGAAATTAATCTAACAATAACAACTAACATAGTTTAAAAAGTTATAAGAAATTTGATTTATAAGTATGTCCATTAAACATTGTTAATTAGACTAAATACAGTTTATTGATCAATGGATTTATTTGGCAAATATTCAAATTATTATAATTAGAATAAAAATAAATAAATAAAAAAGGAAAAAAAAAAAAACAATAAAAATTAAAAAGAAATGTAAATGACTAAATTTAATAAAATCAAAGAAAATCAAATATATTAAAAAAAAAAATCCTACTCCCATTTTATAAGGGAAAATTAAGAAAGAAAGCGGGAATGGTAAGAGTTTAAAAGAAAATTTGGATTGGAGAGAAGCATAAGAGGTTCGTAGCACAGCCAGAAGGATAAAGAGGGAAGAATGACAGAAGATTTTAGTGCTAACTGCTAGGTAGGCAATGTCTTCCATTTTAATATAGTATCATGAATTTTTTTGGAATGACAATGTCTATAATATCTGTATATTACTATGTATTAGATACCTCCCTTTGCCATGTAGATTAAAAAAAATTAAGTTGCTAAATATTCTCCTGTATATACAATCTTTTTCCAACCTATGTCATATTTGAATTAGTTATGTGTATATTTTAATCATTTGACTGAGTATTTAGTTGAATCACAGGAAAATTGCGTTAAGAGGTTTTAAGCAATGCATCTAGTTTTATTCTCTTAGCCAGTTTTATATATTCTAGGAGTCATTGTACCCTGGATTATTCCACACATATACATATACATATACATATATATATCACCAACTTTTTGAAACTGAGTTTTGTTAACTTTGACACGCTTTTAGCATCGTTGTAATCCTGTTCTCAGCTGTAGAAAAAACATCCCTCTCTTTTCCATTCAATATTTATTGCTAACATACAATAACACAAAACAAAATGGGGTGCTAAAGACATAATACTAGTTGTCAAATAGAAGACGATGAAGATATGTAAAATGAAAGGATCTTTAACTTACGAGCAAGGCAAATGGAGTTGATGATCTCATTAGTTTGTTGGATAACGGATATGATTTATAGGGGTGAGTGCATCACATTGTCTTCTCCTTCCACAATTGGATATAATAAATCCCTCACTCTTTGAGCACTTCGTATTATTAAAAGAATTTTAGATTTTATGTCTCCCTATATACTTCACAATCTTTATCTTCTCCTCTCTACCAAGTCCCACCAGTGTAGCCAGGAATACAACACATAACACCCTAGTGTTTTAGTGTTGACATATAGAATGTCATAAGTAATAAAATCCATCCTCTGTGACAATGAGAGATCATTGTGGAAGTGTAAGATCTTTACGGTGAGTACATTGGCATTGTAATCAATATCATAGTTTTCAAATGTGGCAGTCCTGAGATGATGCATGGTAATAATAATGCTCATCAAATGCAACAGCCCCGACCCAACAAAGGCCACTCTTTTCAGAGAATTATAAATGCCTATAATGCCATTGCACAACATTTTATGATCCAAAACTGCCAATATTTTGTAATTGCTATAGTATGGGAAGATGCTCAAGTTTGAGGTAGAAAGTGATCGACATAATTTTCCCAATACATTTACATATTGACACTCCAAATTCCGTTTTAACTCCCCACAAAGCTCAATAAAATGCCTTCACATTTCTTGCACATCTTTACTAAATAAACATACATCCACATCCACAGAGTAGGGCAGTGTGCACAACCTCACAATTTGAGTAAGTAGAGTATTGACTCTCATGGAGGCCTTTAGCGGTGCCAATAGACAGTGGGAAGTTCTAGATTTGGAACATCAGTATTTATATTTAGTTTATAGAAGAAATTAAACCGTTGTAATATTTTATCAAGCAATATGTACGCATAGGAGTATTCAATACACAGCTACATATGTGTTTGGCATCATTGGAAATAATTAGTAGCCTATTTAGTGTAGCAATGAGATGATTTTGTTTAATTTCTTGCTTGTAATTTTTAACCAAAAATTGACTATGGATATTATTACATTTTATAAAAATAGGTGTTTGTTATGATAATCCACTTTAATAAAATCCATAGATAATAACCATTTATAAATATAAAGGACATGTCTCACTTGATAATGGTTTAGTTTAATAATGTTATTTTTAGAATTATAGCTAAGATAAATTGAGTCACCATAGGGAAGAGATGTATCCCTCTTTATGTCGGACTTCTATTTTAATGATTTAATTTAGTAATGTTTGGTGGCTTTAATTAAAAGAGATTTAATGAATTTTAGCACCTTAAGTTTATAAGAGGAGTTGATACATATTAAAGACTATATAAATGGCTTAAGTATATACACACATATATAAAGACCTCAAATTGATGAAGTAAAATTGTCAGTTTATAGAACATAGTCAAATTTCTCATTATTTTAAATGGTGGAATAATCTCATAAAAATATCATTTGGGAATATGTATAATAGTAGGTGTTATGTGAGATTAATATATCGAGAAACTTTCAAAATTTTAATAAGACATGGAAAGAATAGAAAACCCAACAAAGTCTTCAATATGATAGGTACGAGTTATTTATTATATATTATTTGTAAACTAAAATATTAGATGTGACCGTAACATTAAAATATGTTACGATATGTTTAATAAGAAATACATGTGTATATGTATATATTTATAGAGGTGTAATCTTACGGTTATAATTCCATAGATGGATTATGAATTATAACAAATAATTACATATAGTTAGATTAACGAATACGTGCATTCAAAACCCCTAAAAAGTATAGCAAATACTAGTTTAGATTATACTATGTATCATGTGTGTTGAGTTTTATTTTGTTATACTTACGCATGGATTTAAGTATATAAAATAAGTACATAATTAAAATGGTTGTGTTGGAACATATGTCTAATCTTGTAGTTAAGAGTGTGATTTTATCTAGTCGTCAGGTGTCCAAGGGACCAAAACTATAATCATATTAAAATAGTTTTCTAGAGAATAGAACGAGATGTTTAAATGAATGTTATAAGAAGGTTATGAGTTCTATGTTTATATGCAAACATTTGATTGGTTGTTAGTTATATGTATTTGATATTGAATACTTGTGTTCCATACATGTTATGAGAGTGTTAATATATATAAATACTTGATTAAATGTAGCATATAATGGTGTATCATGATACATGTTTATAAGTTATGTTGCTTTGAATGTTGGTAAATAGTTTAAACTTAAGGTATACCCATGTGGTATAATCATGTACTTCCTTGATTGTTGTTATGTATGTGTGTCATTTGAGTTTTGAAATCATAAGTTTAGTTATATGTTTTTATTTAGTTGTAAACTATATTAGTATGAGATATCATAGAATACCTCATTATAAATATATGTTATAGCTAGATAGTACATACTGTAATTATTATGTGTAGACTCACATCTACATTTGATTGATTAAATGTATGTGTGTTTATTATTACTATGAATGGTATATTTTATGATAGTTAGTGGGAATTTATGTATACATGCATACAACCTTTAAGAATTTAACTAATGTTATGATAATATATTATTGTTTTTTATGAACTGGAACTTGCTTCGTTATACCTAATTACTTAAATAAAATCTTATGTTTTCATGTATTTAAGACTACTTTATATGATTGATTGTGAAAAACTAGTAGTTATTTCTTAAAATATTAAACTATGGTAATATAGGTTATCATAGGGTGGAGTTTATTTAAGAACTAATTGTGGTAGTAAAAATATATAATTAAATGTGTATTTACCTAGATGGTATAAACTATAGTCATTATTTATAGCATGGGATAAAAAATACTATAAGATTAATTTATACATTTAACTGAATAAATATATGCTTTGGTTACTCATATGTTTAACATATTATATGATGTGTTTACTAGTAAATATAAATTAAATTAATCTTTTTGTTGAATTATATTTGACCAATCTACATTACTGATATAGAATAAGGAGAGAGATGGACTTTACTGTCTTACTAGTATCACAGTGACAGATGAAGGTAGTCTGATCAAGTGATGTGTATGAATTTGATTGATATATAGATCATTATTATTTATTTTTCATAAAAATTGGGACAAAGTATGTTTAGCAAGATATTATAATTTCATGAATATGATTTACATGTTTGTGTGATATCTTGAAATATAATAGTTTTATATGATACACTGCATGTTTAATTTTAAAAAATCATACAACACACATGTACTTGCTTGTCTCTTTGGATTCTCATGTTGTCACTATCTACTCATCCATGAAAGGAGGGATATTTCCTAATGGTATTAGTGTGGGGAATCATTAGTCCATGGTTAGTGTGAAAAAATATTTGAATGATGTTTTTCCTCCCCACAATAGTACTACTTATCGAGATGACACTTGAGATTGCAACAAATACTTGAGTTCGAAAACTATGTTCTAAGAGAGCCATGTATCTTATATGTACAATGTATTATATTATAATTATTGTTGAATATTATCATGAAGAATTATAATTAATTACTATTGTACTTTGATAGATGTGGTAGTAGACTTGTATCAATCGTGGATGAGTTACGATGATTACATTATATATTTGTATTTTAATGTGATTTTATGATACTAGAGATCAATAATATGTCATGTAATATACTTGTTTGCTATTATCATCTTTTGAGTATTTATTATGGTCTCTATATATTTGTGGATGGACCTTAACAAGGTTGGTACATGTGGTATCAAAGCTATGGCTTGAACTCTAAGACCCAATGAGTACATTATCATTTTCATGTCTTTATGTTTACTAGTGTGAATCTAGTGACATGAAGTATTGCACTAGTATTTTGGTTTTGTGGTGCATTAGTTCAGAATCATGTTACACTATGATTGGAGTTTTGTGACATTCATGAAATGTGTATGGGGAACATTGAGTGTGTACCCTAAGGAGCATTCATACCCTTTTGAGTTATTTGGAGGTTGGTTTATCAAGTGTCCTAATGGTGATGGTTGTATACAAGGTTTGGGTAGGTGAGTACATATCATAGTTTATGATTTATGAACAAGATATTTTTACCATAGTTTAATCACTTAGATCGAACACCTCGAGTGTGATTAAATCCTTCTTGGTAATCAAATCACCTTCACCATTTGTGTTTTATGTTATGAGTGTTTAATAAGAATGGGATGCTTCTCAATTAAACATATGTGTTTTATTTTTTGTGTCTTATATTCAATAATAATATAAATGGAAAATCTTATAAACCATGTTTAATTTGGTACTACCTAGTGTAATGGGAATTTTCTTGTAGTAAAGTGTTATTGTCTTGGTTGAGAATTTCTTTGGTTTAGGAGTTTATCTATAGATTGGCACCCTTAAGTTATGTGGTTTAAGGAGTATCATCCCTTTCCATTAGTTTAGAGGTGAGTTGTTAGTATCTCACTCTCCTTTGACATCATTATAAGCCTTGAGAGGAATCTTATTTTCATGATGCTGATTTAGTGTTTTCTTAAACCAAAACTTATTTCTAAAATGTTGCCTGACCACATTCCCTTGAGTTCATGGGATAATATCCTCTAATTATTATTGAGAGAGAAGTTTTAGGATTAGATCGATTGATAAATATTTGTGATTAGTATTTTATTTGTCCTAATTTTGGAAATAGATTGTGAAACTATAATTATAGATTTGGTAAATAAGCAGTGTTTTGGAAACATTGAGTTGTAGTGTTTTCCTTTTACCTTGTGATGGTATGTAGGAGTTTTTGAGATGATATTCTAAACTTCAACTCCAATCTATTCAAACCCTTAACTAAATAACATTATCTTTCATGAAGCATACACATCATTTATAGCAATGAATAAGAGAGATAAGCAAGATCACACACATAACACAAGATCTACGTGGGAAACCCTCTTGGAGAATAAAATTGACTAGAACCTACAAAATGGAATACAATCCTATAATAACAAGATCTAAATTTATATGAGTATAAATTGATTAAAGAACATCCATCCTTTAATTTAGTGAGACACCCATCCCATAAGGAAGAACCAACCCCCTAGGCAACCAAGCACCCACTTAGCTACCTTCATTTGATTTCCACCTCTGATCTGATGTCTTCTACACCTAATGATGGACTTATCCTTCTTTCACTCTTCTTCAACCTTCTATCTCCCTCATACAACCTTTATGGCTTACTTGCTCAATTAGCCTCTTCTATGCTTTATTAGGTCTAATGACCTATGTGTTCAGCCTTATCAACTTGATCAAATAAACATGTTTGATCTTTGTCACACTCTAATGGTCCTTACTGATATGTACCTTCTTTTTCAAATGTTTTCTCCTTCACTCAATTCCACACTTGATTAACTCTAATCTCTCTTTCAACTTATCACACACCCTCAAACTTGTTTATACAATCAATGCATCCAAACACCCATTTTGGATCATAATAGGCTTCTTCATTCATCCTCAATCTTCTTTTTACTTTAGTCTATAAATTGAGCACACTCCTTTTGATATCTTTCCTTTGTCTCTATAATCTTCTCTCTCAACAGTTCCACACCAAAATCTAGAAACCATTACCTTAGCCTTCACCTTTTATAGAGTCTTGATGAATATCAACATCTAGGTTAGCCATAATACTTTCCTTAACCATTAATATATATAACATGGTAACACATAGCTCAAATTAATTTTTATAGGTCGTCCATAACATCTATGGGTCACATTTAAGTAGCTGCACCTCTCAATTAGGCCTTAGTATCCCTTATATGTCTCATGGAGACCTATTACACTATTTAGCACTTCATTGAGAAAAAAAAAACATAAGATATATTTTAAATACATGGTTCCACTCCATATGACCTCTAAGACATCTTCAAATGAATACTCCCACCAAAATGCTCTTCTGATAAAGCACAAATTTATTAAACATAATTCTGCACATACAACCACCATGACCGAACATATAGCTAACTTTGGAGCTCAATAAATTCAAATGTACATTTATTCAAACCTTATAACTAGGTTTTATATATGTACCTTAATGTCCTCTTCAACTTTGCCTTTTACTCCATTAGCAATTCTAACTGGATCAAAATATATAGCTCAAAAATGATAGACAATTTTCACTCATTAATTTAAATATTCAAATTCCAATGGATACCATGTAAATACTAAACATTAGATACTTTTAACTCATCTCATTCTCCCTAAAAACTTTGAAAAAATACACACCATTGATCTCTTAAAAAATCTCCTAATTTTAACCTACAATAGTTCACTATTGATCTTAGATCCTTCTATGATCATGCCACTTGGAAACTCTATGTGCCTTATATGCACATTGAATATTTGAATCAATGGAATCCATCTATATCCATATGTGTGAACACACTCATGCCATTAATCTTCTATCAACTTAATGATATTGAGACACTTGTGACTAGTGCATGCAATCTCATAAACCTTTAACAATTTGACTTCATGCACATCATTGATATCTATTTGACAAGATCACATGCTCTATTAGATCCTTACCTGATTAGATAAATTGATCACCATTATATCTTTGATTTTATTCAATGCTTTTCATAGATCTTTGATATCACAAATTTGGCTAAGTATGAGAACTTAGTAATTTTTATCTAAGAAGCTAACTTTGCACCTTAATAACTTTTGCTACGCGCTATGTCAAGACCTAAAATTTGAACCATATGATCTTATCACATATATGAATCCATCCATGTATCATACCACTACTAAAACCTTCAAACATGTTAAATATGATGTCATCAAACTACTTACTCAGCTTTGTCTGTCAAGATGACTACTTGAGCTTAGACATTCATATGACTGTTCTGATGGATTTTGTTCACTTTCATAAGTAAATAAAATACTTATAATACCCCATATGGTCAATACAACATTTACATATAATAAATATCATCCACCATCTGCCTATCCAATTCAAACACTGAAGAACTGTGAAGGACCATTAAAGCTCATTGAAGCACACTTTGTCATTATCACCCTAACACACATGACACTTCATAAACATCCTTGGTCACATTAGAGACATCATTGAAAAAACTCCAAAAATCTCACCCTTTGTCATTGATGTCAAACACAAATAAAAATCTTATGCTCAGACTTCATCTCTCTCTTAAATCACTTTCTACCCCTTTGACATAATGACAAAGTGGACTCAACTCCTAATCATATGGAATTGAAAATACTTCAAGGACCAATAATAGGAAAGGACCACCTTTGAGACATGATACAAACTCACCCCAACTTTATGCATATATATTCTAAACTTGAGCTTCTCAAACATGCTCCATGACTACATTATTCTTTGATCATACGTAATTTCTGAGCTTATGCACCCTTTTGAGCATCTTCAGACCATTTTCAACAATGATGAATCAACAAAATTGCCTTCATACCTTCTCTCTCAAATTCTACTAGATAGTCCTTTAATCCTAGGACCTAACCATTTACAAATCTCCCCCTTTGTTTATGCATGAGGATTCAATACATTGTCAAAGAACCTCACTTGGTTTGATCAAGTTATCATATCAACATGCTTGAGTTCACATCTATAGTAGACTTATTTATTTCTCTATCATTATTGGAACATCTCACATGTGTTCCCCATGATATCATACACATCTCTTCAAGCCTTTCAATCTATCTGAGTTATCTCCCCTTTAATCCATGCTTCAACTAGATCATGACATCTCTAACAAGTTTTCTCAATGAGCGAGATATGCCAAGAACTCTTAAACATTTTTTGTACTTCAGTCAAAACTCTTATGGAAACATCTTATCTTTAGAACACTATGAACTCCATGGCATACTTAACTTGACATATATAGAACTCAAAGACCTTCTATATGATATCAAAAATGTGACAACACATTCTCCTCCTACTTCATATCAACCTTGTCTTCATTCTTTCAATATTTGATCAATCAATTTAAGCAATTGACAAGTTTTACTCTTAGGATAAAAAACACTGAACACACCTTGAGCACATTTGAACAAGATCAATATACCTTTTTATGAAACATAATATCTTGACAAATCATCATCCTTGATTAGATAATTGGAAACCTTCATTCTCTACCTGTAGACCTTTATAACCAACATCTTCATTCTCACCATTTGATCAACTAGACCATCCTTCAGATTTGATCAAAACTTTGACTTTAAGATCACTATTTTTGAAAATACCTTATCATGTCCTTCCACAATAAACCAACACATATTCTTATGACCTTTCTTTCCTTACAATCAACCAAATCTCAACTTGAATCCACCATGCTTCCTCTTAATTTCTAAGTGTCTCCATGAATCCTAAATAGAGACACCCTAACCTAAAATATCCTAGAACAATGTGAAATAAGGATTTTCCTAGAAATCCTCATATTCCTTCTCCTCAGTCATCTAAAATTGATAGTTCTTCTTTTTCCTATGCTTAAGATACATAACTTGACCATCTAATACAACATTCTTCTTCTCTTATAAGCTTGAATTGACAATACATGGAGATAATAAATATTCATGACATACCTCATCACTATACATTGATAACTATTTTTCTTCACATGAAACTTGTTTAATAATAGCAAGATGTTTACTTAGTTGTATACACATCTCAGGACTAGCCTCAACCAGCATCTTGGTCTTCTCCTTGAGCTTGTTCTCCTCATTCACAACATGAACAAAAAATGAGATATCTTGGCATTATTTAACCTTTGTAGCATTCTCCACCAAAAAAAATAGACAACTTTGACCTACAGACTCATCATGACTCATGATTTACACTTTTGGTTTCCATGAGTTAACTAGCCTTCTTCGTTGCACTCTAGGATTCAAATAAAACTTGTTTTGACTTGATAAAATTTGCTTGAAGTACCTAACAATGTGACCAATCTTCTCACAGTTGTAAAAAACCACTATTTTTGAAGGAAAATCAACTTACGTTATGTTATTTGGACAATGTTTTTTAAAGTATCCCACATCATGACAATTGAAGCATTCAACCTTGCTTACAACACTTGACTAGTAATTCCACTCATTTTTAGCAAGTCTTCTACACTCTCTAGCCCTATGACCAAATTGATTGTAAGTGTAATAATAACCTTTAAATTTGGCATACCTCATGGCATTTGGTTGTTTGATCTGATTTGTCTTTATTCTTCCAACATCTTCATTCCATAATTGATTGTTGACCCTCAAAGTCTGATTTACTTTATTCACATTAGTCTTCACCTTGTCTTCGGTTATATTCTTTTATTCTTCTCTATAACCAGGAATTGTTCTATCACTATCATGATTTTGACTATTCATAATTTTGTCTAGATCACTTTAACTCTATTCAAACATCACAAATGACTTCATCTTACTAGATGTCTTTTCTAACTTAGCTTTTAATGACTCATTTTCAATCACATGCCTTAAATACTCATCTTTTTTAGCTTTTAGGCTTGTAGATAAGATTTATAATTGATAACTAAGATGCTTGACTATATATTCATGCTCTTTGGTGTCTTCATTCATTATTTCCTCAAACACATTACATTGATCTTCATATTCCTAGATTTTAGACTTGATCTTCTTGTTAAACTTCTTCTCAATATTTAATTCTTCAATAGCATTCATCAATTCAGTCTCATAGTTCTCCTTGTCTTCTTCATTATTTGTATCACTCCATTTAGACTCTTTTTTATATGAGCAACTTCCTTCTTCATCCATTTATAATAATTCATCTTCAATATCAAATTCAAAATTACTGTCTTCACTCTCATCTGATGAGCTACAATCTTTATTGATATAAATACTCTTCTTGTTCTTGAAGGACTTATTATTATTATTATTATCATACTTTCAAAATTATTTCTTCCTCTTATTAGACTTGAATGTCTTCTTGACTTCATCTTGGCTTTCACCATGCTCTTTATCATCATTCTTCTTATGCTTATGAGGGTACTTGCTAGCAAAGTGTCCTACTATTCCACAATTAAAACATTTTAAGGGTAGTTTACCCTTATACTTCACTAAGCCTATTTTCAATTTACTTGTAAACAAAGATTTTAGATCATCATCAGATATCTCATCATACTTTGCTTCCTTATCTTGATTTTTTTATTTGGCTTCATTTCTATCTTGAATGCTACTTCCTCCTTTGGTAATTTGTCATCATTGACTCTCATCTCATAGGTAGTAAGGATGACATGCAATTCATCCATCTTCATCTGAGTAAGATCATGAATTTTTTAAATAGTAGACACTTAAGAATAAAACTTGAGGGAGAGAGTTATTAATACCTTTTTACTATAGTAGCTTTTTAAATCTTCTCTCCAAGACCTCTGATAATGTTCACAATCTCATCAACTCTCTACAAAAAGGATGCCATAGAATCTTATTCCTTCATATTGAGACTCTCAAATTATATTTGGTGAGTCTGTAACTTGGCCAACTTGACCTTTGAATCCCCTTCATAAATTATCTACAATTTTTCCCATATCTCTTTGACAGATTTACAATAAATTACCTTGGTGTACTTCATCTCGAAAAGACCATAGGGGATGGCATTCATTGCCTTAGAATTTATATCACATAGCTTCTTATCAGTTTCACTAGCTGGAGGGGTTTGGGGGGGTTAAATATCCATCCACAATAGATTTCCAAATGTCAGACACTATTTACATGATGTAGGTCCTCATCCTTGCACTCCATTAAACATTTGTGATTACTTTGTAGAGAAACCCTGCATCTACTAACTTACCATATTATACCTTGGATCACATTCAAGTGGTTAAACTTGTAATGAAAGTCTTATTCTGATACCAATTATTAGAGGTACAATCACTAAGAGGGAGGGGAGTGAATTAGTGATGCTAAATAATCCAAAATTCAATTCCAATCCATTCAAACCCTTAACCAAATAACATTATCTTTCATAAAGCATACACATCATTTATAAAAATGAACAAGAAAGATAAGTAAGATCACATACATAACACAAGTTCTATGTAGGAAACCCTCTTGAGGAATAAAACCCACTAGAACCTATAAAATGGACTGTAGTCCTATAATAACAAGATCCAAATTTAGACCAACACCAACTGATTAAGGAACACCCATTCCTTAATTTTGTGAGATGTCCATCCCACAAGGAGGAGCTAATCTCCTAGGAAAATAAGCACTCACTCAGTAACCTTGGTCTGATCTTTACCTATGATTTGATATCTTCTACACCTGATGATGGAATTCTCTTGTTTACACTCTTCTTCCCCCTTCTATCTCTCTCAAATAGCCTCTAGGGCTTACTGGCTCAATCAGTCTCTTCTAGGCTTTATTATGCCTAACAACCTATGTGTTTAGCCTTATCAACTTGATCAGATAAACATGTTTGATATTTGTCACACTCTGATGGTCCTCATTGACCCATACCTTCTCTTTCAAAATTTATCTCATTCGCTCAATTCCACACTTGCTCAACTCTACTCTCTCTTTCAACTCATCACACAACCTCAAACTTGCTCATATAAGCAATGCATCCAAACACCCCTTTGAGTCATAATAGGCTTATTTGATCATCTTCAATCTACTCGTTACTTTAGTCCATCTATTTAACACACTCCTTTTGATGTCTTTCCTTTGTCTCTATAATATGATCTCTCAACACATCCACACCAAAGTATAGAAACCATTACCTTAGCCTCAACCTTTTATAGCATCTTCATGAATATCAACATCTAAGTCAACCATAATACTTGACTTAACCCATAAGAAATCTAACATGCTAACACATAGCTCAAATTCATTTTTAGAGGTTGGCCATAGCATCTATGGGTCATACTTAAGTAGTTATGCCTTTTAATTATGCCTTAATAGTCCTTATAGGTCTCATGGAGACTTATTAGCTTATTTATCACTTCATTGAGTGAAAAAAGAATACAAGATTACCTATTACCTTATAAGACATCATCAAATGAATACTCCCACCAAAATTCTCTTTTCCTAAAGCACAAATTTATTAAACATAATTTTATATGTAGAAGCACCATGAGCAAACATACAATCAACTTTGGAACTCAATAACTTCAATTGTACAAATAGTTAAACCCTTTAACTAGGTTTTTTGGATGTGCCTTGAATTCTTATTCAACTTTTCCTTTTACCCAACAATAAATTCTACCTGGATCAAAAGATATAGCTCAAAAATTATAGACTAATTTTCCCTCATTAATTTGAATATTCAAATTCTAATGGTTGCTGTGTAAATACTAAAAATTGAACAATTTGACCTCATATCATTCTCTCTGTCAACATTGAAAAAATACACACCATCAATCTCTTCAAAAGTCTCCTTATTTTAACCTACAATCTCTCACAGTTGATCTTAGATCCTTGATTCCATGATTGTACGACTTGGAAACTCTATTTGTCTTCTATGCACATTGACTATTTGATTTAATACGCTTCATAGATATCCATCTATATGAATAATCATGTGCTATTGATCTTCTATCAACTTAACGAGATTATGAAACTTGTCACTAATACATCCAATCTCAGGAACCTTTGACAATTTGACTTCATGCACAACATTGATCTCTATCTAACAAGATCATGTGCTCCATTGGATCCTTATCTAGTTAGATAAAATTTTCACAATTATATCTTTGATCTAATTTAATGCTTACCGTAGATCTTTGATATCATAAATTTGGCTAAGTATTATAACTTAGTAAATTCTATTTGAGAAGCCAACTTTGCACCTTAATAACTTTTGCTACTCTCCATGTACAAACCTAAAATTTGAACCATATGATATATGTATCAAATTGCTCCTGAAACCTTCACACATGTAAAATATGATGTCATCAAACTGCTTACTCAACCTTGTCTGTCAATATGACTACTTGAGCTTAGACATTCATATGACTATTCTGATGACTTGTTTTCACTTCCATAAGCATCCAAAACACTTATAACACCCTATAGGGTCTCTACAACCTATCTATATTATCAATATCATTCACCATCTGCTTATCCAAGTCAAACACTGAAGAACCATGTAAGACCACTGAAGCTCATTGAAGCACACTTTGTCATTGTCATCTTAGCACACATGAGACCTCATCAACATCCTTGGGCACCTTGGAGACATCATTAATAAACATCCAATAGATATTTATCTACTTTTTACTAGTGAATCTTTAGGTTCACTACTTTATATAACTTGTGAACTCAGACCACATATAGTGGTGAATCTTTAATTATATATTAAGAACTATGATTTGATTCTAATTATTATGATATTAACTACCCTTGATTAGATTGATATTATTCTCTTTTTATCATAAAGCATTTTTTTTGAAGAGTTAGTTTTTTAACTTTCATTGGAAGTGAGTAAGGTAAAATATGTGTGGAAAATCTCATCAATTTAGGGGTTGAGATAAACTTTTAACTTATTATGTGTTATTTGAGTAAGCAGGGAGACAATGTCTTTCTTTTTACCTTTATAAAGTTGAAAATATGGTGTGATCCTTGGCCTTTGTATGTTATGTTAATTTCAAAATTATTTCCTCTTAACTATGGATATAATAATATAGGTTATGATGTGAAGTATGATGCTAGTTGTGTTTGGCTAGTGGCAAATTAATATAATTACGGATTGATTGTATGATATATTTTGTATGTATGTTGATATATATATTATTATTTATCATATATCATTGCTTTCAATGATCTATTATTATAGAATTATGATTCATTGAACATTGTGCACATGTTAAAGATCATTAGGTCATGGAGACCTAAAGGAAGAGTGGTGAATAAGAAAAATAAGTACTAAAAAATAGGAGTGGATCCTACTTAGTCTCACATTAAATTGGTAGTTATTGAATTTGGATCCAAGAGATGGACTTGTCAAATCTAAGATTGACGATGAACTAGTCAAATTTAATTATATGGCCATACACATGTATATGATGGAACATTTATTTTTTAAATTTATATACATTGGAAATGTAGTATTTATAGTTCTTATTCATCATCATACTTTTCAAGATCTTTGTGGAGTAGTGACAGTAGTGACATGTTATAATTATTAGGTGCTACATGAAGTAATTATAACATTAACTCATACACATCACTATTACCATATTCCCTAATTACGTTTCTCGTGAATGACAAAAACACTCCTTAGGTTAGAGATATGTGAAAAAGGATAGAAAGATTTTTTGGGACTCTCCTTGGTCATTTGTTTTGGTTTATATGATTATCTTATGTGCTCTTGACAAGTTAGTGAAACTTTTATTGAGATATGTGGAAGTCTTCAAGGTAATAGATGTGGTCAGTCCTATAGTGTATAGGCTTGTCATGAAGTTTCTAGACCTCAAGGTGTTCTTGATGAAATCAATCAGAGTAAGTAATACTTGTAAACCATGTTTGCATAATTAAGATATGTCACAGAGTAGGATCTTGTGGGATAAATACTCTGAGAATAGTGCAATTTGAGGGAACTTTGGTGGCTTATACATGTAATTTTATATTTATTTACTTGATTATTTACTTTATATTTTGTTATTTATCTATAGAATAATATTTTCAATTCAAAATTCATATTTGATAAGAGTCATCTAAGATAATGACTAGCTTCGAAGGATGTTACAACCTAATTCCTAGCTAAGCAAACTATTTGACTATCTGTGGATATTTATAGTTGACACATCTGATTTGGTTATATTTTGACTAATATTTGAGATATATATTGTTATGAGATAGTATAATATTGCTTAAGTTACATGATCGTGTTGCTATGAGTTAGTTTTAAGTATATGTTTACTTTATGATCATGTTGATTTATCATTTTATTTATATTTTATAATGAATATATATCATGACTGTTATGGTTTAACTATCTATATTTTTATGAGATTGACATAGGAGAATCTATCCCTCAGAGTGTGTCAGATTGAGAGCATCATCAAAAAGGGTGATTTAGATGAAAACATTAGAGGATGATATAGACTAGTGAAAAAATTATATACGCCACATTAAACAACATATGATTAGATGCATAATCAATGTTTAGCATAATGTGTTTCGATGTTTTTTATAGTAGCTAATCTAACTTAGTTTTCAATATAGTTTAAAAGGTTCTATGAATTTTGTTTTATGAGTATGTCCATTAAAGACTATTAAAAAAACATGATTTTTTTAGTTAGACTAAATACAAGTTATTGATTAATGGATGTATATGGAAAATAATATAATTATTTTAATTATAATAAAATAAATTAAATAAATAAATGAAAAAGTAAGAAAAAGATAGTAAAAATTAAAAATAAATGTAAATGACTAAATTTAGGAAAATCAAATATATTACAAAAAATTAATCTTAAGAAAATTAAAAAACTACACCTATTTTTATAAGGGAACATTAATAAAAAAGGGGGCCATCATAAGAGTTTAAAAGGAAAATTGGATTGGAGAGAAGCAGAAGATGTTCATAGCATAGCCAGAAGGATAAACAGGGAATCATGACAAAAGATTTCAGTGCTAACTGCCAAGTAGGCAATGTCTTCCATTTTAATGTTGGATCATGAAATTTTTTGGAATAAAAATGTCCATAATATATGTATATTAATATGTATTAGATGCCTCCCTTTTCCATGCAGATAAAAAAATAAATTAAGTTGATGAATATTATCCTATATATATAATCTTTTGCTAACCTATATCATATTTAAATTAGTTAATGTGTGTATATTTTAATCAATTGACTAAGTATTGTTTTGTTAATCCAAAAAATTCACTAGATTTTTGAAACTAAGTTTTGTAACTTTAACATGCTTTTAACGTCACTATAATCTTGTTCTGAGTCGTAGAAAAAGCATCACTATCTTTGCCATTTAATATGTATTGCTAACATAGGATAACACAAAATAAAATGGGGTACTAAAGACATAGTAATAGTTATAAAATGGAAGATGATGAAGATATGCAAAAGGAAAGGATATTTGTCTTGCGAGCAAGGATAATGGAGTTGATGATCTCATTAGTTGGTTGGATAACATAGATGATTTGTAGGGGTGACTATATCACAACTTATTCTCCTTCTATAATTGGTTATAAGAAATCCCTCACTCCGTGAGCACTTCATATGATTAAAATATTTTTATATTTCACATGTATCCCTATATACTTCATAATATTTATCTTCTCCTCTCTGCCAAGTCCCACTAGTGTAGCCAGGAATACAACATCGTAACACCCCATTATTTTAGCACTAACATGGAGAATGTCATAAGTAATAAAATCCATCCTCTGTGATAGTAAGAGATCATCGTGGGAATGTAATAACTTTGTAATGAGTGCATTGCAATTGTTATTAATATCATAGTTGTCAAAAATGGTAGTCTTGAGATGATGCATTCCAAGCACGATGCTCGTCAAAGGTAACAATCACAACCCAATGAAGGTAACTTTTTTCATAGAATTAGAAATTCTTGTAATGACCTTATATAAAATTATATACTCCAACGCTACCAATTCAATGTAATTTTTGTATTATGGGAAGATGCTCAAGTTTGAGGTATAAAGTGATTGACATAATTTTCCCAATATGTTTGCATAGTGACACTCCAAATTCCCTTCTGCCTCCCCATAAATCTCAATCAAATTTATTCTCATTTCCTACACATCTTTACTAAACAAATCGATGTCCACATCCACAGAGTAGGGCAGTCTGCACAACCTCACAAGTTTAGCAAGTAGAGTATTCATGCTCATGGAGGGATTTAGAGGTGGCAATATATAGTGGGTAGTTTTATATTTAGAACATCGGCATATATATTTGGTTTATACAAAAAATTAAATCACTTTAATCTTTTATCAATAAATATGTACACATAGGAGTATTAAATACACATCTACATAAGTTCTTAGCGTCGATGGAAATGTTTAGCATAGCAATAAGAAGGTTTTTTTAATTTCCTGCCTGCAATTTTTAACTTAAACTTGACTATGGATATTATTACATTTTATAATAATAGGTGTTTGTTATGATAATCCACCTCAACAAAATCCATAGATAATAATCAATTATAAATATAAATGACATGTCTCACTTGATAATGGTTTAGTCTTATAATGATTTTTTTTAGAATTTTGTATAAGAGATTGAGTCGCCATATGGAAGAGATGTATCCCTCTTTTTGTTGGACTTCTATTTTAATTATGTAATTTTACAATGTTTGGTGGCTTCAAGTAAAAGAGATTTAATAAATTTTATCACCTTAAGTTTACAAGAGGAGTTGATAGATAGTAAAGACTATATAAATGGCTTAAATATATATGGACTTATATAGAGACCTCAAATTGATTAAGTATGATTGTCAGCTTATAGAACATAGTCAACTTCTCATTATTTTAAATGGTGGAATAATATCATAAAAATCTCATTTGGGAATATGTATAACCATAGGTGTTAGGTGAGATTAATAGATTATGAAACTTTCAAAAGTTTAATAAGACATAGGAAGGATAAAAAACCAAAAAAAAAGTCTTCAATATGATGCATGCAAGTTACTTATTGTATATTATTTGTGAACTAAAATATCAGTTGTGAATGTAACATTAAAATAAGTTATGGTATGATTAAGAAAGAATACAAGATTATATGTATATATTAATAGAAGTGTATTCTTATAGTTATAATTTCACAAGTGGATTATGAATTATGATAAAGAATTACATATAGTTAGGTTAACAAATTTGTGCATTCAAAACCCCTAAAAAAATAACAAATGCTATTTTGGATCATCCTATGTATCATGTGTGTTGATTTTTGTTTTTCTATACCCACGCATAGATTTAACTATGTAACATAAATACATAATGAAAATGGATGTGTTAAAACATATGCCAAACCTTGTAGTTAAGAGTATGATTTTATCTAGTCATTAGGTGTCTGAGGGATTAAAACTATAACCATATTCAAATAGTCTTATAGAGAACAAAATAGAATGTTTAAATAAATGTTCTAATGAGTTTACGAGTTCTCTATTTCTCTACAAATATTTGATTGGCTATTAGTTATATGTATTCAATATTGAATACTTGTATGTAATACACATTATGAGAGTGTTAATATATATAAATGCTTGGTTATATCTAGAATATAATGGCGCATTGTGATGCATCCTTATAAGTTATGTTGCTTTAAATGTTGGTAAGCAGTTTAAACTTAGGGTATACTTGGGTGGTGTAATTTTTTACTTGCTTAATTGTTAGTATGTAAGTGGGTCATTTGATTCTTAAAATTGTAAGTTTGGTTATGTGTTTTTATGTAGTTGTGAACTATGATAGTATGGGATATCATAGAATACTATAGTATAAATATATTTTATACCCGTATGGTACATACTATAATTGTTATGTCTAGACTCACATCTAATTTTGACTTATTAAATGTATGTGTTGGTTATTACTATGAATGGTATGTTTTATGACAGTTAGTAAGACTTTATATATGCATGCATACAACCTTTAAAAGTTTAAAAAATGCTATGATAATATATTATCATGTTCTATGGGAACTGAGACTTACTTCATTATATCTAATTACTTGAATAGAAGCTTATGCTTTCATGTATCTAAGACTACTTTATATGATTTATTATGAGAAACTAGTAGTTATGTCTTAGAATACTAAAGTAAAATATGGTAATATGGGTTATCATAATGTGTAGTATGCTTGGAAACTAATTGTGGAACTGAAAATCTGTAGTTAAATGTATATTTACCTAGGTGGAATAAATAGTACTTATTATTTCTAGTACGTGATAGAAAATAACGTAAGATTAATTCATACATTTGACAAAATAAATGTATGCTTTAGTTACTCCTATTTTAGCATGTTATATGATGTGTTTGTTAGTAGGATGTAAATTAAATTAATATTTTGGTTGAATTGTATTTTACCAATAAGCATTGATGATATAGAGTAAGGAATGAGATGGACTTCACTGGTTTATTAGTGGCATAATGACAAATGAAGGGAATTTGATGAAGTGGTGTGTATGAATATGATTGATCTATAGATCGTTATTATTATTTTTTGTAAACTTTGGTCTAAATTATGTTTAGTGAGACATTATCATTTCATGAATATGATTTACATGTTTGTGCAATAGCTTGCAATAGAATGATTTTTTATGATACACTGCATGTTTAGTTTTAGAAATCATACATCACACAAGTACTTACTTATCTCTCTATTTTTCTGAGCTGTCATTATCTACTCATCCATGAAAGGAGGGCTATTTATTGATGGGATTAGTGTAGGGGGTCATTGGTTCGTGGTTGATATACAAAAGTGCTTGGATGATGCTCTCCCTCCCCATAAGAATACTACTTATCAAGAAAACACTTGAGATTGCCATAGATACTTGACTTTGGGAGCTATACTCTAGGGGAACCATGTATCTTATATGTACACTATATTGTATTATACTTATTATTGAATGTTGTCATGAATATTTGTAATTACTTATTATTGTAATCTGACAACGGTGGCTATAGACTTGTATCAGTCATGGTTAAGTTAATACAATTATATTCTATATTTACATTTTGATGTGCTCTCATGATATTGGAGATCAGTAATATGTCATGTAATATGCTTGTTTTATATTATCATAATTTGAGTATTTATTATGGTCTCTGTAGATTCTCATAGTGTAATCTCTTTATGGTATGTTTTTAATTAAAACAAATCATGTATTTCTGGTTGGACCCTAGCAGGGTTGTTACAGGAAAAGCAACTTCATCAGGTTATCTTACTCTCCACTTGGTTCCCTCTTGGTCCTCACCATCCTCCTTCATTCACCATGACTTACCTCCTTCCCTTGCCACCAACCTCCTTTAAATTCAAATTTTTAATAAACCACCTTTGCCCAATTCATGGTTTTATGATGTTTAGGTGGTTTTTTTAAGTTTTAAAATTCAATCCTATTATTTTATTATTAATTTTTTAATTTAAAAAAATAGTTATACACACACGCACGTGTGCATGCGCGTACACACACACACAAATTGACAATATTTTAATTAAAAAAAGCTATAGTATATATTATATAATACACTATTCAAAAATATTATATAATCAATGTTTAATATATAAAATATATTATAATATAATAAAAATATTATACTACTATATATATTTACACTTCCTACATAAAATGTGACATAGGTTTAGCAATTATGGGTCTTGAGTGAGGTACAACTATCGATTTACATTATTTCACTTTAAAAAACTCTTCTTAAAAAAATAGAAACTTAAATCAATTTTAATGTAACTTATGTTTTTCAGTATGGTAGTTGTTGCATCCAGAGACGAAGCTGTAACCATCATGGTGTTTCCTAATTTTACATACATCATAGCACTAAAGTGCTTGTAGAGAGTATGTAGAGACTGGTGTGGATTCATTCACAAGTCTAATAGACTACCAGAAATTAGCAACACTAGTGGTTACATTGAAAGAACTTTTTCTATTTTTCATCTAATTGGTTTTAGAGTCATCTAATTAGCTTTTGAATAGTTTAAGTAGTTATAGATTTTGTCCAATAGTTTTAAACTCTTATAAATTGACACATGATGCATTCTCTACATTTTAGAGGAGTTTTTATATATTCAACCCCTATTTTTATTTGTGTGACACATGTTTTAGGCATTTACTAGGAAATTGAAATAGTTTGATAGAAGCTCTAAATTGCATTGACATATTTGCCATGTCACTAAACTTCGCACGTGTGTCTTATAGAACATGAAAATATCAAAAAAAATAGAGGTGAGATGAGAAAAAATGGTGAGGTGAAATGATAAGGTATTCCAATGATATTGTATTCCAAGGGGGTCATATAAAAAAAGACCTAGATTTAAGACAACTTTTGAATTAACATGACCATCAAGTATCACAAATGGATCTATAGGTTGCAACATGAGGACATATTTAAATGATATTTTTTGTTGTTAAGGGTGGAAATATTTCAAGGGGATTGAGTAGTGATGGTAAGTTAAATGATATCCTACACTAGACCCAGAATGAGAGCAATTATTAGATTTACAAGTATTGCACACATTGCAGAAGGGTGTGCAATGTGAAAGGTGGTAAGATCTTTTATTATACCTTTTTATTATCAAGAGTAGATAACGATGTCATGACATTGATTTAATTATGACAAGGTTTCACACCATATGTGAGACTCAAATCAACGCTATAATGATGTTGATGTGGGGACAAGACAATGAGGTTTCAAAGCCTATCCTATAGCTTTTGTTCATTTATGTTGCCAATATATTAACACCTAGATAAATTACATTATGGTTAAGAACATACATAGACTCAATACTCATACCCATGAAAGAAAGGGCAAGGTCATACACAACATGAAAATGGTGAAATATTTCAAAGTGTATTGGGCGGTGATGATGAGGTGAATTGACAGAGTATTTTAGGGGATATCATACACTGAAAGGATTATATCGTAGACATGACTTGGTTTTAGGGAATTTTTTTGTTATAATAAACTACACCCATTGAAAAAAGGGTCTCTAGCTTATAGGGAAATAAATTGAGGTTATGGAATCTATCTTGATACTTTCACTCATTAGGAACATATGGAAACACCATACTCAGACCCTTAGAAGAAAAGATAGCCACAAATGGGGCCTATCTTTGTAAGCATTTAAAAAAATATAATGGATCATTGATTAAGAAAAATATGTTTTGGAAGGATTATTAAAATCAATATTAAAGTATTGTTGCTTAACACTTCATACACAAAAGGTGATATAGGGTTATAGTAATGAACTTAAAGTGAGGTAAAAATATCAACTTACAACATTTTAAGGTACAAAGGAAGCTCTAACAATGGGGGTGATGCCTAATAAAAATCAGTCAACATCAATCATAAAATATCAGTGCATGAAACTGATAATTCCAAAAGAAGTGGAAACATTGTGCATAAAAGTAAAATGTAGGTGAGGAGTGGAAAGGGAAGATTACTAACTAGTACAAGGATATATGTTTGCAAGTTGACTAGATAGGTGAAAATGTAAAAGTTAAGTCTTGATTTCCCTAACATAAAAACATTTTGGCTAGGTGACTATTATCTTTGACCTATTTAAGAGATGTTATGTTGTTTGTTCCATCATCTTGTCTTTTTCCTGATGAAAGATCATGGGTAGTGATCTGAAATGTCAAGGTAAAAACTATCACATGGTTTTTCCAAAAATTAAGCATCATTTGTAAAGACTATGAAAGCATAACATTTGTAGGTTTTAAATAGTTAAAGCAATCATAATTTTTATCTAATTACATTAAGATGTGTCTAGATTAACACGTATTCTATATGTCGATGTGGTTGATGATGAATTATTTCCATATTGTACTTAAGCATAATCTACACCAATAACCATTAATATTCTAATTCTAAACCTTCATGTAAAATGTGAACAAGTCATTAAACATTACAAGTATATTTTCCTAGGGTTCTTTGAGTCCATCACCTTAAATGCCTTACCATGGCTTCTCATCATCATTTCGAAACTCACCTTAAAATATTTCACCATTTTCATGCTCTATAATAATGTATTTGGATTTCAAAATAAGCGCACATAAAGTAATTGTGGGGATAAACTAATTGGGATCTAAATTTCCATGCAATGATTTAGTCTACAATGGCTTGCATTATTTATGGACAGAGATAGGCTCTTTGCCCAATCACTATGTCAAAACTATAACTCCCTTATTTTAAATCAAGGGGAATTTGTATTAGCTAATTGAAAAGCCCAACATGTAGGGGTCAGACAAACTATGGGTGATTGGGTTTTGTCTTAGTGATTGTAGTGAAGAAATTATTTTCATTACAATGGCGATGAAAAAATTAGAAGCAACCAAGAGAAATTTGGGATTTTTATATTTGGAGTTTGGATAAAAAATGGAAGTGGACATGGGTGCATACAATCAAGATCCAAGTATTGAATGCTCCAACTATTTTTGATTATTTTTCTCAACCATCCACTAGGGTGATCAAACACAGTGTGATATGGTTCACTAAAAAGTGTTTTCATACTATACTTAACCATGATATGTCCCAACAATCATCAACATTCCAATTCCAAACATTCATGTCAAATGTATCATCTAAATTTCTTGATGAATTACATTTGTGTCTATTGAGATTATGTGGATTTAAGGAAATTGTTTGATTTACATGACTTGCATCCATAAAAAATAGGTATAGAGCTTCCAAGGTGGTAGGTTCTTTGATTGGATGTTTACTATTGTGAAGCATAGAGGAGGAAAACATGACACTGATTTGATTATGATCAATATGTGACTCAAGTCAGTGTTGCAATGACAATGATATGGAGACAAGATAATGAGGCTCCAAAGTCTATATTGTAACTTATGTTTGTCTATGTTACCAATATATTGATGCCTAAACAAATTATGACAAAGCCATACTAAAATTACAAGTGGTGAAATATTTCAAAGTGTGTTGGGTGGTGATGATGAGGGGCAATGATAGTATATTTCATGTGATATCATACACCAAAGGGCCCATATAATAATTTATTTGTAATGATGATAATGTGGGGGAATACATTGAGGTTATAGAGTTTATCTTATTGCTTTTGTTGCAATTAAAGTGAGTACCAAAGATTTTACAAAGTGCATGCCACATGGGTGCATAAGGGGGCATCATTCATTATCATTATTATATGCCCCCCCCCCCCCCCCCCCGCCCTAAATTTTTGAGTGGCTTGTTTCAAGTTTCAAACCTTGAATAACATAGGATTTTTGAGTGGCACTAAGTTGTCATTTGAGTTAGAAAACATCATATACTTGGCAGAAATCTTGGCACTAGATTGGTAAGGAAATTAATGCAAGGCATATTTGAGATATATTGTGATCATGGTGAAGATTTTGGCAGTTTTAAGGAAATTAATGTGAGGTGTGCAGAGGAAGTTAGTAAGGTGTTTAGTGAATATTTTAGTGGTGACTAAATTTGATCATTTTACTAACTCAGTTGGTGGAGTTGATAGAACATCCTTGATTAGATGAAGCTAATGAGAGTTGAACACATCACCAAGTTAGTTATGGCTAGGATCTTGCATTACAAATACTCTTCTTTTTCATTTGTTGTGGTCATTCTTGAATCTTATTTAAATTAGGGATTTTTTGAGTTGTAAAGAAGGATTTCAAAGAATTTTAGGAAGAAATAATACAAAGACACATATCCAGGTATGCCATAAACAAGATAAAAGGGGTTTGAGAAATATTTATTTGATATTTTGAATAGTTTTTAGTTACAAGAAAAAGAATGGGATCTCAATTTACATGTTAATAGTTTTGAGTTCAAATTTTGTGCATGTAAATTAAGAAGAGTTGTATGATGTTTTCAATTCTATCATTGAGGGATACTACTTCTTTACATGAGAAACTAAAGAAAATAAAATTAGCTTTTGATATATTCACAAAGAGAGATAAGAATAAGTGACTTTATCATTTTGAGCATGAGATTTGAAAGTATGAAGTTTTGTTGTAAGTATTCAGTCATTTTTTATTGTCTATGAGTTATATAAATGGATATGGTCTTTTAATGTGTTGTTTTCAATTTTATGGACTTCATCGGAATTTTTCATTTGAAAAGGTTTTGCTGGGATTTCAAGTTTTTATAAAATAAACTCTATATGCTTGTTTTGAGAATTTTTGAAACTATGTTTGAAACCATAGTTTCATGCATATGTTTAGGGTCTTATAAAGGATAAAATATGTAAGGTCTAATGGATTTGAGATATTTTGAGAATAATATAATGGAATATTTTGAAAATTTTCATGGATAACTTTCACTTGCATTTATTTTAATGGCATAAAAGGTTATATTTTGGGTTTTTGTTTTAAGATTATGAATATGAAAGAACAGTGGAGGAAGTGTCATTGATTTTCTTGGAAAGTTGTATAAAATTGTTCTCAGTTTTTAAATATATTTTATTGTGATATGTTGTCCGCAGTGACATAAAATACATGAGCTGGAAATTTTGGGTAAAATCTTTAAAATCTATCATGATAAAATATTTCTAATATTTTAGTTCTTTGTTAGATTGAAGAAAAATATGGGGTTTATAGTTGAGAAATACTTGTCATGAATATGATTTTTTTAGATTGGTTTAGTTCCTATTCTGTGAAGTATGGAAAAATTTGTGGAACAAAACTAGGAAGAATATAATTTTATTCAACCATTATCATTTTTTACTGGTTATTCAGGATGTTGAATCATGATAGTAAATGGGAGTTTAACAATGGGTCTTCTTCTATTTTGATAATTTGTTGAATTTATTTATATTGTATAAAATTTGTAAAATAATCAACTACAAATTTTTTTATGATGTTAAATTTGATGGCCAAATAACCGTCACAAAAAATAAAATTATGCAATTTGATAGTCATTTCGACATCAAATTTAAATTGACTAAAAACATAGTAAAATTGTTATTTTCAGCAAAATAAAAGTTATTTTATGGAGTTTTGGTTCATCTTTCATGTGATACAGTCAAAATATTTTTATTATGAAGGTATTTCACAAAATAATTTGTTTTTTGAAGCATGGTATTGCACATGAAATAAAAGTAGAAAATTCAATTTTTATAGATTTTGGGTATATTATTTGATAATAGATGGATTATGTACATGGTAAAACACACACACACACACACACACACACACGCTTTAAGTTGAAATTGAAAATATAAATAGTATTAATATAGAATATTTATTTATTTAATATGATATTTATTTAGATTACTTAATGATTAAATAATATTCTAAATATTCTAAGTTGAATTAAAAGGGGTCCCCACTCATTAATATAATACCCAATTTATATTCAAAAACTTGATCTATTAATTTTTTTTTTAAAGTCTTAATTAAACACATCCTTAACCAATAACTATTTATAATTAATTGGCTTTTAAAATCAATTAGTTAAGTTAAACTAATAATTAAATACAGTTAGTTATAACTTATTTTTAAAATAAAATTTGAAGCATAAAAAGGAGATCAAGGATTCATTTGAGGAGGAGGAACAACACAGGGACTAAAGACTTATACACTTATGAAATCAATTATTTACCTCCCTCTTTTATGTAATTTCTCTTAAATAACATGATTTTTGTAGATAGATCAATGTTACTTTCTCTGGTGGTTGAGTATACTGCTTAGACAATGTAGGTATATCTATTTTTATATTCCTTTATAATTGATTATCTAAAGATTGTCAAGTTTAATATTTTTTGATGATTGTAGCTTGTAGTTTTATGTGTAAAATCTAAGTATTCAATATGAATAATAATGAAAACATCATTTTTATGATAGATTGTTGATCTAATTGATTGTCAAAGTTATCTTCTAAAGATATTTTATATGAAGGATGTTGATTTTTCAAATAAAATTGATCCGATTTTCTAGATGACTCTTATTTATTAAGACTCACAAATTTTTTGTTTTATATTGTACTTTATTTATTTGAGTTTGATTTCTAGTTTAGTTTTAATTAACATTAGTTTACTTTATTCAATAGTATTTGTTTATTTTTTATTTATTTCTTTATGTTAGTGTTAGTTATTTTTCCTAGTTTAGTTTGTATTAAATTATTTTATTTTTCTTAGGTAGTTTTTAGTTTAGTTTCTATTATTATTAGTTGTTAGTTGTTTAGAGTTTGTCTAAATTTTTGGTTGTCATTGATTACTTTTACCTTTGTGTTGTGAGCATGAACATAAGATACACCTTTCAACAATCTAATTTTTTATCCTTAAAGAGTTCAACTAAGTCATAGACTTTACTCTATTTGATAGGTTAGATGACAATTTATAACAGATTTGAGATTGAATTATATGATATTAAGTGAATGATTAGCTTCTTGGATCAAAGCATTTTTTATGAGTAATCTTCTTGATGTAGTTGATTTTCATGTTGTGTTTGATCAATTTATTAAATATTTGAAGCTTGATTTAGATCTTTATTGAACATAATAATCCTTAGAACTATAAAATACCCTTTTACACACTTTAAGACTAATTTCCAGCCATATGTCCCTTACGATTAAACCAGTATGATCCCATATTAACCTTTATCATAGGGGAATGGGTTGATTCATTAACATGACAATTTTTACCATCAATAAAGTCACCAGTTACATGAAAAGGTGGTTGATTGGTTATCAGTCCTAGGTGACAGGGAGGGTTGGTAGGTTTAATTCTTAAGCATTAGGGCGTGTCCACACCATACACTTAAAAGGGGAATTTACTTTAAAAATAAAAGAAAAATACTTACCCAAGAAAACCCAAAAATTAATTATATATAAATAAGTATATATAGAAAATAAAATTAAGAAAAAAATACCGAGAGTGTAGAAAAAAATGGTGAACCATACATCTTTGTACTGAGAATCGTAATGGCCCCTTAGAAATATGTTAATGCCTAAATGCCACATCATAAATATTTGTTGAGTTGCTCCCACAACACCTATTGAGTTGCACTAGGTGGGAACTAGGTGTCTCAGATGGCCTCAACTCTACAAATATCCCTAGTGACTATGATGGCATAAGTCTCAAAGATAGATCAGACGTAGAGGCACCTTGTGTCTGTCAATCAATGGTAATTTTGGCCCATGGGGAACCAACAGTTATACCCAAATCCTATGAGACCTGACAGCCTAATATGCTACCATGTGGCACCATTATGCACATTTAGATCCCAGAAGAAGTGGTAGATAGTCCAAGTAGCCAAAAGGCTAAGATTCAATATGATCATGGCAAGTGGAAAAGTGCAAAGAAGGTTATAAAGAATCCTCAATATTTTCAAGTGACAACATCTCAAGGACCTGCTTAGGTTGGTGCCAGGGCTCACCTCTATAGAGACCTACAAGGGCCCATGATACTACATTGAATTCTTTCCTATCCATTTGTGGGTGCATTCATGATTCACTATGAATGAATTTATATGGTGGAAGTGTGAACGTAGGAGTTCTATTGATGACATGGCCCATATACGTCGATCGAAATTCCATTCTATGTATTTCTAAAATGGTGTTGGTAGAGGAGGCTTCACATCTTCATTAGATGATGCCACCTCCTCCCCTCCTAATAAATTAATTCCTTCCCTATGTGAGGTAATAGGTCATAGTGAAAGTACTTCCTCCTCTTTGATAGTAAATGTTATAGCATCCTCATTCTCTCCATTAAGTCCACATAGATAAGATACCTTCCCAAATCTTTCCTCTACTATGGGGGATAAAGGCATCACCTTCGCAAATCTATCTACTTCCATATGTGGAAAAAATAGTCCTTCAACATCTATTTCCTCTCTCAGAGGTGGTAAAGGCAAGGCCTACACAAGTCATTCTTCTATCATATGTGAAAAAGGTAACTCCCTATCTATTTCTGTAGACCACATGTCATGCCTACAACTTCCTCACATGTTAAACTCATGGGGAATGAAAGGTCTAAAACTTTTGTTTCCTTGGATGTTACACTCATGAGGCATGAAATCTTATAGAGGAACAGAAGAGAAACATCATTCCTTGTAGCATCTTATTTTCGAAAAATAATCTTATAACCTTGGCACTCTAAGATATTACATTTACTCAACACATTTCATTCAAATGCCTTAAACCCTAGTCAGGAAAACCATTCAGTGCAATACTAAGACCATAGAATTCCATTTATTCTCCTTCCCTTAGGCATGGATTTAATGAAATATTTTTTATCACGTCACCTAAAATATCGAGAGTAAGAGGGTAGACCAAATGAATGAGTGCCAACTATAGAAATGGCCCCAGTTTCATGACAAGATAGTTGTAATAATTTAAAAAGTAAAAAGACAATCATCAATGTGCATGTTGTGAGGTTTTCATTCGTTGTTTCATATAATTTCACATTTTAATGTTTAATACACTTGAATATATTGATGCAAAAAAGGATCTTGTTGTGGACAATGATGCATTGGGCTCCGTGTTATCACCTAGAGGGAGTGGAAAAGGTTTAAGCACCAACGATGAGGATTACATGACAACCAAGTCTCCAAGGAACTTTTATAAGGATGGGGACAAGGGAGGGGAGGATGATAAGACTGCATATTATAAGTAAATTCTAACATGCAAGATATAATATTATTACTTTTAAAGTTGAATATAATAATATTATTTTCTTATTATTGATAAAGGGCATTTTTGAATGGGCTCTATACATCATCATCATCATCATCATCATCATGATTATTATTATTATTGTTGTTGTTGTTGTTGTTGTTGTTGTTTTTGTTGTTGATGATAAATGAGGTTTTTAAAGGGTTCCAATCTTTTTAAAATAACAATTAGATTTGGCTAACAATACCAAAAATATAGTAAAGCTCTCTACAACTAAAATAAACATGGAAACAACTACAAAAAACAATTCAAAAATAAATAAATAGTAAATTATAATATGCAACAAGGTAACAAAAATGATTAAAATGAGAAGAAACACTAAAGCTCAAAAGATCCAAAGCTTCTAAACATAAACTTCCAACTCACAATTAAGAAATCTATCAAAAAACTGAGAACATTAAAGGACAAAAACCCCAAAAAACAACTTAAAAATTTATCCATAAGCTGCAACCATCCTTCTTCCTTATTGAGAAAGATGAGAGTCCAATATCCATTGCATGTTGTCACTCATTGATTTCTCCATTTCTGCTCTCAACAACTTTGCCTAAGATCTATGACCTTTCTTTTTTGAAATAGCTCCCATATTAGCAAAAAAAAAAAGGGTTTAGGAAGGTAGAAAGCTTCTTTAACCAACTGAGTAAGGGTTAGAGAAGGAACATGGGTTGAAGCAACAATGGGATCCTCCTTCAAAATATGCACACAAGGTTGAGAAAACAGACAGGGGGAACAAGGATCATAGATTTTTTCATGATTTTGTTATATAAGAAATCTTGATCTAGAGTCTTAACTTTATTTTTATAATTTTATTGACCATGAGAAGACGAAATCTCATGAAGCTTAGAAGGACACCCCACAATCTGATGCCTGGGAAGATTATAGTGGAAGCAACAAAAAGGTAGACCTTCATAGTTAAAAAACGGTATCTACGAGCCAGACAAGAAAACCAATTTAACCAAATGAAATAATGATTTGGAGAGATCCAAAATAACATAAAGTCTGCAAATCTAAAGCCCCAAAAGTTGTCATCAACTTTTACAAAAAAAAACCTACTTTCTTTATTAGTGGCTTGATATTTTCCTCTTTTCTTAAATTAGATAATAAATTATATAATTTGATCCACATAAAAACAACCAAATAGACTTATTAGACGGATTTAAAAAAATGACCATCGATTTAAAAAAATGCAAAATTTAAAAAAAATCAAAAACTAAAATGCTAAACGAAAACTTTATTAAATTTATTTAAATTTGAATTGTTTTACAAGTGACTTTAAAAAAAATATATGTCAACAACTTTAAATTCACAAGCAACGATATTTGCAAATTCCAGCCACAACGATGACATCTATGTTTTTTTTATTAGCCGTTTAATTTGAAGGATGATAGTTTCATTTATCAAATGATAATCATTTTTTTAGCCATTAAATTGAGGAATTTATGGCACCTGTACTGAGAGCACTTTGTCTTCCGCCGCCCATTAGAAAATTAATATATATCCATCTTAAATAATTACCTGTTGCAGGTGTAAGGGTGAGGGGTCAAGCAGACAAAATATTGAGACTTGACTGCTTCGAAAATAAAGTTTCATTGGGAATATATATTTAACCCCATTTGGAGCACCCCATTTTCTGTTTATTAAGTTGCAGAGCAGTTAATTGCAGAAAGCCAATAAAACGCTGCTGTGGATAGTTTGGGCCCCAACCTATATTGTACGATTGAACTTACGTTATAATTTTTATGCTGTCTGCAATGGATCAAATATCCGGTATTATATAGTTACCACTTTCCCCCACACCTTCAAAATGCTTCAATTATAAGCCCCCTGGTCATCTTTCAAATTGGATTGTAACGAAAAATACCAACAAATGAAACCAACCTTAAAACCCTAAGACATAGTACATATGATTATTTATTTTCGTGATTAAAAAAGGTCACGATTAGTTTTAGGAAATAAATTGTAATGTTAAGGTTAAATCAGGAAATTTGTTGTTCCTACTTTTATTTATATGAATGGTTTTAAAGCTAATATCTATTTTATTTGATTGAAAAGTTTATTTTGAAGTATATTAATAAAATAATATGATATTAAAATTATTCATTTAAAAAATAAATGGAAGAAGTTATACATTAAAGTTAAAGTCTAAAAATTACATCATCAATTTAATAAAATTTGAATTATTTTTCAACCCAAAAAATTAAATAAAAAAATCAAAATTATAAAAATAAGTCATATAACACAAAATAGATTATGAGATAGGACTAATGATAAAAGATGGAGGAGGAGGTGAAGAATTAGCAGGGTTAATATTTTAACTTCTCCAACCCTCACTAGCCAAAGGGTCTACAATATCAAGTATAGTTTCTTTATCTTTATCCCACTCAAATGAAGGGACTTCTCTTTCTATCATGCGAACCACTGATACTGACCAACACATTCGCCATATTAACTAGCATCACCACTTTTGTCATCCCAACTACCATTAATAGAAACTCCATGGCCATACATTTAAAGCCCTAAACCGAAAGATGGAAAGCATCTTTGGGGAGAAACGCTATGGCACCTGCTACACAATCAGAGCCTCTATTACGAATCATAACTACAATCCCATGGGAATAACCGATGGAAAAGATAATCTAATGGGACTCTACTAACTACACTGAAAGCACTACCCAAATGATCAAAAGGTTGGTAAGCTACATATGAAATTTATCGGCTTGAACTTGAATATAAAACATATCATTAGACAATAAATTAATCCTTTTAGTAGTGGGAAAAATATTGTTGACCCTCACACACTAGACAAAATCAAATACAACATGTATAAGAAAATTAGAACATGCACTAAACGAACCCCTCTATACCCACGCACCCCCATCAAATTTTTCTAGTAACGCAGGTGCGAGCCTAACACGATAATTAGAAAGTCAGCAGAAGTGACAACCTTAAGGTGATAGACCTATCAAACCTATCCGAGTTAGCGTGATTTAAGGAAGGGAAATGACAAAAGTTTGACCAACAACATGACTGTCAAAGATGGCTGGAAATTAACGAAGAGCAATGAGATAGCTAGCCTCGTGTAAAGAACTGATTTAAATGTGAAATGGGTGGGAAAATATTAAGTGTTAGTTGGTGGCAACTGATCTACCCTTTGACACGCAATACTGTTTGAATCCAAGAAAAGGAAGGCACGAAGAAGAGAATTGTGGCTGGGAACCCTGAGGGTAGAGAGAAATGTGGCACGAGGATAAAACCCATAGGGTGAAGGCGTAAGGCCCAGGGAGAGGGTTGAAAAAGTGATAACGAGGTGTTGTAGAATTCCTAGAGAGTAGATAAGTTACGATAGATTTTAGTGACTTTGAGCATGTTTAAATCCATGTAATCTTGAGTTGATATGTAATGGAATGATGTTGTATTTTTGTTATAATTGTGTAATATTAATATATGTTATTTCATTGGAAGGATAATGCATTTATATTATGTGTTGTGTTTATTTTATGTTGATATAAGTGTATTTTTTCTGCCATATTTTAATAAGGAAATATAGTGTATGGTCTAAAGCTCTGATGTGTATGTCTAATGATGCGTGAGACAATGCAGATCATAAATTTCCGTTGCATGCAACTACCCCCAACTACCCTAAATCTTCTTTGAGCATGCAAGGATCTTCCCTTGCATGATATGTTAGTGTGGGAGTTGTTTTGAAGAGTGTTGAATTAGATATGCAACATTTTAAGTTCCACTACTAAGACCCCTATCAAACTTTATTGTTGCAGTGGTAGATAATGAAAGAGCGATCATGCTCATGTGTTACATCCCAATTCCTTGCAAACAAACCTACTAAATTATTTGTAGATATTTGCAATTTACAAATTTAGATTTGGATATGTTTTTAACAAAGCTTGAGATTTATGCTATTTCTAGATAATAGAGTGTTGTTTAGTTAGAGGATAATACATGGTTGCTTATTATGAACTGATTTATGTACGTATTTATATTTAAAGCATATTAAAGAATTGTTTCAGTTATATATTGTTGCTTAAAGATTATCATGTGATATGATTTAATTATTTGTGTGTTTTGAGGTGGACATAGAGGAATTCATCCCTTGAACGTACCAAAGGGAGAGCATCATTGGAGAGAGTGATGTAGATGGAGACATCAAAAGTCTAAAGAGAAACCAACCAGTAATCTGCACATACCACAACAACTATCATATGTTAATTACATAATGAATGGTTAATGTAACATGTTTAATGTTGGACACATCTAGAATTCCCTGCTCATGATTAGTATAGTTAAAGTTTAATTGGACCTTATTTTATGTTTTTGCATGTTGGTTGTATTCACCCATTAATGTTTTGGAATTTATGCAAACAGAATAAATTTGAATTTATTGATTAATGGGTTTATCAATAAATCAGAGAGTCTTGCTTGTGCATCACGACAAGTTAGAAAAAATAAAAATAAGAAAAAGCCAATTTTTAATAAAATATCATGATTTATAAGAAGAGAGATAAAACCGAGATAATAATAAAATGATGAAAAGTCTTTATTTTAGAATAAAACAATAAACAAAGTTTTAAAAAAATGGAAAAACTTAAAAATAAATAAATAAATAAATATATAAGCTTAAAAAAAAAAGAGATTCTCTTTAAAAAGGAATAAAAAGATGGAGAAGGGGGATAAAGAGAGTATGGCGTGGAGGAGAGGAAGGACAATTTAATATTAAAAAAAAAGGGAAGTGTTTTTGGAGAGGGGAACAGCAGTGAAAAGACGAAAGGAAAATTGAAGAAAGATTAAAGAAAGTCTGCCAGATCGAGCTTTTTGACACCTTGTACAAATAAGTATTCTTTTAGATTTTGTGTAAAGCACATGTTTATTGGAGTGTAGCGATTCAATTAATTTAAATTATTTCAGTTTTATATGATTTTAAAATAAAAATGTAGATCACCAATGAAATAAACATTTGTACATTGGCAATAGCTTCTACAGTAACTGACAATGGTAGCGCTGTATATTAAACTTTAACGGAAAGCAGCGTCCCCCAGTAAAGTAGATACAATGACTTTACATAGATTGCCTAGCTGAGTCAAATGAGACAGCGATTTGATATGAATGTTAAATAATTATCACATTTCTGTATAGTAGCGATTTGATAGAAGTGTAACCAAAAAAGGGTATAGAATATGTATATGCAGCGATTTGTTTTGTAATGAATCAAACTCATTCTTGAAATATTTAAGGTGTGGTTGTAGGAAGAGTGTAAAGACCCAGCCAAGTTTGAATCACTGTATTTCATTGTTGTTTAATATGTTTCCTTCTCTTGGTGTTTGTGATGTCTCAAGATAAGTGTGAATCGCCGAGCTGGAATGTGAATTAAAAATCGGTCATATTTTTTATATGCTGTAAATAATGTCCAAAGGCATCGCCCTTCCCGACCAATCTGAGTCAATATGTGAATTAATTGAGTCACCTGTTCTTCTTCTACATCATTTAATGCTACTGTACGCTGCAATCAGTACGTGAGAACAAAAATTAAAATAAAAACAAATATTTCAGTTATAACTTAAGTCGCTGTTTTAGCTTAGGCGTCTGACTTATTATGTAATTATAGCTAAATTTTATTACCAGGTTTGCTATCCTATGTTGCAAGCAACTAAGTCAAGCGCCATCATTTTGGATGAATACAGAAATGGATGGGCCACTGGAATCTTTGCTTGGAAGTTACCTCCACCCTTAATTCTACAGTATCATACAACTGGAATATCGTGTACCATCACTAGAGTTGGGGCGTCACCCTCGGAGTGTCAAATAGACTTGGTGTCCTTTTGCTATGGATTTAGCATGAGTTAAAAAAAAAGGAACCGTGTTCTATTTTTGCTTGGTTCATTGAAATTAATATTTAGTTTCACCCTGATTTAAGTCGACTCATATCAACAAAAAAATTATTTACTATTATGTTTAGAGAATACCATTAATAGAACCCATTGAATATCTCCTTGGATAGCTTGATATTGAAGTCATTGGTGGCTGATATGGCATCACCCCATAGTACTGACTTGATCAGCGGAACTTTCCAAAATATTTTTTTATTATTCTTAATAACATGTTAAGAAGAAAATAATATACGCTGTTTTGTATTTATTTAAAGTTATGCTAAAATAGAAATACATGTTGGGTCCCTGATTAAGTGCATAATAGTAATAACATCGCTAGAAATGTAATTATGTGTTTTCTATGGCATTGCTAGGGGATATTGGATTTTTTTTTTTTCGTTTTTCAATAAACTATGAACCGTTAACTAAATTGGAGGATCCATGATTAGCTAACAAAAGTAAATCATATAGAATTATTGACCCATGTGATATAAACTTTGAATATAGTTAACAAATGTCAGGTAAACATATCTTTTATAAAGGCGTAGGTCAATGTTAAGGGAAGATTTATAGATGAAATTTGAATTACCCACCTAATTGAAGTGAGACTCAGAAAGGATTCTATTAGATTGATTTAGGTAGGGATTTAATCCGGCTTTTAATTATAAACTTCTAAGTCTTGTAAAATATTTCCACATTAGTTGTAGTGAGACTAGTTTATATTTACTCGTTTAAACATAACGAGTATAATAGTGATAGTTGGCCGGAGGAATGGCAAAACAAGATCACTAATGATTTGACCCTTATTGCATAATTAATCATAACAATTATCTTAGCAATGTGTATGTGGTTATAAACTTTTGTTATCAAACGTAGATTGAATTAAGCAAAAGAGTTGAATGGCTAAACACAGCGACCTCCTATCATGAGTAAAACTTATGGATATTTTAAATTCCTTAATGTGTGGGATCTGACACATGGAATTTGACGTTATATTAAGTTGTCTTTATGACTATTGTCGTATTAAAAAAAATTGTTGTAGGCCCCTTTTAGTTATTTTTCTTGGGTGGGATACTAATTGAAAATTTGAAAGAATTGATTAAAGTGAACTTATCAAATGATTGCTTACAAACCCCTAAATATGAACTAATTGTTAAATTGGATTACTTGTGTTTTGAGAAAAACAAAGTTTCGGGTGTTCTTATTGTTGTATGCAATGTGTGTTTTCATGTATTAGTGACCACTTCATTAGCTTGAGTTTGAAACTTAGTGATTTTTCTTGAAATATTGAACTGTGGTTTAGTAATTGCATATTATTATAGTACCTACATGTGGTGCATATTATGATGTACAAGTGATCATATTTATGGATTATACTTATAATTTAATAGATGAATTTAGTAGGTCATTGAGTTTCTTAGGAATCAGAAACTTTAACCTTTTGGAATAGTCTCCTAGCAGTAAATGAGTCATTAGAATGAAAAGTCATAATAGGTTTATAAATTATCTGACTCATTATTATAATATGAGTGACCGTTAGTCATGTGTATTCAATATGTAATACTTGTATACGGTTCACAATATGAGTTTATTGTTATGATTGAGTGTTCAGACATAGTTAACATATATTATTGCATTGTGACTTGTGGATATACATTATAGCAGTTTCATTTTAGATTTAGGGTATATTCGGGTGGTATAGCTCCATATTTACTTAATCACTATTATGTGAGTTGTTTGATTCTTGTAATCGTAAGTTGATTATGTGTTTTATGTAGTTGGGAACCTATGATATTATGGGATATCATAGAGTATTACATTATAAAATTATGTTGTACCCAGGTGGTACATATTGTAATTATTATGCCCAAACGTATATCTACATTTATCTATTATACTGTATACATGCTAGTTATTGCTACATATAGTGTGTGTTGTTCAGTTGGTAAAACTTTTGTATGCGTGCATGCAAATCTTGTGAGTTTAGAAAATGTTGTGTTGGTGTGTTATTGTGTTTCGTGGGAATGATGACTTGATTTGTTATACATAGTTATTTGTATAATGCTTGTGTTTTTGTGTATATGAGATTATTTCATATGATTGATTATGAAAAAATGATAGTTAAATCTTAGAACACTATGATGTGGTAATATAGATTGTTAAAGGGTGTAGATAATTGGAAATCAATTATAGTTTTTGAATTATACAGTTAAATTATATTTTTATTTAGGTGACATATTTGTAATCATTATTTTTAGTATGGGATAGAAGATAATGAAAGATTCATGCATGTATTTGAAGGACTAAATGTATATTTTTATTACACTTTTGTATAATATTTCGTGTGATGCATTTGCTATTAGGATGTAAGTTGATGAATTCTATGGTTGAATTTTATTTAACCAATCTATACTGCTAATGTAGATTAAGGGTTGAGACGGACTTTATCAGTTTATTGGCATTGCAATATTAGATGAAGGTAGTCTGATCAAGTGGTGCACATGAAATTGATAGATCTATAGATTTCTTTCATTTTACTAATTGTAAAACTTTGGACCAAAGTATGTTTAGTGAGACATTATCATTTCATAAGTGTGATTCACATGTTTGTGTGATATCTTGCAATATAATATATTTTTATGATATACTGCATGTTTAGTATAGAATCCTACAACACACATGTACTTATTAGTCTCTCTAGATTCTCACATCGTCACTATCTACCTATCTGTGAAGAGGGGTCTATTTCTTGATAGGATTAGTGTGGGGAATCATTGGTATGTAGTTGGTATGAAAAATCACCCAAATGATTCTCTTCCTCCTCACAACAACACTATTTTTGAAATGACACTTGAGATTTCCACAAATACTGGAGAGTCTAAGGAACTCATGCTCTAGGCAGCCAAGTATCTAAATTATGTATATTTTATTAATTTGAATATTATTGTTGATTATTATCATAAAGAATTATAACTAATTATTTTATATTGACGGTGGTGATTTGAAAATTGAATCAACCATGGTTGAGTTATTGTATTACTTTCTATGTTTATTTTATGAAATATTGTCATGACATTAGAGATTTGTGATATAAGCTATAATGTGTACTTATTGTTATCACTTGTGTATATATCTAATCTCTATTAGATTCTTGAGATGTAGTCTACTTTTATATATGTATTCTATTAAAAAAATCATGTATTTCTATGTCTAACCCAATAGGGTTGTTACATATGGTATCAAAGTTGTGGCTAGAACTCTAGGACCTAATGAGTCCATTAAAAATTTTGTGTCTTATGAATCTAGTAACATGAAGTTTTACATCAATATTTAGACTTGTGGTGTCTCAGTGCGAAACCATGTTACACTATGATTGGAGTTTTATAACATTCATAAAATATGTGTGGAACATCAAGTGTGTACCTTTAAGAGAACTCATACCCATTTGAATTGTTTATGATATTGGCTTATCGAGTGTCCCATTAGTGATGGTTGTATTCGAGGCTTGGTTAGATAGGTATATAACATAGTTCATGAACTTTGAACAAAATATTTCTACCATAGTAAGATCACTTCGATCAAACACATCAAAAGTGACTATATCTTTTCTTGATTATCAAGTCATCTTTGTCACTAAGTTCTATGAGTGTTTAATAAGCTCAGGATGCTTCTCATTAAAATTTGTGTGTTTTAGTTTTTGGTGTCTATTTTCATAAATTCTAGGAGTAGAAAATATCATAAGACCATTTTTATTTTAGTAACACCTAGGGTAGTGGAAATATTCTTAGTAGAACTATTGTTTTTCTTGATATCTCCTTTGTGTTACTAGCTATTTTTGGAAATTGCACTCTTAAGTTTTGTGGTTTTATAAAGAGTGTCAACTCTAATAGTTGTTGGAGGTGAGTTGTTATTATCTCATTCAATGTCATTATGATGTTTCTCAAAGGAGTCTTAAATACATGATGTTGATTTAGTATTCTCTTAAATGGAAATCTTTTCTTAATGTTATTTGACTATACTCTTTTGAAATTTTTGGGAGAATGTTTTCTACTCTTGGTAAGAGATAAGTTTTAAGATTGGATGGATAAACATATATTTATGGTTAGAATATCTCTCTCCCAGTTGTGAACATAAATCAAGATACCATACTTACAAGATTGGGTAAGTAGGTAGTGTTTGGGCAACATTGAGTTATGGCATTTCCTTTTTACCTTGGGAGGGTAAGTAGGGGTTTTTGAGATGATAGTTCTTTAATTATTACTTATAATTTTTTAAAGTAATTACTTGATCTAACTTGTGATTTTAAGACCATGTGAGGTGGAAAACCTTGATTTAAATATTAAATTTTATACTAAGAATTATAAGTTGATTATAAATAGTATAATGTTATACACTCATGATTAGATTGATATTTGCTCTATTTTTACTTTAAAATGTTGTTTTCAAAGAGTTATTTTATATACCTATCACTGAAAGTGAGTAAGGTTTAGGATGTGTGAACATCTTGTCAATCTAAAGGTTGGAATAAACTTTTAACTTGTTGTGGGCTAGTTGAGAAAGCAAGGAGATATTGTTTTGTTTATTCCATTATAAGGATAAAAGAATTGTGTGATTCTTGGCCTATGTATGTTATGTTAATTATAACATTTTTTTATCTTAATCATAAACAAAATAAAATCAGTTAAGTTGTGAAATATGATACTAGTATGTTTAACTAGTAGTAACTTAATGCAATTATGGATTGATTGTATGATCTCTTTTGTATGTATGAGGATAAATCTAGAATCATTTAGAATATAGATTTGGTTTTATTGATGTGATAACATAAAATTGTGATTATTTGAAAACATTATGCAGATTTTAAGATCATTAGGTCATGGAAACCTAAGTGAAGAGAGCTGCATTGAGAATGTGAGTTTTAAGCAATAAGATATAATCCTACTTAGATTCACCGTAAATTAGATTATGATAATTGAGTTGGATCGACATATAGACTTTCTGAATCAAGGATTTGATAGGTGAAACTTATCAAATTAAGTCATATGGCCATATGTATATATACGATGGATAGAGATTCCATATGGATGAGTATTCTATGATTTTTGTATTCTTATATTTACCATTTCTATTCATAGATGTACCTGTCAGGAGCTGTAATTGAGTAAATGATAGTATTTCCATGTTATACTTATGAGAATAAATCTATCCTCTCCCTCTCCTAGAGAGAAGATCATCCAAAGTCTACTACGAACTAGCATTTATGACAATCATTGAATCCATCCTTAGACACTTTGCATCTATGTTTATACATTTTTGTTTGGTAGATGGACCACCAAAGGGAATGGTAGTATGTTGCTGAGAACTAAATCTTTCACAATTTTTGAGTGGAAGATTGTCATAATCAGAACTCAGCTCGACCCTTAGCGTCCTAATATCTAGACCTCCTTAGTAAGGCTCCTCCTCACCAAAGGGGTAGGGGTAGGGGGAGAATTAAATTCTATCTATTGAGAAGAGGACAACTTACAACCTAAACTAAAATAAAAATTATGAAACTAATTTCCCATGATTTTACCAAATAAAGTTAGTATCTAGATGGCCATTCTTCTTTCTTCAGAACTATCACACTATGAAAAAATGATGGGTTTGTGAAGACCAAGAAACCACATGATGACCAAGTTGGTTATAAAAAAAAAACTTGAACAAGAGCCTCTCATAGTTGATAAATGTGGTCCATGAGCCAATAAAAATGATGATTTGGATTGAACATGAAAGAGGATTGGATAGATTAAAAAAAATAACACAAGCATACATACATATTGGCTATCAAATCTTCATCAATATTGAAAAAAGAACACATTGTATTAACAAATACTTTGATTTAATTGAGATACCGTAATGCCAAGGGAAATTGTATAATTTGTCCCACATCGGAGAAACAATGATTTTAGCCTTAGAAATATCAAAGAAAGGGGACCAAGGGTAGAAAAACATTCCATGATGTCTAAGAAACTAGGGCTCATAAGATCCCATAGAAACCTTATTTACAACAAATTGTAAATGACAAGGAAAAAATATCTATTCAATGAGGATAAAAAGGGCTTAACAATATTGGTCCATTGATATTTAGCCCATCTGATAATCTTCACCAAAGAAATTTCAGCCCCAATACATTTACTAACCAAAGACTTGCTAACATGGTCAACATCCATTGAAAGAAAAAATAAATTGGAATATGGAGGAACAATAAATTTATATTTATTCTAACATGAAATACATTGCAAAGCTCATATTCATATAGGAATATGAGCTTGTAATAGTTCCTATAAAATAAGATAGATAAAACAAAAGTAAAAAAATATATCTCTCAAATATTACACGACAGTAAAAAAAGTGCCAAGTTTAAAAGATATATGTGATTTACTAACCTAAATAACCCAACAACCTATCTATGATAAATAACCATACATTAACTACTAATTACAAATAATTATGAGTAATTAAAAATTATTCATTTATTTATAATGATGAATTAATCACCTTAACATTTCCCCACTTAATTCAACATCATCTTAAGTGAATAGGAAATAAATTCTCTAAATGCCTCAAAATCTTCCCACGTAAGTGATTTAGTAAAAACATTTGCATGTTGTTCATCTATTGAGAAATAATGGAACTGGATGTTTTTCTAAACATGTTCATGGATTAAATGAATTTGCACCTCAATGTGTTCAGTGTGTTGATGAAATACTGGATTACAAACAAGCTTCATTACTCCTTCATTGTCTAGATGAAGAATTTTTGGTTGATCATGTGGTAATCCAAATCTTTCAAATATACATCTGAGACAAATCAATTCACAAAAAACTCATCCTATGACATGATATAATGATTCTATGAAGGACCTTGAAACATAATTTTGCTTCTTACTACCCCATGATATCAGTCTAGATCCCAAAAAGAATACAAAACTTGAAGTGGATTTTTTATCATCATTGTTTCCTACATGATCTAAATCTAAGTATCCTATCAAGAAGAAGTTATCATTCTTCTTGTATTCTAGGCCAAAATTCATAGTTCTTCTTATGTAGCTCAATACTCACTTTGCTATTTTCCAATTATTGATATTAGGCTCTTGCATGAACTTTGAGAGATAATTGCCAGCATAGATGATGTTTGGCCTAGTATAGGTCAAATAAATGAGACTCCCCATCAACTATCGATATAGAGTTGAATTTACCTATGGTGATGGGTTTTCTATGGTAGAATTCACAAGGAGCAAAGTCACATAAATTAGGTAAATTCAACTCTATATCGATAGTTGATGGGGAGTCCATCATTTGAAATTTATCAAGAATTATCCTAGCATATTTGAGTTGATATACAAAAATTTGATTTTATCTCTGTCAAAATTCTAAGCCAAGACAATCATGTAGAATCCCAAGATCTGTCATGTTGAATGATCGATTTAGAACTTTCTTTGTTGATTCAATCATCTTCACTAAACTATGAATGATGACTAGATCATTGACATATACAATTGTAATTACTATATCCCCCATTATTTTTTGAGATAGAGATTCAGATCATATGGACTCCTTCTGAATTGATGTTTTAAGAGATGCTCATCAATCTTGATATACCATGTCCTAGGAGCCTATTTAAGACCATAAAATGATTTGACAAGTCTACAAACTTTATCTTCTTATCCAAATTTCACAAGACCTTCTAGTTGAATCATGTAGACTTCTTCCTATAAGGCCCCATTAAAAAAGGAAGTTTTCACATGTATTTGATGGAATTTTCAACAAAATTATGTAGTTAGATTAAAAATCATCCTAATAGTTTTGATCTTTATTGTGGGAACAAATGTATCCTCATAGTCAATGCCTTCTTTCTAAGCATACCCTTTTACAACTGGTCTTGCCTTGTGCTTGTTGACACTGCCATCTGATTTGTACTTCATCTTAAAGATCTATATTTAGCTTATTGGATTATTCCCTAGTGGAATTTCTATAAGATCCCATATTTTATTTTTTATTAGTGAAATATATTCTACATCCATAGCATATTTCTAAGGTTTGAACTATAGGGCTTCCTGAATTGTATAGGGCTCAATAAATTTAACAAATGTACTCATTAGGGTCAAATTGACATCATAATGAGATATAATGTGAGTCCTTAGTCTAGTGGTGGATGTGTTTAGAAAATATCCAATTTTGCATTTTTGAGTGTATTTGTATACCATTTGGGCATACGTTTAGTAGTTCTTGTGGGTGGTGGAGCTGCACCATTATTCCCATCATCATTTCTGTATTCATATGGGAGATTACCATCTTATATATTTTATATGGGACTAATTAGTTTATCATTTTCACTTGTAGAAGGATCTTGTAATTCTTTCATTTTAAAAAATTTAACATCCCTGCTAGTGTAGATTTGTCTAGTTTTTAGATTCATGAGTCTATAGGCAAGTACTTCTTCACTGTACCTTAAGAACACATACTTTTTGGATTTCATATCAAGTTTAGTTCATTCTGATTTGGAAATATACATACTTTCTTCTCATCCAAAAACTTGAAGATGTGTTATAGATAGCTTTTTTCTTGACAAGGCTTCATGTGGAGTTACTCCATCAAGAGCTACAGTGGGTAATCTATTGAGTAGTATACGATAGTTTTCACAGCTTCTACCCAAAATTTATTTATCAAGTCTGAATCATGTATCATACATCACACCATCTCTAAAATAGTACGATTCCTCCATTCAAAAAATAAATTTTATTGTGATGTATGTAGAGGTACCATTTGATGATGAATGCCATTTTATTAAAAAAAAATTAAACTCATTAACGGTGAGTTCTCCCCCGTGATCTAAGCAAATGGTCCTGATTTTTTGACTAGATTATGTTTCAACAACTACTTTGAACTTCCTGAAAGTTTCAACTACTTGACTCATTGTTTTCACATAGTAGACCCACTTTATCTATAAAAATCATTAGAAATGAGCATGAAGTACTTAAATTCATTATGGCTAGCTGCCATTGGTTTGCACAGATTGGTATGAACCAGATCAATTTTACCATTGGATCTATAGGTACTTTTTTCAAATAGAATTCTATGTTACTTTCTGGCTAAGAATCATAACATTTGTCTATACCATTTTTAAGAGGTGTAAGATTCTTACCATGTTTTACTAGAGGAGTGTGTCAAGATATCCAATCTTGATGTGGCCAAATCGTCTGTTTCATAACTATGCCAAGTCTATGTCTTTTTATGTGAGTGCTTCATTATTTTTTGGAATAAAATCAAGCTGAAACATACGATTCACATTGGATGCTCGTGCAACACTTTTGTATTTTCTATATTTGTCTTTGATCAAACACAATTTCTTTCCACCTTTATAGTGAAATTTAATCTTCAAATTGTGGTCTAAGTGTTGACTTAATAATAACAAGTTTTTGGTTAAACTAGGTACATAGAGAACAACTATGATTCTACATGTTTGTGTGCCTTGGGTAAAGACAATGTTGCTAATTTATTGCACATTGTATGAGGTATCATCACCCAAAGAAACATGATTTTTTTGGGTGTGCCCTTCAAAGTTAAAAACTAATATTTTTTACCTGTCATGTGTCAGATTGCACCCAAGTCAACATACTATATGTCACTTTTTGATTTGGATTCATCATGGATATCTATAGAGCACACGTAGTCATTTTTTCATCATGTTCTTCTTGTTTGACAATATTGCCTTGTTGCTTTGATTTCATCTGCGAAGTGCCCCTTTTCTTCCTTATGTCTTACTAAATTAACGAGAAGATGATTGTTGATTAGTGAAATTTTGATCACTAAAAGATCCTTTTTTGAAGGTATTGTACCAACAATATTTTAGTGCATGTCCCTAATGATCATAAATGAGACATAATTTATGTGACTTTGCTCCTTGTGAATTCTACCTTAATTATGTTTTGATAAAAATTTGGCTGGCTTCTTGCCTTTCTATTATGAGAATCTAGCACATGTTCTTCTTGGTTGTCATTAGTATTGAAAGACTCTTCCTGTTATAACATATTTATCAGTTTTTCAAAATTTTGTTTCTATTCTATAATAGTCAAAGTGGTCATAAAAATCATGTATGAGGGTGGTAATGCTTTCAAGACAATAAGTATAAGACAGTCATCTGAAATTTCTCACTCAAAGATTGAAGTGATGTCCTTAGCATTGCAACATGTCTTAAAAATGCCTCCATTATTTCTCTCGATCTCAATTTGAGAGAGTGAACTTGACTTTGCAAATGTAGAATAATACTCCCATTTTTGGCCACATATATAGTTTGGAGATTGTGCCAAGATTCTTTAGCTATTTTGGCTTCATAAATATGTATTTGAACTTCATTCGATACTCTGAATATGATTATCAACATAGCCTTTTGGTTGGATTTATCAAACTTACATTATTGATCAATGTATGTTGCATGTCGAGTATAGGTGCCATCTACTACAAACCAAAATTTTTAATGTTTTTCAAATTTCTAAGCTATTTTCGAAGCAGGGTAGTTGTCACCATTGAATAGCTATGAATCTAGAAAAAAGAATTTTGGAACCTATGCAACCATTATCAATACTGCAAGTGATGGATTGGTTCCTTATCACTCTAAGTATATAGGTCCCCCTTTCTATATACCATCACGCTGATATACCAGACCCTTCTTTATATGCACCTTTCTTTTATACGTATTTGTATGAAGATGAAGCTCATCCTTTCTATATATCTAATGGTACAGGTAAGAGTCATAGATATATAAAATAAAATATGATACTTGGTACCTAGATAGTATTGATAAAGGTTCATCCAATCACTAGCATCTGCTTAGATGAATTTTTGTATACGTGTGCATAACCTTGCTATATACTTAAAAATTCTATCTCTCAAGATTTATGCATTTCTATTGTACTCAATTGTGATGATATTACCCATAAACGTGAGTCAGAGGCGTTCTTATGACTAACCACTACATCGAGTTTGAAAAATCATGATTTTATATAATAAAATATATAATATATTGTAGTACTATATGAAAAAGAAATTTACAATGCTTGCAAAAATGAAAATTCTTTTTTGTTGTGTTTGGGTTCTTTGGCCTCTTTTTGACAAAAAATCACTTTAAAAAAAATTGTCTTTTCTTTATTTTTATTTTTATTTTATTAACATGAATTTTTCTACTAATTTAGTTAGTTATAACTAAATTTAATGGTTTGTTATATCTGGAGGTCCTGTTAAAAATTTTACCAAGAAAAATCTTTTGGGGGATTTGAACCTCCAACCTATGCTTTACTAAAAAGGCTTCCCACCGACTTGCCTATGCATCGTTTCAACTATTGAGCAAGACAAATAGGTATTTAAATTCTATTAATGGCTCATTTGAAAGCAAAATTACTCCTTACCCAATACCATGGGTTGGCCAATAAGTTTTTTTTTCAAAAAATTTCCAACAATTTTTTTTTAGAAAGGTGGATTTGAGAGACTAATAGGTGGTTTTGAGTATATTTAGTGGTTTTTTAAATAAATATGTAGAAAAAAAATTCTTGGATGGCGCTTTTGGAGCTAGAATGTTCAATGGCATCTTAGTTTGAATTTAAAAATTTATATGCTGCATAATTGAATTTATAAACTAAAACAAATATTGAGACCAACCTCCTTTTACAATGCTTGTTTTATTACAGAAGGTGGAAGCCAAGCTCACCATGCCCAACTTTAATTTCCTATGCCAATATCCAATGTCAACAACATCTACAGATCATGGCTTTTACTGCTCATTTTTAGGTTTGGAATTACTATAGGTCACACTGTTGTTTTCTTAAATGAACTCCACAAATGGATGCCTTTTATTTGTAAATACTGGTCTCCAAGCATATCACCGCTCCTTCTCTTTTAACAAACATATAGAATTAAGCACTGATTTTAAATGTTTACTAAGAAAAAAGATGCCAAGCTTGATAAATTTGAGACTGATAATGGTCGAAGAAGGATAAAAAACATATATGTAAGTCAAAACATTGAGGCAATTCAAAAACACTTTACAGGGATGCATCATAAGAGATGTATGCCTCCACGTTTTTCTTCTCTTTTTTTGTCTTCAGCTTCTATTCCTTCTTCTAGCGGCTTTGGTGTGGGAATGCACGAGCTTCTCCTCACAGGTTAAGGGTCTCTCAAGAGCTCTTACACCATATATAGAGGAGCAATAAATTTACATTTATTTCAACATGAAATACATTACAGAGCTTTATATTTATATAGTAATATGATCTAATAGTTCCTATAAAACATGAGAGATAAAACCAAAGTAAATAGAATATCTCCCAAATATTACATGGGAGTAATAAAATGCCAAGTTTAAATAATATACGTGATTTACTAACCTAAATAACCCAATCACTTATCTATGACAAACAACCATGTACTAACTACTAATTATAAAAAATTATGAGTAATTAAAAATTACTCATTTATTTATAATGGTGAATTAATCAACCTGACACAAAAATCTCCAAAATTGAACTCTTAGTGAAAAAAGACATGGATATCCTCCACAAAGATAACTTTAACAGGTATCAATGTGGTTTCTTAGCAAAGATTGGAAGTTACTGAAAAGAATGTAACTCTTTATGGGGCACTCCATTAGCCCAAAAAATCATGACCTTAAAGGGAGAAATAAATATGACATACCGAAATCAGTAAGGCATAACAACCAAGAGAAGAAGAGATTTAGGTTTTTAAATACTAACAACAGTTGTGGAAGGTGGTGCCTTTGTATCTATAGTTCACGAACCCCAGGGATTCCATAGAATGTAAATTATTTGAGATTCCCGACCTAATAAATTAAATATTATAGTCTCCAGTTGTTTTATAATATATATTATTTGTGCAATATAATATATAATTTCTTACAACACAATATGGAAAAGAAATTCACAATGCTTGCAAAAATGAAAATTCATTTTTTTTCATGTTTAGACTCTTTGGCATCTTTTTGGCATAAATAAATAAATAGCCTTTTCCTTTTTTAATCTTTAATTTATTTTTATTATTAATATGAATTTTCTTACTAATTTAGTTAATTATAATGAAATTTAACAGTTCATTATATTGGAAGGGCTTGCTAAAATTTTCAAGCAAAAAATAAATAAATAGCCTTTTCCTTTTTTAATCTTTAATTTATTTTTATTATTAATATGAATTTTCTTACTAATTTAGTTAATTATAATGAAATTTAACAGTTCATTATATTGAAAGGGCTTGCTAAAATTTTCAACAAAAAAAACTATCTTCGGAGATTTGAACCTCCAACCTATGATTTAGGAAAGAAGCTTCCCAGCAACTCACCTATGCATCATTTAATTATTAGAAAGGACAAATAGGTATTAAAATGATATTAATGACTCATTTGAAAGCAAAACCACTCCTTACCCAATACCATGAGTTGGCCAATACGAGTTTTTTTTTTTTTTTTAAAAAATTTGCAGCAAATGATTTTTAGAATAGTAGATTTAAGGAATTAATAGGCGGTTTTGAGTATATTTAGTGATTTTTTGGAGAAATATGCAGCAAATGATATTTTTGGATGGCCCTTATAGAGTTAGAATGATCATTGGCGTCGTAGTTTGAATTTAAAATCTTATAAGCTACAAATTTGAATTTATAAACTAAAAAATATATTGAGACCAACCTCCTTTTACAATTCTTGTTTTATTACAGCAGGGGGATGCCAAGCTCACCATGCCCAGTTGTAATCTCCAACGTCAACAGCGTCCGCAGATCACGGCTTCTACTGCTCACATTGTGGCGTTTGGCATTTGGACTTACTACAGGGCAGAGAGTTATTGTCTTAAAGGAACGTCAGATATGGATACCTTTTATTTGTAAATATTGGTCTTCAAGTATATCACTGCTCCTTCTCTTTTAACAAACATATAGAATCAGGCACTGATTTCTAATGTTTACGAAGGAAAAAGATGCCAAGCTTGTTAAAGACGCCAAGATTGATAAATCTGAGATTGATAACGGTCTCAAAAGGACAAAACAACATATATGTAAGTCAATTCAAAAACACCTTACAGGGATGCCTCACAACAGATGTATGCCTCTATACTTCTCTTCTCCCTTTTTGTCTGCAGCTTCTATGGCTGCTTCTAGCAGCTTTGGTGTGGGAGTGCACAGTCTTCTCCTCACAGGATTAAGATATCACAGGGGCTTTGAGACTAGATATGGAGGAACAATAAATTTATATTTATTCCAACATGAAATCTATTGTAAAGCTTAATATTTATACAGGAATATGAGCTCATAATAGTTCCTATAAAATAGGAGAGATAACTAATAAGTAAAGAGAATATCTCCCAAATATTACCAAGGTTTAAAAGATATATGTGATTTACTATCCTAAATAACCCAACCACCTATCTACGGTAAATAACCTTATACTAACTACTAATTACAAAAAATTATGAGTAATTAAAAATTACTCATTTATAATGGTGAATTACTTATAAATGCAATAGTGCAAAGATCCTCATCCCCAACAATTTTTGAATCCAAGGGAGAATCATCGCCAATAGCATGAAAATTGGAAAGCCAACCTCTTGCCTTCGTAGGATGCCCTACTATTGTTGACCCTCGTTCGAACACTCTAGATTTGAGAAGGCAATTTGATGGGGAAAAAAAAACTTGTTGGGCAAAGAATGGGCCAACTATTTGAGTTTCATGTCAGGGAATAGATCAAAAGATATATAAACAAGGGGCACAATGTGCCAAGTCGCTGCGGGGTGATAGTTATTGACGAAGAAAATGATGAGGAGGCAGGTTCGAAGTTTCCATGGGTTGCAGCAGTCAGTTACAATTGTTAATATAATGTTGATGGCAGTTTCTGCATGTTATATATAACGCAGAAGCAAGAAAGGGACTTTGTAGTTGCCATTGAATTTATTTTGATATTCAATATTTCTTGATATAAAAACTGCTCCATTTTCTAATTCCTTGAAATTTGCTTACTTTTTATTGTAATGGTCAGGCCCAAAATTGGAATACCATCAAACCTAACATCTGCTACCTGTAAGTACTTAGCGCCCTACTTTTGTTGAGGGAATTATACCAGAGTAGAGAGAAAAGTAAAGCCCAGAACAATCATCTGTGTTAAATGCTCCTAGACAAACTAGTTTTCCCTTCAATATATTCGCATGGAATCCACATTAACTCATGAAAAACCTCTACACAGTAACATTCCCAGACGTTTAAACCCATTCACAGGGCGGGCTCTTGAATAAATGACCCTTTCCACTAGAATTGTAATTTCCATCCTCTTCAATGACTTACCCAAGGAATAGACCTTGTCAAAGCTTCTACTTCCCAAGCTTTGTCTTGATCTTGGTCTTGGGAATAGATTATTAGTAGCATGGAAAATCAGGATACTAGATCAATATTTATGCAAATAGAGTAAATACGATGGCCTCACAGAGAAAATTTGTACTGCATCAAGCTAGGAACTCACCGACAAAAGCAAGTTCATTCTCGTCTATAGACTTTGTGGAGCGTTTGCAATACAATATATAGAAGATTGTCCCCCGTAAACTATAACTCTATCTGCCAAACAACAAAGGCAGTCTTTTTGACATGAAGAATAAATCTCTTTATAACCTTTGCTGCAACAATAGGCTGCTCAAAATCCAAGTATGCACTTGACTCATCAATAAGATAAATGTCTGGGTGCAAATTGACAGAATTTTTTTTTGGTAAAGAAACAGTAATGGAAACCCATAGGTTTATAATGATAATAAGCTATTAACTAATCCGGTAATGTAGTAATGAAAGACATTTGAAAACTGCATTAAAACCAAAAATAGTTACCAAATATTAAAAAAATCAGGCAACCTAGATTGTGCAGTGATATGTATCAACCATAAGATATAAAGCGGCCATCATATTTCAGTGATTATATCTCCCAACATTTTAAAACATTTTTCTATTTATGAACCATACAGGAATCCAGAAGGTTTAATAACTGATTTTTGCTTCTGCAATTCAAGAGATATTTTTGTTCAACTCTGCAAGACTGTTGGTAGTAACTGATTTAGTTTCGCTTAATTGGAAGAGACTCTAAATTCATCTCAGACAACTCCATTAGCTGAGTCTCCATCTAATAAAGACTATGTTCAATGGAGAGCAATGTATTTTTGACCTAAAGAACAAAAATAACATGCACACCCACAAAATAAACTTCAATAATCCAGATCTGAGGAAAAACATTTAAATTTTAGGAGCAAATCATTAGAGGAGTTAAATATCATATTCAAATAGCAAATTGGATCTTTGAATCGGCTCCACATTCCTATTTCCCCTTCTGATATCATGAGAACGAAAATAATCACGGCCGCTCTCATCCCAACAGAAAAAAATACCGATCGATACAACAAAGAAATCCAGCGCCAGATCAGAAACTCATATGAATGTACCATCACGATCTGGGTTCGAACTCCTGACCGCGTCTTGCTAAATTTTACTCATAAATAATGTACTTAATTAGAGCTATATAGAATGATAAGTTGTTTTTTATGGATTTTTTATTTGATTTGTTTCCAGGAATACATTACACTCGTATCACACAAAATTTGATTGTGGGGTCACAGCCTCAGAGTGATGAAGACATTGATAAATTGAAAGAGGAAGAGGGTGTGTCTGCAATCCTGAACTTACAGCAGGATAAGGATTTTGAGTATTGGGGAATCATCTGGGGAATCAGCAGGTGGTTCCATTATTAGCCGTTGCAATCAACTGGGTATTCGACATATGCGAAGCCCTGTGAGTATGATATTCATCTTCCATTAATTTTTAACGCCCTAACAAATTAAGCATTTGGGGGAGTATCATAAGGCAGTTCAGGATTTCACAGACGGAATTGGCTTCCAAAATATTCAGATGTATTGTGTCCACAAACAAACAAAAAATACGCAGATAACAATCTAACAAAATGAATCGATTTAGATACAGAAAATAGGGATTAAGATTCGTAAGCAAATGAAAGAGATAATGCCAGATATCAATATCGAAACATAGCAATCGTAGTTGTATTAACAGGTGGTAGATAAAAAAAAAGTAGCAAAGAACCGCGCCCATCGACCTTGCATGTGCCCTGTCAAACTTTCATGACAGCGTCAGTTTTGACAACGAGGTAGAAGCAGGAATAAGATCCTAAATTGTTCAACCAATGAACAGAGACTAAATATAGTATTCTATATATTGATTAAAAGTCTTGCAATTACATATCCATGATGATGATGATGATGATGATGATGATGATGATGATGATGATGATGATGATGATGATGATGATGATGATGATGATGATGATGATGATGATGATGAACACTTTTTAATTGACCAGCAAACAGAAATTTAATCTATGTTAAAGCAGAATGAAAAGTACAATTAATAGAATGTAATTTAAAAAAATATTAAATATAATTAAAAAACACCAAACTTTCATAACTATACTATTATATTATTATTATGTGGAATAGTTTTTGAATATTCAATACTTGAATACAAGGAAGCCACAATTTTTTTAAAAACTTTTCATACTGTACTAATTTTAATATATTATGAATTTCTGACTTTTATTAAGTCAAAGTTAATGGTCCTTTCATGGTAAACTGGTTTTAATCTATTATGAAATTTTCAGTTTTATTAAGTTGAAATTAATGGTCTTCGTATTACGACCTACTACATGCAAATGAGGCATTGATGCATAAAGGAGCGCATCTATGGATGAATCGATACACCTGTCAAAAAGAATAGACACTTTCCGCCAGGCCTAGAAATTAACGGATAGTTACCTATTTTTTATATTTAAAGTGTATAAACTTCTGTTTATAAAGTTGAAGAGCACTTACAAAGCCAATAAAAGGCTGCCTTGTATAGTTTGGTCCCCCAAGCTATGATGTACGACTGAACTTAATATTATTTCTTTTCTGTCTGTAATGAATTAAGTATCCTGTATAATATGCCCCTTCTCCCCACACACTTTCAATTACAAGCCCCAAATTAGATTATAACGGAAAATACCAACAAGCGAACCAACATTAAAGCCCTAAGATATTGTACATATGATTATTTATTTTGGTGATTAAACACAGATCAAGATAAGTTTGAGGTAATTAATTGTAATCAGGTAATTTTTTTTTCAAAATTTTATTAATAATATGAATTATTTAGAATCTATTTATATATATTGACAAGTTGTTTCAAATTATATTAATAAAATAATATAAAGTTATTCAAATAAAAAACTGAGTGGATTTGGAAAAAAAAAAAGTGAGGAATAACAGATGCAAATGAGGGAACTTCATTTGTTGTGGAGCGGACCATCCAAATTGACCAACACCTCCTCCATTTCAACTAGTGCCACCACTTCCACCATCCCAACCACTACCACCAACACCTCCATGGCCATAAATTTGAGGTCCTATACCTGGAGATGGAAAATGTCCCCAAAGACAAACAGTGTAGTCCCTACTATGTGACTAGGTCCACCCTCTTAGACCATGACTATGATCCCATGGGGGGAAACTAATGTTGGGGAGAATCTAGTGGAAATCTAATAACTACACATAGGGCACTAGTGCAATGATCAAGCAAGATTTGAAGGTGGGTAAGCTCCAAACAAACTTTCTTGGCTTGAACTTGAATATAAAACATAACATAAGATAAAGAAAATTAATCCTCTTAGCACTGTAAAAACAATCATCCACTATAACTTAGATAAAAGTAATATCATCTGTATTTTTCTATAATTGAAAGAGAATTATAACAAAGAATATATGCTATATTTGATTAAATTTCACAACAATCTTGACTGAGTAAAATAAAAGAACCATATTCGAGGAAAATATCTCTAATCAAAATAGCTTGAAGAGGATGTGAATCCACTACCATATAGATTGGGAGAGTTTGTAAAACCAGAAAATATATTTTAAAGAATCCATGTTGTTGCACACATATCAAATATGGTGATCCGTACAAAGGTGTAATAGGGATGTAACAACTGAGAGAAAAGGGAGAAGAATACAAAACAAATAGTGTATGTGTTGTGTATCAATGATAGTCATCCACACACAACAAACCATATTCTCCAATCTTTTTCTATAGAATTAGATTTCCTTTTGGAATTGAGAGCTTCAATTTGAAGACATTGGGGATAGATGAGTTGGTAAACTAAGTGGGGTTTATACCAGTCACATGGGGTTTCAACATGATCTTTCCATTCAATCCACCATTTGGAAATAGTTTTCACAACAATTTTATGATGTTGGAAAATCAGGTATGCCATTCTTAATTTTGGAAATAGACTTTTGATTAATGGATTGTAACTGAAATAGGTGGTGTAGAAAATTTCAAGGCATTTGATCTCTAGTTTTTTTACAAACAAGGTTAGATATGACTTTGATACCCTTGATAAGATCATAAGACTTTTAATCCAAGGCACAAAATTTAAGCTGACCTCATGAAAAGGAAGAATCGAAGACCACCGCAAAGACTAAAAGTCGAGAGACATACCGAATGTGATCCCATTGTCATCCAAAACCAAATTGCTTTTGAGAAGATCCGAGGCCTTCAGAATACTCTTAGCTCCATAAATCATCCCACAATAATGATAGGGACATAAATGAGAACTAAATATTGGAGATTGAATCCCCTCCAAAATTCTTTTCTTATAAAATTGTTCCAAGTGATAAAATTTATCGTGCCCGTATTTTTTACCCAAAAAAAACTTAATGAAACATTATAATTTTCTAATTAATTATATAATGAAATTAATTATTATTACCCAATAATATGTGTCACAAATAAAGTATGATACTGTACTAAAATAATAGTGAATCTTACAACATTTAAAAAATACATTTTATGCCATTAAGCACAAGAAGTAATTGATCACTATGCCAAGTGGCGGAATAATAACTAATTTGTGAATCATATAAAGTTCATGTTAACCTAATTCCCTATCTTTATTTATTCATAAAAACTAGATTGAATTTTGTCCAGCCTTCCAAGATTACACTTTAGTAAAAAAAAACATGTGAATCCTTATTAAATATAACAATTTTTGATGCAATGTGATAAGTGTTAAGTTAAATTATAGGGTGAATTTATATTAATAATAGTGGTTTGTTAATATAAATCACGTAATAATATTTAGAGGAGAAATTATAGCAATATATTAGTTGTAAATAGTTAAATTATTTAAATAATTAATGATTTTAAATTAAATAGTTGTTTAAATTATTATTATATATTGTAATGACTTCAATTAATAAAATCGTATTATTGAAAGAGAAAATTTTTTATCTTTAAACTTTCAGTTCTTCTCCAACAAAAATATTTTCAATATCTAATATCATAATAGATTGTCATGGACGTATATGTACCTTCCATCCAATTATTCTTACATCCAACAGTTTGTATACTATAATGTTGCAGTGCGGACCACATGCAACTGTTGTTGTTACGTCTGTACAATTGCTTGCAAAGTAAACCTTGTGCAAATTCTTGCCATTCACCGTCCATCTACTCTCTCTTCCACCCTGTATCGGCAGTCATCTTCCCATGACGTTTGGATGCTCATTTCAGGCAGAATCCTGTATACACTAGCTCGACCCTGTATTGGCAGTCATCTTCCATGACGTTTAGTTAGAACAATGAGCTTGCGTTTTGGATCGTAGAACTGCCGAATTGTATTGACTACAACGGGATTTGACTACCTTGCATTCAACGGAGATCTCTACGTTGGCGGTCTGCACACCGTGATCTGGCATCGCTTCTCCTCGAAGCTCTCCACAGCATTTGGCGAAAGCCTTCAATCTGTATTCAAGCTTGCGTCAATTGCCGACTCGCCTTCAAAATGCCTGTGACTCTCCTCCATCCACGACGTCCTCCTTGAAGTGAGATTAGCTCCAACTTTGCATCAATCCGTTCGCTGTTCAGATCTGCAATCTCAATCTCGATCTCTTCATATTGGAATCTCTTCCCACTCAATCAATGCCTCATTAGCGGCGTCAATCTCCTCCAAATGGCAATGGCATAGCTCCTTCCATTACCAACGACGAAGGAGGATATAAATTTTAAGGTTTGTTACCATCCTTTTTAGATTTTATAATTTGCATTAAGGCCTTGAATTTAGTTTTTAGAGGAGTGTTTTTAAGTTATGTCGTAGCCATTAGATTATATCTTTTAAATTTAAATCCGCGATATTTTATTTTTCATTTTTAAAGTGACGATTGTCTTTTTGATTTAGTTTTAAAGTCTTTGCTTTGTTTTTATGATTTTTTTATCGTGTTTTTAATTTTTTGTTTATGGTAAATAGTTTTAAATAATAGTTTCATGGTTTTTATGAAAAAGTTTGAGTATTTTCTTATTTCATGGTTTTGACTTTATTTTCACTGGCTTTATTTTATAAAGCCTTTAAATTTATTTTTTAAGTTTATATTTTTTAAATATGTGATTTATTAAGTCAGTTTATTTGTATTTTAATAAAATTTTGATTTAAAATTATTTTTTATTTGTTTTTTTTATAAAGAAAAGTAATATTTAATTATTTTTTCATTCTAAATTTGAATTATTGTTAAAAATAAGTGGTTATTTTTTAAGTTGTTTGTTTTAGTATTATATGAGTTTTGTCGACTTTTTTGTCGTAAGTTTAATATTGTCATTTTTATCAAACAATGTAAATTAAAAGTGTTGA
>JARHVA010003658.1:1055000-1207500 GCA_037957365.1 Torreya grandis | reverse complement strand
CAATGCTCAAAATGCCTTATATCACTCTTATATTGTTCCCAACCTCAAGCCAACCATTCATTATTAATGAGATAGGTCCATTGCTACTGACCTATCTAATTAATACAACCTCATCATTGTGCCATTTAAAATATATTATTTGATATTCAAAATATTCATGTGGGTCATCCCACATATTTTATAGGTTGGTTAAAGGAAATGATTCAATCAAAGCTCTATAAGGACAATTAAAAGGCCATTCATTATTTCCTAGTTGCGCATTGTTTATTAATAAGTTATAGATTATTTTCACATTGATAAAATATTACCTATTCTTCCAAAATTTCATATCAATCACTAGGATTAGTCACAACTCAATAATGTAGCATTTTAAATCAATCCAAGAGCTAACATATTTAGATATCAAAGATAATTTACTTACTACATGCATATAGTGAAGGAACACAATTACACAATCACAATAGGTGGTATAAATATGTGCGGCTTGATTCCATCCTCAAGGTATCTGGATATGTAGGTAGAAATCAATCATCAATTGGGATGATTGGGATTAACTCATCCAATTAGACTCTTTTTTTTAATGGTTTCTAGCTCTCACAAGTTCACTTATTTTTTTTAAATAAATGAAAAGGAAATTAGAGGTTTGTGTGTCACTATTTTTTTTAAATATCTCATTCCTTTTAAGTATTCATAGTAATAGGAATTAGATAAATCATAGTTTCTTCAAATTCAAATTACACAAGTCTTCATTCAATGAACATGACCATAATGCAAATGTGTCCAAATATAACCACAGACTCTGGTTTTGGATCTAAGGTCTCATAATTTTGTCTTAGCATATTTCTCACTATCAAATGCTTATTACATCAACCATAAACCATAAAAACTAATTATTTTAATCTTTAGTAGTATTTACTATATTTAACATATGCCACTTGTCAATCAATTTCAATTAGCCTATGCTTTACATTTAGATTTATAGTTAAGTGTCATATATTACAATATGAATAATCTATCAATATTTATACCTATTTAAGAATATTAAGTAAAAAATAGAGTAAAATTTTGATAATTTGATACAAGTAATAAATTGGTAAATTTAATGATGTGATTTGAGCCAAATGGAGCTCATTTGAAACCAGATTTTGATTGTATAAGATGTGATATGTGGCTCAGTTGGCCCCAATTTCACCACATAACAAATAAAATAAAGATTGGTTGAATCACATATGTCAATGGGGCCAATTTGATCTCCTTAAACCTAATTTTGATTATAGAATGTCTTTTTTGTCTTAATTAGGCCTAATTTTGTCACATATTGACTCAATTATTTTATCAATTTAATCATTGACATGATTTGGGAAACATTAATACTTTTAAATTTAATTTTGATTGTATAGGGTGTTATTTGAGGTCAATTCATCACAAAATGATCAAAATATTTTATTAATTTAATCATAGAGGCAATTAGGGTGAAATTGATCCCTTAAACCTAACTGTGATAATTGGATGTGATTTGGGGATAATTAGCTCTGATTATATCATGAGTTAATCCAAATAATCATTTGGTGTAGTCACTGATGTGATTTGGGACAAATCAAGTGTCATTAAAACATAATTTAAAAGGTATAAGATGTGATTTAGGGCTCAATCAACCCCAATTTTATCTTATATTAAACCAAAGTGTCCATTTGGTTAATTGAGAAAGTAATTGGGGCCTATTTGATCCCTTTCATCCTAAATACAACTTTAAGATATGATTTAAGGCTATGTTATCCATAATTTTATTTTAAAAATGAGTCAATTATTCAATAGGTGTAGTAAGTGAAGCAATTTGTTCTACATTTCATTGGACCTAGTTTTGACAATATAGGATGTGATTTGGGAATCAATCAACCCCATTGTCATCGTAGAATGAACCAAAGAGTCCATTGGTTCAATCACTACTTCATAACTAAGGCCAATTCTATTCCTTTCAACATAAATCCATCTAAAAGATGTGAATGGGGGCTCAATTATCCATAATTTTATCATATACTAAGCCAAATTAGTCAATTGGTGCAATTAGTGATGCATTTTGTTTTAAATTTATTCCCATTCAAATTTGATTTTGATTATATATAACATGTGATCTATGGCTCAATCGATCAAAATTTATCATAGAATGAATGAAAGAATCCATTGGTTCAACCTGATGGAATTGTCCAAGATCCAACTGATAGAATCAAACACACAAACTACAAATGCAAAGCAAATAGAAGCAGAACTCCATTGTTGAAACTATAAATATAATAATATTGCATTCATAACTCATTAAAAAATAGCTTAGATGAGAGACGTATTTATAGGTACAATAGAGGCATAGAGCCAAGGCATTTGGTAATGTGAACATAAGACTTTTGATAAATGGTTTGTGTGCTCCATATGTCAATATTAGTGGGTAAGGGTATATTTACCCACAAATTTGACTACAATTTTTCCATGTGCATGTGTACCTTAATTACCATATTTATGACACCTAAGTGACCTCAAAACAACACCTAAGCAAGCTAAATACAAGTGTAGGAATAATCCATAATAATAAATACAAGGAAAATAATATCCTACACTAACACCGCACCGACCCCCCCCCCCCCCCCCCCCCCCCCACCTTAAGTATAACTTAGGTGGGAAAACAAAATTAGGTCCTGACAACATGGCCTAATGAGGTACCAAAGTACAAAGTAATTGTCACAAAATGAAAGAAAAGTAGAAAACCTGTAGGAAAAAAATTCCTTCCCAAAAAGAGACAAAAGAAGAAAAGGAATAGAACCCCCCTTGAAGATGATGCTGATGCATCCCGTACTCCAAGAAGATCATGCAAGTGAATATACTTACTCTCAGTGAAGGGTTTGGTGAAGATATGAGCTATTTGATTCATAGTCTGACAAAATTTTAGATTAATGACCTGTCCATGAATGAGCTCCTGAATGAAGTGCATATGAATCTCAATGTGTTTGGTCCATTGATGTTAGACCAGATTCATGTATATTTGAATGGTTCTTTGGTTATCACAAAATATTATTGTGGGTCACTTAAACTATATACCAAACTCAGTAAGAATCCCCTAAAGCCAAATAGCTTCAGTAGCAACATTGATAGCCCCTTTGTATTCAGCCTTAGCAGATCATAAAGCAATGGCATTCTGCTTCTTACTAGACCAACTAATTGGTCTTGAACCAAGTGAGAAACTATATCCTAAGGTGGAATTGTGATGTTGAATATCACCAACCCAATTTGAATTTGTGTATCTAATCAAGTCAATATCAATGCTTGCTCCATAATGAATCCTAAAATTGTGAGTACCCTAAATGTAGTAGAGAATCCATTTGGATGATTTCCAATGCAACTCATGTGGTGTCTGCATAAACCTAGAGACCATGCCCACTACATATGAAATCTCAAGTCTAGTGTGAGTCAAATAGATGAGGTTGCCAACTAGTTTTTGATACGTTGTAGTATCAACCAATGGAGATGAACACTCAGCCTCAAGTTTGACTCTAGAAAGAAAGGGAGTCGGAGCTAGCTTACAACCATCCATGTGAAATCATGCAAGAAAATAAAGATCATACTTAGATTATGTAATGGTAATCCCTGAGTTAGATTGTGAAATATCAATACCAAGGAAATAATGTAACAAACCCAAGTCAGTCATAGAGAATCTATCATGCACAATAGTTTTCACTGTTGTAATAGAGGATGAATAACTCCCTATGATCAATAGGTCATCCACATATAGAACTAGAATCAATAGTTAATTATCTTACCATAATATGTAGACATTCGGATCATAATTACATCTAGTGAAGCCAACTATGAGAAGAAATTAATCCATCCTAGCATACCAAGCTTGAGGGGCCTGTTTGAGGCCATAGATAGATTTTCAAATTTTACACACTAAGGAAGAATCTTCCACAAAATCTTGTGATTATTCCATATATATCTCCTCCTCAATGTCATGATGAGTAAATTCACTCTTCACATCCATCTGATGAACATCCCAATAATAAGCTATGACAATGGAAAGAGTGAGTCGAATAGAGTTCATTTTAGCGACTGGAGAAAATGTTTCAATATAGTCTATGCCAGGAACTTATGAAAATCCTTTTACTACCAATCATGCTTTGAACTTATCCACCGACCCATCTAATACAATTTTTTTTGATAAATCCACCTACATCGAACAAGTTTCCTTGCCTTAGGAAGTGGTACTAGATCCCAAGTGTGGTTCCTAATTAAGGAACTCTACTCTTCATGCATAGTTGTATCCCACTCAAGAATTCCAGATGCCTCATGAAATAATTGTGGATTAGAATAAAAAGTAATGAAAACATGTGGAACACCCTAAAATTATGAATGAGTCCATCTAACATCTGATGGATTCTCAACCCAATCACCTACACTCTGTAGAGTCTATCTGGCCCAAAAAAGCCCTGAATTTGAAGAATCAAGAGGAGATTAGTCAAATTTAGAAATGTGACTGTGAATGGAATGAGGTGAATCTCTATCACTATCCTCATCATCTAAATTAGAAGAAGAATCTTCATCAACAGGTATCTAATCCAAATGATCTAAATTATTTGAACTATCATCATATCCCAGAGAGTCTAAAGAGGAGATAGAAGTGTCATGTGTGGATTCTGATGGACCCTCTTAAAAGCATGCACTCCTCTCAATAAAAAACTCATGTGTAGTAGGATGAATAAGCCTATATCCCTTAACACCTTCTGCATACCCAATAAATATACAAGTCCTACTCTGAGATTTCATGGCCTTATGTTTCTTTTTAGGAATATAGGTCATAGTTAGAGATCTAAATGCTCTAAAGTGCTTAACTTCAAGTTTTTGATTTCTTCAAGCTTTAAAAGGAGTAATCCCTTTCAATACTTTATGAGGAACATGATTTTGGATATATCAAGCATAATTAATGGCTTCTACCCAATATTGTGGTGTAAGTGATTTGGAGTGTATCATACAGATTGCTATTTCATTCAAAGATTTATTTTTACATTTTGTAACACCATTCTAATGAGGAATATATGAAATTATTCATTATAGATCAATCCCTTCTAAAATAAAAAACTTCTCAAAGCAATGATTAACATACTCACCACCATTATTAGTATATAAAATTCTAATGGTTTTCCCTGATTATTTCTCAACAAGAGCCTTGAAATCCTTAAAATGGTCAAAGACCTCAGACTTTTGTTGAATAAAATACACCCAAGTATACCTAGAGAATTCATCTATGAAGGTAAGCATGTACCTAGCCTTGTTCAATGAAGGCTTTGAAAATGGTCCAAAAACATCACTATGAATTAGCTCCAAGATTTCAATAGCTCTCCATAATTTGCCTTTGTCATATTTCTCTTCAGGATGTTTACCAAGCATGCAACCCTCACAAACACCATCAAAAAAATGAACATGAGGCAACCCTATTACCATATATTTTTGACTGAGTTATTCCAAATAGGGATAGTTTAGATGGCCAAATCGTTCATGCCATAGTTTTCTTAATCCATCAGAATGAGTGAGTAATGCAGTAGAAGGGTAATCAAGAGAAAAATTTGAGAAGGTGTACAACCTTGATTGGTGATTTTATTTCCCAATGACCACTATAGTATTACTATGCAGCTCCTTAATGACAACATAATCTAGAGTAAACTCAACTTTCTTACCTGATCCAATGTGGGTGATTTGATAAATAGATAGGAGATTAGTTGACAGTGATGGAACATATAAGACATTTTTAAATGTTCCATCATTAACTTCAACAGATCCTCTCCCAAAAACTTTAACAAAAGTATCATCACCTATTAGAATAGATGGCATAAAACATGGCTCTAAGGATGAGAACAAGTCTCGTGAAGAAGCCATTTGATGTGAGGCACCAAAATCAATCACCCATGTGGACGGCTGAGATGATACTATAATAAAGGCATTGCCCTTACCTTTCCCATTACTACTTTCTTTTTCCTTATAATACTCATGTGCTGATGAGGTTGATTTGACTGTATTAGGTACATTGATGTTATTTTTCTCAAGCATATTTGTTAAATGATCAATCTATTTTTTCATACATTTCTTTTCATCATGCCCAGTTCTCTTACAATAGGCACTTGTGATCCTCTCTTTCTTGGATTTCCCATTTGAAGAGGAGGACTCATATGATAATTTTGGCTTAGTGTCTAATTTTTGACCCTTTCATTACTCTTGGGCCTTATTGTTTTATTTCTTTTCCTTATTTATTGAAGTCTTCAGTTTGTCATGACTCAACAAAGCATGTGATTTAGAGGACTTCAATATACCCATTTAGATGAGTTTTTCTTGATCCCTAGTTAATTCTTTGGCAAAATCATCTAAGGATGGGATACTCCATGCTGGTCCTAGGGCACATTTAAAAGCATGAAAGGTAGAGACACAAACTAAGTAGTTAGGACCTAACTTGGAAAGAATAGAGAAGATCAATTGTTCATCCTTTTTCTCTATACCACACAATTTTAATTGCAACTTAAGTGATTTAATTTTGGTGAAAAAGTCTTCTATAGTGTCAAAATTACTTAGACTCAAACTAATGAGCTCATTCTATAGCTCATGACCCTTCATTACATCTTGCTTCCCAAAGAGTTATCCCAAAGTGTTCCATATCTCATGTGCTGATTTAGCAGATTCAATGTGAAAGAGTAAGTTAGGAGAAACAAACAAACATAAAATACCATATGATTCATCACACCTATTATACCACTTAATTTTATCTACACCAAGTTCTAAATTAGTTTCCATATTCATGGTTATCTTGTGTAAACCTCTGCTTCTTAAAAAAGTTTGCACTTTAGATTTCCAGTCATGATAATTGAATGGAGTGAGAAGTGGAAAAAAATTGTGATCCATGATGTAGTGCAAGTAAAAACTGAATTAGCAATAGAGAAGGCAAGGCACTCAACAACCCCACTAAAACTATCAGAAAGAACCCCTCCAATTATAAAGGTTTGACACTTTATGTTTTATTACGTATATAATCAACACTTTAATGCACATACAATTGGTATATTATGTTTTAGTGCATATACAATCATCAGTTTAGTGCATATAAAATGGGCACAATTTTTTTCTCACAATAAAGCCCATCAAATATTTGGATATCATGAAAGGCCAAACACAACCATAAACATCAGTATATAGTTGATTCTTGAGGCTTCAACTCATGTTCCAAGGACAGATAATGCATACACTACAAATAAGATGCTACATAGTAGATCTACACTCAGATACAATGAATTGTAGGTGCATATCCACTCAATAAACTACAAATATATAGCTGATGTTGTCAAATTACATGATTTGGTGTAGTATTCACCATCGTGCAATATACACATCAACAAGGTGACTATCTGAGGTTGTTGAATGTGTATTACAGTGTAATATTTACTATCACACAATACACACAACAACAAAGTGGTTGATGTAGAAATAAGTGAAATATATGTATTAAAGGCACAAATAACAATGTACGCTCATAAAAAATGGATGTCAGACTCAACTGAGAATGCATCCATAAATGAGCAATCTATTCAATGATTATATAAGTGATAGTGCAAGATCACAAAAAATAGACATCGATCTCAACTAAAAAAACATCCATGAGGAGAAAAAGAGTGTTAAATTGTGAGTTAAGTGAAAGAGAATAAATTTTGTTTTACTTGTGAGGGCATTTGACCGCTTGCCAAAACCGGACCTCACCCTTCATCTTCATGAAATAAAGTGTTGCAAAATAATGATAAAAAACTCCTTAAAATATGATTTATCACAACAATATTAGTTTTATAAAAAAAACAATTAAAAAAAGCTCCTTAAATTTTCTCCATCATCAACACACACACACACTTACTTTTGAATTGTATCAGATTTAGTGAAATTGTGATAACTTTCACAATTATTAATAAAATTATGAATTTTAAAATGATCCAAAAAGAGGAATCCATGACGCATAGAACCCATAAACATTTCTAAGTGATTATCTACTATTTTTTGGTAGTTGGTAAAATAAAAAATATTTTTAATCAAAAACAGATTTGCAAAAATAATAACTTGTAAATCTTGCCTCTTTATAAAAAAATGATTTAGTCTTTTGTCCAACTAGATTTAAGCCTCCTTTAAAATCTAAAAAAAGTTACTTATATATCCAATACAATTGAAATAATTGCAAATATTGATGAAGTTCACCAATTAGAGAAGAAAGGACTGTAGATGATACACAGAGATCTATAGCTTTCTTCTTTATAATCTTAGTTATAATACAAAATTAATAAAACTACTCAAGATTTCAATAAATTAAAAAAAAAATGATGTTCATTACCAGAAAAGAGATCTGATACCATGATGCAATTGTCCAATATCCAACTGATAGAATCGAACACACGAATTACAAATACAAAGCAAATAAAAGAAAAACTCCATTGTTGAGACTGAAATCAAAATAGAATATAATTATAATAATATTAAATTCATAACTCATTAAAAAATAACTTAGATGAGAGTCACATTTATAGGTACAATAGAGGCATAGAGCCAAGACATTTGGCAATGTGAACACAAGACTTTTGCCAAATGGTTTGTGTGCTCCATATGTCAATATTAGTGGGAAAGGGTATCTTTACCCACCAATTTGACTACAATTTTCCCATGTGCATGTGCACCTTAATTACCTCATTTATGATACCTAAGTGACCTCAAAATAACACCTAAGCAATCTAGATACAAGGAAAATGATATCCTACACTAACACAACCATGGATGCAATTAGGGCCTATTTGAGCCCCTTTCACATAATTATAACAATAAGATGTGATTTAGACCTCAATCAACTTGAATTTCAACACATAATGAATAAAAGAGTCAATTATTTATATCAAAAAATAGATTGGGTCCAATTTGAGCCCTTCGAACTTAATTATGACTTTACGATTGGATATGGGGATAAATCATACCAATTTTATCATATATTATTTATATACATTAAATTATTAACTTTATCATTTACTAATGCTTTATTTTGTACTAACTTACTGATGTATCAATTTCTTTGAGTGAATATCTTAAAGGGTGCAATGGGAATGGCGTGGGACATGCACTTGGTGATTTTTGAGAGATGTTTCTATTATATCCTTATTATAATATGTCTACTATCAATCTGACCTCCTTAGACTTTTTTATCTCTCCATCTGTATTGTCTATTTATTGTCTAGATGTGTTAGTTTCCTTTATCTTAAGACATTGGCCAAGATGATACCATCTATGTATTTCCTTCACCATTCCCTAGTCTAATCACAAGTAAAATCTATATTAATGTGTGGTTTGGTGTACATAGGTCATCTTGAAATATATGTTGCACCAATCCATCCATGCTAGCCTAAATTCAAATTGTATTAGTGTGAACACACAAAAATATCTCTTTAATTATCTACATTTTTCTTGGTCACATGTGATATGGTATTTTTGTTTCAATTTTGCCCTATAATGGACCTAATATCAAGTAAATTCAGCATAAAGGAGTGCTTGCTTATGGGTTTGCCACTAAAGTAAATTAATTTTCAAAAATGATGCCACTTAAGCTTAAATTCCAAGAAAACTTGGGTGAGCATGCATGAATATGCCCCAAATTGTAGACATTTTCTAGGATGACAAATGGATATATGGTGTTGTTTTGTTTTTTTATTATAATTCCCATAGTCACAAGTAAAAAAGGAATAAATGAATGTTGTGTGTATGGGTCATGAATGCAACCTATATTTCCCTAAACACACCAATTTTTTTAAATTCAAAGTGAATTAGGGTGATTACATATAAATATGCCCCAAATTATTTGCATTTGTTTTAGTCACATGTGGATATGGGGTTTTTGTCACGATTTTGGCATAAAATGGGCCTAATCATGAGTGAAATCAAAATAAATTGACGTTTGGGTGTGTTTGGATTACCAATGTGACTTATGTTTCCTCAATCACACTAATTTATATTGATTCAAAGTGAATTTAGGTGATCATACACAAATGTGCCCAAAATTATCCACATTTTCCCTAGTTACAAGTAGATATGGTGTATTTTGTTGATTTTGGCCTACAAGGGACATAATCACAAGTAAAGTAAGGATAAATGGGTAGTTCCCTATTCACTAGTGCCAATTAATTTACCCTAATCACATAACTTTGTCTTGAATTCTAAGTGAAATGGGGTGATTGGGCATGAATGTGATCTAAATTATTTACATTCTCCCTTCTCAAGAACTTGATATCGGGTTTGCATATTTCTTTTATTATATAATCCAAATAATCACAAGTAAAAATGACTTAAAAGGTTGGTTGGGTGTGGGTAGGTCACCGATGCACCCGAATTCACCCCAACCATACCACAATGGCTTGAATTCAAAGTGAATCTTGGTAATCACACAAAAAAATGTCCCAAATCATTTGTATTTATCTTGGTCATAAGAGGATATGGTGTTTTAAAGTCATTTTTATCCTATAAGGGACTTAATCACAAGGTATGGTTAGGTGTGTTTGGGTCACTAATATGACTTATGTTACCCCAATATCAACACTTTGACTTTAATTTTAAGTGAAGTGGGGTTTTCATACAAAAATGTACCTGAAATTATTCATATTTCCCTAGTTGCATGTGGATATTGTGTTGTTATGTTGATTTTAGCATATAACAAAATTTATTGAAATAAATTCGACATAACTGAGTAGTTAGATGTCTAAGGGTCATAATAAGACTTACATTAACATAATCACACTTTTTTGGATTAAATTTGAAGATAAATGTGGTGACCATGCATAAATTATACTTAACTTTATTGTATTTACCTTCATCACAAGTGGATATGATGTTTTTCTACCATGTATTAACTATAAGGGACCAAATCACAAGTATAATTGGTATAAATGGGTGGTTTGGTGTGTGTAGGTAACCAATGCATCCTACATTTCCCTATTAACACCACTACAGTATGAATTCATACTAGACTCAAGTGAAAACATACAAATGTTCCCCAGATCACCCCTAATTTAACTGATCATAAATTATTATGATGTTTTTGTGTCTCTTTTGGCCTACAAAGGACATAATTATATATTAAAATCAAGATAAAAGGGTGGTTAAGTGTGCACTAATTTTTAAAATTTATTTTTAAAAAACTCAAAAATCTTGGAAATGTCATGCTCATTAAATGTATAAAAATTGGGATTGAATGCAAACACACACTAACCTAGGTAGTAGATGACATTTGTGGCATATTAGACATTTTTAAAAATAAATTAATCTGTGGTTTGGCTTAAATTATATCCAAATTTAAAAAATCCACTTGTCGAGTTGCAATTGACTTATGAAAAAAGTACTTGCTTTTTATTAAATAAAAAAATCCATATGTACTCGAAAAATATTTTATTTAAAAAAATAGAATTTTAAAAATTAATAAAAATTGAAAAATTAATACATAGTTCTAAAATATTATTAAAATAAATTATTTATAGATTGAAAACTATTGATGAAACACTTTTCCCTAAATTACTTTGGTTTGTGAGACTTTGAACTTTGTATCATTGTAAGAGTTCTTTTAAAATGTTGTTTTCTTATTAAATAATGTAATTGTAGGTATATCAGTCCTAACTACATTTTGAGACTGTGGAGATTGTCACTGATGCATCTACACATTTCAAATTTGATTAAAGTGCCTGACATAGTTTTAAGACATCATTGTTTAGAAAATGATTTCATTTACCAAAATAATATAATCATTTTTTTCACCATTATAATTGAGGAATCCTTTGATCAGAGCTATGAAATGGTAGTTAATATTCCTTTTTAGAATATGAATTTACAAACTGGATCTAGGACACAAAGAGGGCCCTATCCCCCTGAGATAATAAAGTGAACAATAAAATACAACTCAACATTCCAAAACAAAGGATATGAAAAAGGAAAGAAAGATCCACACCCTCAAAAATAAGACACATATAACCAAATAACATTAAAACCTTCCAAAGTGGGCTAATAACCTTAAGCAAGCTCTAAATAAATGATCAACCAACAATCAGCAATTTTTTTTTAAAAATAAATATAACCAAACCTTTAAATAAATGGGTCTATGCCTGATTATAAATATGTCTTCTCCCTCTACGGGAGAGAAGATCATCCAAGGTACACTACAAACTAACATTAATTGCAATCGTTGAATCCATCCATAGATGTTTTACCTATGTGTTTATACATTTTTGTTTGGTATTTGGATCACCTATGGGAATGGTAATATGTTGCTGAGAACTACATCCTTCATGGGATTTGAGTGGAGGACTGCCATATTTAGAACTCAGCTTGAACGTCAATGTTGTAATGTCTAGATATACCTAACTAGGGGGATGGGTAAAATGAGGTTATACCCATTGAGAAAAGGATAAATTACCACCTAAATCGAAATAAAAAGACTCAAAAAATAATTTGCCGTGATTTCACCAAATAAATTGAATATCTATAGGGCCATCCTTCTTTCTTCAAAACTATCAGGTTGTGAAAAAATGATGGGCTTGTAAAGACCAAACAACTAATTGATGAACAAGTTGATTGTAACAAAAACACATAAACGATAAACCATCATAGTTGATAAATTTGGTCCATGATCCAAGAGAAGAGATGATTTGGATTGAATGGTAAAAAGGCTTGGATAGATTAAAATTTTTGTACACATACATACCTATTTCCCATCGAATATTCATTAATATTGACAAAATAACCCACCTTATTGACAAACATTTTGATTTAATTAGGATAACCCAATATCAAGGTATTTTGTATAATTTGGTCCACAAAGAAGAAATAATACTTTTAGTTGTAGAATGATCAAGGAAAGGGGACCAAAGGTATAAAAAAATGCCATGATTTTTAAGAAACTAGGTCCCATAATACCCCATAGAAACCTTAGTTGTATTAGATTGGAAAACGACAAGGAAAAAAAAACTATTCAACAAGGAATAAGAGGGCTAAAAAATATTGGTCCATTGAGATTTTTCCCATATGATATGCTTAGCCAAAGACATTTTATACCTAATACATTTACCAACCAAATACTTTATACCATAGTCAACTTCCATTAAAAAAAGAAAGTAAAAATCTCCAAAGTTGGGCTCTGAGTGAAAATGAACATAGAGATATTGTCCAAAAATAAAACTTTAAAAGGTATTGAGGTAGTTTTTTGGCTAATTGAGACTAGAATATATTGAAAATAATGCAAATCCCTATGGGACATTCCATCATGCATAAAATTGACAATGATGTTACAAGGAGATAACAATTAAATAAATTTGATGTACTAAAATTAGTGAGGCATAGCTACCAACAATAGAAGATATTTGAGTTTCACACTAATAACAATAGTTGTGGAAGATGTTATCTTTTTCTTTACAGTTCACGAACCCTAGGAAGTCTATAGGATGTTCATTATTTGAGACACTTAACCTAATAACTTCAACATTAGAGTATCCAATTGTTTTTACATTAATGCTCTACCTATCTTTCTCCCTGATTTACCTCCATCTTCATTGGATTTATTGTAGACTCTATTTTTTCTGAGGGTTGTTTCACTCTCAGACCTTGTTGTTTCTTTTATCTCCATTGAGATGCAATCCTTTGGGGAAGAGGGATTTTTATTTATCTCTAGTATTGTTATTGTTGTGCATTATAACACTATATTTACACCATTGTCATAGTAATTTCATTTAGAGATGTGTTTCCCAGATTCAATGCCACTCAAACCTTAGGTTGCCTTAAGAGATCCCCTAGAAAAATCATGTACACAACTAATTTTCCTTATATATTTAGTAATGCAGAGATCCTCATCCCCAACATTTTTTAGTATAAGTGAGAATTGTCCCCAATAGCAGGAAAATTGGAAACCCAACCTCTTGCCTTTTTAGGACCCCTATCATTGTTGACTCTTGTTCGAACCCTCTAGATCTGACAAGGCAATTTAAAAAAATTATTGGGAAGAGAACGTGCCAACTATTTTAATTTCATGTCAATGAATAGATCAAAATATATATAAATAAATTTTAATTTAATTTTTATTAATATTAAAAATAACAAAAAATTAAGGAAGTCACACTTTTATTTATATTTATTTTTAAATATGCCTTTTTATAGCATTATATGTCATAACTATAAAGTTTATCTTTTTTTTATGTATCTTTCATTTCATTTATTAAAACTAGAAAAAAATATAAGGTTACAAACTAAACCTAATTCTATACACATTAAAAAAATAATATATTTTTTGAGGTAGTTAGGGGGGGTGCATGGTTGGCTATTTATTATTGATCATATTTTAGGGTCTATTGATTTGTGAAATTAGTAAAATAAATAAATAGCTATTATAAAAATTTAAAAAAAAAATATAGGTTACAAACTAGATGATCTTATTTAACTTTCTACCAAAGGGTTAAAAAAAAAGTAAATGATGCTAAAAAAATGATTGGGTGCACAACATGCTATCTACTATGATTTTTTCTAAAAAACAGTAGTACCTCTTTGAATTTCTAATGTTTGACCTATTTATACTTGAAAAATTAAAAAAAAATAACAATTTATAAACTATGCTCAAAATGATACAATTCATGTTCTTGTAGCATCTTCAAAATTTGAGTGTACATGTCCCAAATAATCCATACAAGTTGAGGTTTCTTATTTTTAAGGAAAATATGTCCACATAAGACCCTCTTTTGGCCTCTCAATTCCATACACTTATCCACATATGTAGGCACATTTATGCATGATGACCTCATTTATCTTTGAATGTATGCCAAATTATCTTTACTATGGAAATGAAAGCTATATAATGACCTTACACACCCAACCACCCATTTATGCCAATTTTACTTGTAATTATTTCCCATACATAAAAAAGTGATACAATAATACCATATCCATTAGTGACTAGGGAAAATGTAGATAAAGTTTGGTACATGTATTTATGATCACCCCAATTTAGTTCCAATTCAAGCCAATGTAGTGTGATTCAAGAAAGTTAGGTCATATTGGTGATCTACACACACCAAACAACCCTTTCATGCCATTTTTACTTTCAATAACATGGATTATATACCAAAATCAACACAACAACACCATATCCACTTGTGATAAAAGAAAATGTAGATAATTTGGGGCATAATCATGCGTGATCGACCCAATTCACTTTGAATTGATCTCAAAGTTCTATTATTGCAACAATGTAGGTCCCATTCATAATTAATACACACCCAACTACCATTTTTATTTATGATTAGATCCCTTATATGCTAAAAGTGACATAACAGTACCATATTCATATGACCAAGGCAAATGTAGATGATTTTGGGCACATTTATGTTTTATCATCCTAATTCACTTTGAATCAAGGTAATATTATGTAATTGAGATAAATTAAGTTTCATTGGTGACCTGCACACACATAACCACCCATTTATGTCAAAATTACATTCGATTAGGCCCCTTATATGCTAAAATGACACAACAATGCCATATCCACTTTTGAAAAGGGAAAATGTGGAAATTTTTGGGCAATTTTATTTGAAATGACCTCAATTCAATGTGAATTCAGGGAAAAGTGATGTGATTGGAATTACATGATCGGTTGTGGTGGTGTAGAGTCAATTTTGGACAAAGAGCCTAATCATAAGTAAAATGTATATAAATGGGTGGTTCGGTGTGCATAGGTCACTAATGTGATCTATGTTGCACCAATCCAACTGTGATAATCTTAATTCAAATTAGATTAGTGTGAACACATAAAATATCTTCCAAATTATCTACATTTTTACTAGTCACAAGTGGATATGTTATTTTTGTTTCACTTTTAGCTTATAAGGGACCTAATAATAAGTAAATTCCACATATATGAGTTATTGATTGTGCATTAACCACTAATGCAAATTAATTTCCCAAAATCATACCACTTTATCCTAAATTCCAAGAGAATTGGAGTTGTCATGCATGAATATGCCTCAAATTGTCTACATTTTTCTCAGCCACAAATGGATATATGTATCAGAGTTGTTGCCAGAATCTGGATAATGCAAATGTAATGGAGACGTGATCACATGAGATGAAGCTAGTGCACATCACATAGATGCTAAAGCAATTTGAAATTATACAAGAAGATAAATTGCACAAGACAAATATGATAAAATCTAATATCTAATTAACATGAGATGGCCAAAGTGAAGAATACATATAGGAGAGCACGTAAGTAACTCCTCCACAAAAGGTGGTCAAGGCACCCCAAGAATAGACTGTTACTCCTCCATAAAAGGTGGTGACAAGGTGCTAAGAATAGAGAAGTAACTCCCATCAAGGGAGTTACTTATGACATTCTTATGACACCTATGACACATCTATGACACACATCTCCACATAAGCTAGCCTATCCAACAAATCTAGGAAAACTCCATGTATGCACAAATATAATTTCCCTAATTAAATAATAAGGAAAAATAAAAACCTACACTAATACCCCCCCATAAGCGTAGCTTAGGTGGGTAGTGTGGAAATATAAAATGGGTCCCAGCAACTAGGCCTGATGAGGTACCCATGTACAAATGCAATCTCTCATAAGATAGAGAAAAGGAGAAAACTCGTAGGAAAAAACTCCCTCCCAAAAGAGAGATATAAAAGAAATGAAGAGGCTAATGGGTGCCCCTCGAAGATGATGTTGCTAAAGATGTGGACCGTACCCAAAAAGAGATCGTAGATGAATGAACTTGCTCTCAGTGAAAGGTTTGGTGAAGATGTATGCAACCTGCTCTGAAGACTGGAAAAATATCAAGTCAATGACCTGACTATGAATGAGCTCCCGAATGAAATGCATGTGAATCTCTATGTGCTTGGTCTATTGGTACTGAACTAGATTCCTACAAATTTGAATGGTACTTTGGTTGTCACAATAAATGATGGTGGGTTGCCTGATAGGAATGTCAAACTCAGAAAGAATCCCCTGAAGCCAAATAGCCTCAGTAGCTACATTAACAACTCCCATGTACTCTGCCTCTATGGATGATATAGCAATAGCATTATGCTTCTTGCTAGACCAACTGATAGGACCAGAACCTAGAGAGAAACTGTAACTAGAAGTGGACTTACGAGTCTATGAATCACCAACCCAATCTGAATCTGTATATCCAACCAAGTCAACCTCTATGCCAAATTTGTAATGAATCCCATATCTATGTGAACCCTGTATGTAATGCAAGATCCTCTTAGCTACTTTCTAATGTAGCTCATGAGGTTCTTGCATAAATTTGGAGACAAGTCCCACTGTATATGATATGTCAGGCCTGGTGTGAGTCAAGTAGATGAGACTACCAACAAGTTGTCAGTACCGAGTGGCATCAACCAATGGTGAAGAATAGTCAGCCTCAAGCTTGACTCCTGATAGAAAAGGAGTTGGAGATGGCTTGCAATCAGCCATGTGAAACTGAGACAATAAATCAAGAGCATACTTAGGTTGTCCAAGAGAAATCCTTGAATCTGACTATGAGATCTCGATGCTAAGGAAGTAGTGCAACAAACCCAAGTCTATCATGTAAAATCTATCCTGGAGAGATGCCTTCACCACTACAATAGTTGATGAAGAACTCCCGGTGATCAAAAGGTCATCAACATATAGAACCAAAATCAGGAGCAAATCATCCTGCCATAAAAAGTAGACATTAGGGTCAGAATGGCACCTAGTGAAACCCACTGTGAGAAGGAAGGAATCCATCTTAGCATACTAAGCTTGAGGGGCCTATTTGAGGCCATAGATAGATTTCTTAAGTCTGCATACTAAGGAAGAATCCTGAACAAATCCTAGTGGCTACTCCATGTAGATCTCCTCCTCTAGGTCTCCATGAAGAAAGACACTCTTCACATCCATCTAGTGCACATCCCAACCATGTGTTATGGCAATAGCTAAGGTGAGTCGAATATAAGTCATCTTTGTAATGGGTGCAAAGTTCTTTGAGTAGTCAATGCCTCTCACCTGTGAGAAACCCTTGGCAACCAATCATGCCTTATACTTATCAACCAACCCATTTGCTACAAACTTGGTCTGATATATCCACCTACATCGAACCATCTTTCTTCCCTTAGGAAGTGAAGTCAAATCCTAAGTGTGATTTTTGATTAAGGAAGAATATTCATCCTCCATAGGACTATCCCACTTAGGTACCCCTAATGCCTCTCGAAAAGTATATGGATCTAAAACTGAAGCAAAGAAGGCATGTGGATCTCTCTAAAAATCCCCCCCTCATACGTCTATCATTTGTGAGATCTCCAACCCAAGTGCCAGCACTCTCAAGTGTCTTTCTAGCTCAAAGTGGCCCAAAAGTGGGCGAGTCAGGTGTTAACTCCTCATCTTCTGATTGACTAGAGGTGGATGACTCTGCATCACTGTCCTCACTATCTAAACTCAAAGAAAAAGAAGATGTCTCTGGCTCAAGAACCTATTGTGGCTGATCTGAATCTGATGAGGAATCATCATGAAGAAGTAGATCTGATGAGGGAGAAGAAGTGCCAAGTGTTGAGTCTCTAGGACTCTTCTGAAAGTGGACACTTCCCTAGATGAAAAACTCATGCGTGACTAGATCTAGAAGGTGATACCCATTAATACCATCCAGATATCCTACAAAGATGCAAGGCTTGGAATAATGTTCAATAGCTTTGCATTTCTTCTTCAGTATGCAAGCCATGGCTGGGGATCCAAAAACTCTAAGGTGCTCAACATCAAGTTTTCTTTTATGCTAAGCTTCAAAGGGTGTTATCCCTTTCAAATCTTTGTGAGGAACCCTATTTTGAATGTAGTAAGCACAATTCAATGCTTCAGCCCAGTACTGTGGTGCTAAGGATTTATAGTGAATCATATAGCTACCCATCTCTTTCAAGAACCTATTTTTGTGTTCTATAACCCCATTTTGTGAAGGACTATAAGTGATTGTGTGCTACAAATCAATCCCCTATGTGGTACAAAACTGCTCAAACGTGATGCTGACATACTTCCCTCCATTATCAGTTCGAAGAACCTTGATAGATTTCTCACTTTGTCTCTCAACAAGAGCCCTAAAGTCTAAATTTTTTTCAAACACTTTAGACTTTTGTTTGAGAAAATATATCCAAGTGTACCTAGAGAAATCATCAATGAAAGTGAGGATGTACTTGGCCCTTATGAAAGATGGTTTGGGAAAGGGTCCTGATACATCACTGTGGACTAACTCCAAAGGTTGTGAATCCCTCCAAGCTTTGCCTTTATCAAATTTTGCTTCGAGATGATTCCCAAGGGAGCACCCCTCACAAAGTCCTTTTGAGAATTGGACATGAGGCAAGCCAATGACCATGTCATGTTTACAAAGTTGCTCAAGGTAGCGGTAGTTAAGGTGGCCAAACTGCTCACGCCATAATTTGCTAACTTCATCTGAATGAGTTAGCAATGTTGTTGGAGAAGAATCAGGTGAAAAATGTGAGAAGGTGTATAATCTTGCTTGGTGATCTACCCTACCCACTACCACTATAGTATCACTATGCAACTCCCTGATAACCATTGAATCTGGTGAAAACTCAACTCTCATGCCCCGACCAATGTGAGTGATTTGGTACACTAATAAGAGATTGGTTGAAAGAGAAGGAACACTAAGAACATTATTGAATGTTCCTCCTTCCATTTCAATTGACCCTCTCCCTGCAATGGAAACTAATGTGTCATCACCCAAACTAATTGAAGTCTTGCTACAAGGCTCTAAAGATGAAAACTCAACTAGTGAAGAGCCCATGTGGTGAGAAGCACCTGAACCAATTACCCATGAAGATGTAGAAGCTGTTGTAGCTACAAGGGCCTTGCCCTTTTCTTTCTCCTTACCCTTGCCTTTTGCCTCAGTAGAATCTTGGGTAGATGAATTCTACTTGATGGACTCAGGAACACCTATGTTGTGCTTCTCTAGAAGATGAGTTAGGTGATCTATTTGTTTTTTCATACATTTGTGTTCATCATGCCTTGTATTTTTACAATAGGCACACTTAACCTTCTCCTTCTTAGGTTTAGCATTGGAGGAGGAAGACTCAGTGTTGTTTTTGGCAGGATTCTTGTTTTCTTTCTTCTTCTCTTAGTCCTTGTTCTTTTTCTTCTTCTCCTTTGTTGAAGTCTTATCCTTACCATTTATAGATATCAAAGCTTGGAATTGAGTAGACTTCATTGTACCCATTTGAATTAGCTTATCTTTTTCCTTGGTCAAGTCAGAAATGAATGAATCCAAAGAAGACATTTTCTATGTAGTGCCAAGGGCACTTTTTGTGGCATGGAGAGTGGAGACAAAGACTGAATAGCTTGGACCTAACTTTGCAAGAATAGAAAGGATGAGTTGATCATCTTTCTTCTCTATCCTGCATTCTTTTAGTTGTAATCTAAGGGTGTTAAACTTAGTGAAGAAGTCCTGTAGGGTGTCAAAGTTGCTAGGACTTAGACTTATGAGTTCGTTTTCAATCTCATGACCTCTCATCTCATCAAGCTTCCCAAATAAGAGTTCTAAGGTGTCCCATATGTCTTTGGGAGTCTTGGCAGTTTCTAAATGGAAGAAAAGTTTTGGAGACACGGACAAGCTCAGTAATCTATAGGATTCATCACTACGGTTGTACCACTTGACCTTTTCAGCATCAGTGTTGTGTTCTACTTCAGTACCCATGGTGATCCTATACAACCCTTTGCTTCTAAGAATGATTGACATTTTAGCCTTCCATTCATGATATTTGAAGGGTGTTAGGGGTTTAAGTTGAAAATAATCCATTTTAAGCTGAATTTAGGTGAAGTTGTGTTGATTGCAAGTTGTGAATTTATGCAAAAAAGAGAATGAAAGCAAAGATTACAAGTGCTAAAAAGCAATCACACCCCCCTGAAATGTTGAGCCTCCCCCAAATATGCAAGTGCATACTCAAAATATGTCGAACTTAGTCGAGAATGCATCTTAGAGAAATCAATGCAAGAATTTAAGCAAACAGGATGTCGAACTTAGCCGAAAATGCATCCTGAGAGACCCAAATTTTTGGCACTTTACAAAGTAGTAAATTTTTGACAGATAACAAGCCTAAGTTATGGATAATTTAATTAAAAATACTTTTATAAAAAATGGCACCCAAATCCAAGCTACCATTTACAAGATATTAAAGATTCAATTTCTTGTAAACTAGTGTTTTTGCAAAAAATAACACTAAAACATTAAAAACATGACTATTTTTAGAGAGAAAGTGGCCATCCAACCACTCATTGGATTCGAAACGGAATGAGGAATCGAAAGGAAGTCTTTGTGAGGGGGAATTGGCCTCCTACCAACCTGGGCCTCACCCTTCATCTTCGTAGGTCGAAGATACAAGTTTTGAAAACCTTTAGACTACTTTTTTTTTAATGATAATTTCAAATTTGACTTTAATTTAAAAAATCAAATGACTGATTCTAGATCAAAATAATTATCAAAAGTAGATTTACCAATCAACAAGAGAGGGTGGGCCCACCAAATGGGTGTTGGAAACTAAAAAAGCTTTGAAGGGTGGCAAGGTCAGCTTTGAGAGTCAGTCGATCACGACCAACATGGCAACAACACCCGCACCTTCCCCCTCCCAAATAAACATCACGACAGCATCTGATCATTGCAATGCCACTCAGATAGCAACGCCACACAGATAACAACACCGTCAAATTTAGCCTCAATAGATAGGGAATGCGCTGCTCAAAGACTGCAAGGAGAATTTTGGAGACACATTGGAGTAGATCAGATAGTTTTTTTGCTGAGCTGAAGCATCTGAGGTGCAGCACTTTCAATTTTTAGATTAGTAAAGATCTATTTTTTCCTATAGAATGACCAAAAAAAGAATTCCTCTGCCTTGCTGAAGCCACAACAGATCTATACAAGATGTCTTGGCAAATTTTAACTCAGATATCTAAAGGGAGATCTGAATGAAACTCAATAGAAGTAATTTTTTTAACAGAATTCTGTATGGATTTACATGAATTTTTAATAAACTCTACCAAAACTCTCAAATGCAACTAAGTTAAACAAAAAAACTACTAAGAAAGTAAAGTAAAAATTTTAGAATAAACTACTAGCATAACCAGACACACGATTACCGGGGTGGCTCTGATACCATATCAGAGTTATTGCTGGAATCCAGATAATGTGAATGCAATGGAGATGTGATCACATGAGATGAAGCTAGTGCACATCGCATAGATGCTAAAGCAATTTGAAATTATACAAGAAGATAAATTGCACAACACAAATAGGAGAAAATCTAATATCTGGTTAACATGAGATGGACAAAGTGAAGAATACATATAGAAGAGCACGTGAGTAACTCTTCTACAAAAGGTGGTCAAGGCACCCCAAGAATAGACTGTAACTCCTCCATGAAACGTGGTGACAAGGTGCTAAGAATAGAGAAGTAACTCCCATCAAAGGAGTTACTTATGTCATTCTTATGACACATATGACACATCTATGACACACATCTCCACATAAGCTAGCCTATCCCACAAATGTAGGAAAACTCCATGTATGCACAAATATAATTTCCCTAATTAAATAATAGGGAAAAATAAAAACCTACACTAATAATATGGTGTTGTGTTTAAATTATAATCCCCATAGTCACAAGTAAAAAAGGCATAAAAAGATGATTATGTCTGTGTGGGTCACGAATTCAACCTACATTTCCCCAATCACACCAATGTGTCCTATATTTATAGCAAATCAATTTGATCACATACAAATGTACCCCATATTGTTTACAATTATCTTCCTCACATGTGGATATGGGGTTTTTGTCATGATTTTGGAATAAAATGGGCCTAAGTGTAAGTGAAATCAAAATAAATTGGTGATTGTGTGTGTGGGGGTCACCAATGTGACTTATATTTCCTCAATCACACTAATTTATACTGATTCAAAATGAATTTGGGTGATCATATACAAGTGTGCCCAAAATTATCCACATTTTTCTTAGTTGCAAGTAGATATGGTGTATTTTTTTTATTTTGGCCTACAAGAGACATAATCACAAGTAAAATAGAGAAATGGGTGATTGAGGGTGCCCTATTCAACAATGTCAATTAATTTTATCTAAGTACACATCTTTGTCCTAAATTCCAAGTGAATTGGGGTGATTGGGCATGATTATGCTCCAAATTATCTACATTTTCCTTGGTCAAAAAAATTATATGGGATTTTTGTGTTTATCTTATCACATAATTCCCATAATCGTAAGTAAAAATGACATAAATGGGTGGTTGGGTTTGGGTAGGTCACTAATACACTACACATCACCCTAATCATACCATTTTGGCTTGAAATCAAAGTTAATATGGGTAAATGCATATAAAAGTTTCCCAAATAATTTGTATTTATCCTATTCATAAGCAGATAAGGTGTTCTTATGTTATTTTTTATCCTATAAGGGACTTAATCGCAAGTAAAATTCGCATATAAAGGGATGGTTGGGTGTGTGTGTGTGAGTCAATGCAACTTATTTTATCCCAATTACACCACTTTGACCTTAATTTTAAGTGAACTTGGGTGCTCATACAAAAATGTACCATAAACTATTCACATTTCCTTGGTTTCAAGTGGATATTGTGTTGTTATGTTGATTTTAGCCTATAACTAAATTTATCAAAATAAAATGGATATAAATTAGTGGTTGGAAGTGGAAGGGTCATAATAAGACTTCCATTGACACAATCACACTTTTTTGACTTGAATTGAAGAGAAATATGGTGAGCATGCATAAATTATGCTTAAATTTGTTTTATTTACTTTAGTTGCAAGTGTATATGTTGTTTTTGTGTCACTTTTTGCCTATAAAAGACCAAATTGCAAGTAAAATCAGTATAAATGGGTGGTTTGGTGTGTGTAGGTCACCAACACGGCCTACATTTTTCTATTAACACCACTTTGGCATGAATTCAAATTAGATTTGGGTGACCACATATAAAATTACCCTAGATTATCCCTAATTACCCTGATCACAAATGGTTACAGTGTTGCTATGTCTCTTCTTGACTACAAAAGACATAATCATAAATAAAATCAACATAACAAAGTAGTTGGATGTACACTGATTTGTAAAATTTAATTTTGACAAACCTAAAATTCTTGGAAATGCCATGCCCATTAAATATAAAAAACATGAGAATTGAATAAAAACACACACTAACCTAAGTAGTAGACAACATTTATGACACCAAAAACATTTTTAAAAATAAATTAAATGATATCCAATTAAACTTTAATTTAAATTAACCTAAATTATAGCCAAATTAAAAGTATCCATTGATCGAACTAAGAAAAAAGTCCCTGCTTTTTATCAATCGAAAAAAATCTTAAGAAAAAACACGAAATTTTCTCATAATTTTTAAAAAAAATAAATATCATATAAAATCACTATTTTTCTAAAACTATATAGCAAAAACATAGCAATGGCAAAATTGAATACACAACCGGCATAAAAATTGAACGGATACGTGTTGACCCCGTTGTTGATGTCATTTTTAATAATAAAATAATCTCTATTTCAACCTCACGATGGGCAAATATATTTTTTTCGCAAGCATGTATGCCAAACATAGTAAATGACACATTCTCAACTAAAAATTTGAAAAATTTGGGGGTTCTTTCTCGTTGTTATGTAGGTAAAAATTAATTTATTTGAAAATTTTAACATTTTTAATTTATATTTAATTTATAATTAATGTTTGCTATGTTGAAATAGATAAAAAAACACAATTTAAAATGAAAAATTTAAAATACATATAAAAAATTCAACGTGCAATAATTAAGTTTGATGTAAATCTATTCTACGTTGATCTATTAATTAGTAGTTATATCAACCCAAACTAGATTTGGAGACTATGGAGGCGGTGTCATTGATACTGCTTAAAGTGCTGAAAATGATTTCATTTACCAAACTGCTGAAATCATCCAATTCTTTCGCCGTTGGAATTGAGGAATCCCTGCACCCAAAATATTCCGTCTCCTACAGGTCATTATATAAATAATAATTACCATCGTTAATATCTTACTGAAATTTGTTTGCGTGGTGTGCAGGTGGCAGCAGAGAAAATATTGAATAATAATTTCAGTGGGAGTTGAGAATATGTTTTGAAGCCCATTTGGAACATCCCAAAGTGGATAAACTTCTGTACATAAAGTTTTAAGGTTACGTAAAAGCATTGCTTGTACGTGCTTGGGAAGCGTAATGGCAAAAGTATAATTGTAATAGTGAAGTTAAGTGGAGGTAATTTTATTATTTTACAATTTTTTTATTTTGGGTGAACGTTTTTTATTGGATTTATGAAGTGAAAAAATATTTTTGACTATAATGATGAAGTCATATATATATATATATATATATATATATATTCAAAGTTACAAATTATTTGGGACATAAAAAGGGGTTCACTTCTCCGAGACCATAAAGTAAACAACAAAATACAACTCAAACAATCAACTAACAACTAACAATTAACAACAATAAAAATAAATAAAAAAAGGAGAGATAACCAAACCTTTATAAAGAAATGGGTCTACGAATGAGCAAAAATATGTCTTCTTTCTATATGGAAAAGAAGATTATCCAAAGTCCACTGCAAACCATCATTAATGGCAATCATTGAATCCATCCTTAGATGTTTTGCCTCGTAAGACTCAAAAAAGAATTCCCCATGATTCAACATTTTGTGAAAAAGACAAAGGTAATGAAGAATCAAGTTGAGAGGGAGTAGAAGACAAAAATAGAAGGATGTATTTGAAGCTAGGAACCGTTGTGTAGTATTGATCACGAAGGTTTGTGATTGATCAAGATTATCAAGAGGAATTTATTCTGAAATGGAAATACTAGGAGTAGTAGAGAATTTTTCACCTAGACTTCTTATTTTTAGCTTGAGTTGTTTTTGCACTGGAAGAATTTTTGTGATGGCCTCAACTTCTATTTCTACTTCAATTTCCTTTGAGTCTTTGCTTCTTCTTGCTGTTGAAGATGCCCTTATTTTTTATTTTTGTTGTTTATGAACTCTTCCCAATTCAATCTCTTTCATGGGAAGAGGAAATCTTGCTTTATCAACATCAATACCTTTGTTTTTCAACCATTTGAGAGTCTTATTTAGCACAACCTGGGTCATGTCAACAAGTGAAGTTGATTTCTTTTTGTGCCAATCCACTTTCAGAAGAGGATTTGATTAAATTTCTTCTTTCTCATAAATGGGGTCCAACACATCTTCGTTGTCTACTATATTCTTCTTGATTTATTCTATGTCAAATATAATGACTTGTCCCAAAATGAATCATAAGTAATCAAAGATTCTCACATCTTTCTCATCATCAAAATCCATCCAAAAGTCTTCAAAGTGGTGCACATGGTGATGTGAAGAACAAAGACTATTTTGAATTATAGCTACGACATTAAAAGAAGCTCTACATTCAAATAATCGAATGGTATCTTGAGTCATTTCTTCATCAAATAATTTTACTTTAGCCAAAGAGACACAAGTGTACCATTCAATTGAAATGGGAAACTTTGTTCCAAACTTATGCTTGCTAGACAAGAGTTTATATGTCTTAGTTAATGATGTAGAAAAAATAGGGCAACCTTTCATAGGCTATAACTTTTGATGCATAACTTTGTTTGAGCTCTTTCACATGCTAAAACAACCATTTCAAAATTTTTGATTCTTCCTTAAGTAGCGTTATCCACTTAGATTTACTTTTGATATTTTTTAGAGGCCAAACGTGATCATTTGAGGGTCCAAAATTAACGTTTAATGATTTTTTTAAGAATTTTCTATTTTTAGAACCAGAAGTCAACTTTAGTTGAGTTTCATTCCATAGGCTAATTTTAGTATTTATGTTATTTCAAAAAAAATTTAGAACCATGCACGCTTGCATGTGAAACTTACTATAAATAACAGTTACTAAAAATAGATGTTGTTTTTTTAGATTTTAGTTTTTTTTCAAATTTTGCATGTAGACTTTAATTTCTGAGTTTAGGCTTATTTAAGCATGGTTTGGGTTTGTAATTATCTTAAGAAATGAATATGAATCAATTCTAAGTATTGGTTTAAAATCTTGGCCTATTAGTAATTTTCCTATTCTAGATAGTTTTGGGGTTCATTATATGGTATCAGAGCACGTTCAAATCTTGGAGGAGTAAAGAATGGTGAGAGGATGATGAGGTGTTGCACTAATGAACCAAACTATACAAGAGCTATAGAGGCAAGTTCAACAATTAACATAGGCTATCACCAATCAGCAGAGAAGACAAGGTGGTGATGAGGAAGACACAAATTATGATGAAGAAATATAGTAAGAAGGAGAAGAGCAAGAGAAACCACCATCGATGGAAGAGAGGATGGTTCAGGGTTTGGAAGGAAAAAATACAAGAATCAAGGCTGATATTCCAAATTATGGAGGTAGTTTAAAACCATAGGAGTTGATAGATTGGATGAATAGGATGGAGAAGTTCTTTGAGTGGAAGACTATGAGAGAAGACAAGAAGGTAAAGTTTACATGCATAAAATTAAAAGGTCATGCAATGATTTGGTGGGATCACCTATAGAAAGAGAGATAGAGAAAAGGTAAAGAGAAAATTAATTCATGGAAAAAGATGGAGAAGAAGCTGAGGAAGAAATTTCTTCTTGTGAATTATGCACAAATCCTATACAGAATATTCTAGAATTTGAGGAAAAAAGATCACAATATACAAGAGTATATAGATGAAATTTATAATCTTTCTATACGAGTGGATCATGATTAAAAAAATCACAGATGGATGCAAGGTATGTAAATGGTTTGAAATTTTATATTTAAGATGAATTAAACATGCATAGAATATTTAACATAGAGGAGGCTTATCAATTAGCTTTGAAGGTAGTAGAAAAACAAAATAGATAAAATTTTAGAAGGATATCTTTTAGTCCAAGAAGAGGCAGATACCCTCCAATAAAAGGACAAGGTGGGTTTAATACCACCAGAGGTGGATTTAATGCTAATAAAGGTGAGTCATCACATGGTGCAGAAAGGCAAGATGATAATAGGCAATAGTTTCAATACCAACAAAGAGGATGAGGGTTTCAAAGAGGATGAGGTTATGGTGGTGCCAGAGAATGGTTTCTGAATCAGCATAGATCTTATGTCTATTATGTTGGGTGAATATTTTGTTGGCCAGCTAGCTGGTGACCAAAATAGTTCCTATCACCACAGCATAGGGAGATGGGTCATCCTGGTGTGCAGGTTTACTACATCAACAGGGGACAAATCTCTCCTCTCATCAAGGGGAGGTTCCCTATTAAATATGCGGAGCTATATAAAATATAAATAAGAAGAAAGTAAGACACATGGGTGAGACAAACCATCCATCTCTCTTCTTTTAGAGATGATGCACACAGACAAAGGGAAAATCCTGGCTATAAATGTTGAAGGCACTTCTCTTCTTTTAGAAGTGTCGCTACAGGAAAAAGTAGGAGTTTCTTTCAGATAGTGAAATAACTAGTGATCAAAAGGGGTGTAGTAACAACAGGATGAAACAAAGCGCAAAGTCTCCACCTCAACTGCCCAAAGAGTATATCACAAAGGATAATGGGGGCACAAAGTTACCTCAGAATCCTCAGCACAAAAATAAAAGGAAAATAGAGACTGAAATCAATTGTGAAAGTGCAAAGTCTTCCCACAGTTGGTTTCAAGACACTTCCCTATTACCTTCACTAATTTTGCGTAACAAATTAAATGAATAAGGACACCTTCAAATGACACAAGTCAGAACAGCACAAAGTCTGGAAAACCCTGCTTTCTCATTCAGATAACAATGGAAATGAAATTACAACCTGAGCTCAAAGTCTCAATTTTCTTCTTTCAAAATGGGTAGAGTTTTGCTCTTGTAAAATGTAAGTCTCCCTTGTAACAAATGAGAGATTAAAATATATAGCACTCCAAGAAAGACTTGGGTGATTATTTTCCATAGAACAGCCCATGCTATGCATTCAATGCCTTGAATGCATTTCCAAGTTTGTCAAAGGACTACGTTGAAAATAGGGCAGCTGTCTTAACTATGGCATGTCATTTCATCCCATATGTCTTCTCCCGAGTTTGGATCATTTGATCTATCCCCTATGATGTTTGTGCAGCTATCCATTTGTCTTTACTTCATGGAAGGAAAAAATAGGCCACGTCCTTAAATTGCAAGCCAAAATACCTACTTAGTGGACTATTCCACCTACTAAAATTACTTCTGTGTAGACATTTCAGGCATTTCCCTCTTTTTTCTTTTGTCTTTTCCAACTTTGTCTCTTCCTGCTTTGATTTGAGCTATCAGGCTATCTTTTCAGCCAGTCACTTGGTTCTTCCTTCAAGTTCCACGCTTTATTTGAATTTCAACAGATATTCCCTTACCTTAAATTTGACGTCTATGGGGACGTCATTGGTTGACTATTTCAACAGTTCAGGTGGCCTTCTAAGCTCCTTGGTTCAATTGCTTTCTTGCTTCAATCACTTCATAGGTTTAATCGCTTTCCTACTCCTTGGTTGAACCATCGCTTTCATTTGAACTTGCCTTTGGAATCATCCATGTTGCTTCTCTCTTTGCTTGAGGCCGCCTTTAAACTTTTGAACCATGTTGAACCATTGAACTTTGAACTCTTTCGGTTCAAAGTTCAATCGGTTCATTGGTTTATTCTGTGTCTCGCTCAAACATTGCTTCCTTTATCTTTTTAAGCTTTGGTTGAACCTTTGAACCTACCGATTGAACCAACTTTGGTTCAATGGTTCAATGGTATAATCGATTCATTCTTCATTATTTGGCTAAGTGTTGAACTCGTTTCTTTCCTACATAGTCCGTAGAAACCAACCTTGAGGGTCTGTAGATTTGAGCCTGCAGAGTTTGTAGATTTGTGGAAAGCTTGAAAAATGAAGAACCCGAATGCTTAGAACAATTTTTGAAAGGAGAAGAGAGAATTTTGGTCTATAGGACCAAAATAGTTCAAATGTTGTCCAAAAAATGAGTGATATTTTTGGGGGACAACAGCTATCTCCAGTTGGGGAACTTCTTTCAGATGAAAACTTGAAACAACTAAGGGAAGTAGAAACCAGAATCTCTGGTGCCTTGAAGTGTGCCATTGGGCTATGGAGTCATGCTACCCAAAAAGAAAGGCTCCAAAAAAAAATGAAAACAAAAAGCACAAAATAGAACTAAAGACTATATAGTTATACATATGTATAGATGATCTTATCTGATTCCTCAAGATTTGAAGTGCTTTAGATGCCGCCCACTGTGAGATAGTGAAAATGGTGTGCCATCCTGATAAACTAGTAGGAAACCATTTTGTCCCCAGAAACGGTGATAGGCAAATGGAACTCTCCACTAGGAAACCACTTTTCTGTGTCTTCCCCTTGGTTTTCTTCTCTTCTTGCCCCAAAGCAAGACTTGAATTTTGGTCCAAAAACCATGAACCTTTGCTCTCTCAGCAAAGAGTTCCTTTTCCTAATTTTGATGGGCAACAACACAGCCTAGTACCATAATTTTCTGTTCTGATAGCTCAGCCAAGCACATGTCTTGATTGTCCCCCTCAGATATCTCAGTTTCTTCTTCATTTGGAGGGGAGGGTTCTTTTGCTATTTCATCCCTGCCTGAAGACTCAAACAAAATTTGGGCTGCATGGGCCACCATTTGGGTCTTAACACATTTGACATGATCAATTATGTCAAATGGTTGGGTTGGACTAGGCATAGGGGATGGGAGTTCTTCCTTTTGGTTTATGGGAGGGGTGGGAGGACTGGCCTATGGAATTGAAGTAAAAGGTGTAGGGGCATTTGGGGTACTTACCTTTCTTGAAACCACTAGGTCTTTTGGTTGGAAAGGAAGAGTGGATCCCTGCTTAGCAATTGAAACTCCTGGTTGAGGTTGCTCCTCTAATTTCTCCTTATCAGCTTGTTGAGTTGATTGATTCTGAGACTGGGTGAATACAACATATGACCCCTCAGCTACATTGCCTTCACTTTTGGGTTCATCCTGATAGTTCAAGAAACCAATATGGGAGTCGCTAGCTAATTCTTCTTCATCCTCAGTGAAGAGATTAACATCATCTTTAAGACTCAGTTTAGTCTGGAGTGACAAATCTGCTTCAGCTTCAAGGTATCCAACTACTGAGTTGTTTGGAGGTGCTTCAAGGGTGAGGTTCCTTTGTGGAGGAGGAAGACAATTTTTCTATCCCTGATTCTTGGTAGCATTGCCTTGGTATGCCTAATTTTGAAATGTCCTCCTGGGCATATCTCTGTATGCAAGAGTAGATGACATCCCTTGCACCATTTGCTTTTTGAAAGCTAGCATTTCATTTGCTAGCTTTTGTACCATTGGGTCAGTGGTGACTATAGGTGAATACTCAGAAGACGAAGAGGATTTACCTTTATTAGGGTCTCTCCTTATCTTTCCTACCAATATAAGGTCATCTTCTACCTCAATAGCCAAGTCTTGAGTAGCAGTAAGGTTTATGTGTCTAGCCCGTCTCAACAAGAAACCCACTTCAGGCATTTGTGAATTAATGAAGAAGCATTTGAGGTTTTCAGGCATCAGTTGGGCGACCATGGGAATCCTATGCCTCAACTTATCAAACCTGGTAATAAAATCCCTCATAGGCTTATGAGGCTCTTTCTTCATCTAAGTGAGCTGGGCCAGTAAGGCATGTGCATCTTCTTCAGGCTTGAACCTGGCTTCAAATTTGTCTTTCAGAGTGTCCCAGTCCATCACTGATCTAGCCTGCAGGTGGTAGAACTAGTTTGTAGCAGCACCTTGTAGTATCTCCACGAATAGCCTGACCACTATGTCTTCAAATTCCACCCTTATTACACTGTAGGCTATGCTGAAAGCTACAGTGTGTTCATCAGGATGAACCTTTCCATTGCCAAAGAATTTGGGGAAATTCTTCCTTAAACTGCATGGAAGCTCATGCAGAGGTGAAGTCAAGTTTAGGGGACCAAAAGAATTACCCCAGGGGCCTTAAGCCATGATTTGATTGTGTAAAAGTGGGATCACTAATCTAGGTAGAGTGTGGATAGGTAAAGCTCAGCTAGCAGTAGAAAAAGAAGCTCTACCTTGTGTTGGTGGCCTGGTAGGGCTAGGGGGAAGACTCCTAGTTCATCTAAGGTGAGGTTGTGGAGGAAACAACTCAGAATTACTCTACTGCACCAACTCAAAAGTAGGGTCAACAACACCTTGGGATTTTTTGCCTCTGGTATATCATGGAGTTGCCAGATTGTAGAACAAAAAATGGAAAAGAGTAGGATCTGCTTCAGCTTGAAGTTTGAGACTTCAAACTGCGCGTTCTTCCCCAGTGGAGTCACCAAAAACTATGAGGTGAATATTTTGTCGGCCAGCTAACTAGTGACCAAAATAGTTACTATCACCATAGCATAGGGAGATGGGTCATCCTGGTGTGCAGGTTTACCACATCAATAGGGGATGAATCTCTCCTCTCATCAAGGGGAGGTTCCCTATTAAATATGTAGAGCTATATACAATATAAATAAGCAAAAAGTAAGACACAGGGGTGAGACAAACCATCCATCTGTCTTCTTTCAGAGATGATGCACACAGATAAAGGGGAAAATCTTGGCTATAAGCATTGAAGGCAGTTCTCTTCTTTCAAAAGTTTTGCTACAGGAAAAAGCAGGAGTTTCTTTCAGATAGTGAAATAACCAGTGATCAAAAGGGGTGTAGTAACAGCAGGATGAAATAGAGCGCAAAGTCTCCACCTCAACTGCCCAAAGAGTATATCACAAAGGATAATGGGGGCACAAAGTCACCCCAGAATCCTCAACACAAAAAGAAAAGGAAAACACAGACTGAAATCAATTGTGAAAGCGTAAAGTCTTCCCATAGTTGGTTTCAGGACACTTCCCTATTACCTTCACTAATTCTACGTACCAAATTAAATGAATAAGGACACCTTCAGATGACACAAGTCAGAACAACACAAAGTCTAGAAAAACCTACTTTCTCATTCAGATAAAAATGGAAATGAAATTACAACCTGAGCTCAAAGTCTCAGTCTTCTTCTTTCAAAATGGGTAGAGTTTTGCTCTTGTAAAATGAAAGTCTCCCTTGTAACAAATGAGAGATTAAAATATATAGCGCTCCAAGAAAGACTTGGGCACTTGTTTTCCATAGAACAACACATGCTATGCATCAAATGCCTTTAATACATTTCCAAGTTTGTCAAAGGACTGCATTAAAAATAGGGCAGTTGTCTTAACTATGGCTTGTCATTTCATCCCATATGTCTTCTCCTGAGTCTGGATCATCTGGTCTGTCCCCTCTAACGTCTTCACATCTGTCCATTTGTCTTTACTTCATGGAAGGAAAAAATAGGCTGCGTCCTTAAATTGTAAGCCAAAATACCTATTTAGTGGACTATTACACCTACTGAAATTATTTCTGTGTAGACATTTTAGGCTTTTCCCTCTTTCTACTTTTGTCTTTTCCAACTTTGTCTCTTCTTGCTATGATTTGAGCTATCAAGCTATCTTTTCAGCGAGTCGCTTGGTTCTTCCTTCAAGTCCTACACTTTATTTGAATTTCAATGGATATTCCCTTACCTTAAATTTGACGTCTGTGAGGACGTCATTGGTTGACTGTTTCAACGGTTTGGGCAGCCTTCTCGGCTCCTTGGTTTAATCACTTTCTTGCTTCAATCACTTTATAATTTTAATCACTTTCCTGCTCCTTGGTTGAACCATCGCTTTCATTTGAATGTGCATTTGGAATCATCCATGTTGCTTCTCTCTTTGCTTGAGGCTGCCTTTAAAATTTTGAACCATGTTGAACCATTAAAATTTGAACTCTTTCAGTTTAAAGTTCAATTGGTTCATTGGTTTATTTTGTGTCTCGCTCAAACACTACTTCTTTTATCTTTCTAAGCTTTGGTTGAACCTTTGAACCTACCGATTGAACCAACTTTGGTTTAATGGTTCAATGGTCCAATCGATTCATTCTTCGTTATTTGGCTAAGTGTTGAACCCATTTCTTTCCTGCAGAGTTCGTAGAAACCAACCTTGAGAGTCCATAGATTTGAGCCTGTAGAGTTCATAGATTTGTGAAAAGCTTGAAAAATGAAGAACCTGAATGCTCAGAATAATTTTTGAAAGGGGAAGAGAGGATTTTGGTCTATAGGACTAACATAGTTCAAATGTTGTCCCAAAAATGAGTGATATTTTTGGAGGACAACATGTTATAGATGTGGAGAAGAAGGGCATAGACCATTTGAGTGTCCACACTATCAAGATCAAGAAAGGAGACAAGAAGATCACTGAAGAGTAAATCTAGTTGAGGCTAAAATCGAAGAGAAGAATATTGAAGTTGCACCAGTTGATGTTGGAAAGAATCTCATGATGAGAAGAACAATGATCGCTCTAAGGAAGGATGAAGTGAAGAATAAAGAAGGTGGTGATGCATGGTTGTGATCAAATATTTTTCCAACAAGATGTACTTTAGGTGGAAAGGTAGGCAAAGTAATTATAGATGGTGGTAGTTGTAAAAATATGGTTTCTAAAGAAATGATTGAGAAACTAAATCCGCAATGTGAAAAGAATCCTAACCCTTATTGGATTTCATGGTTTAAGAAAGGGAATGAGGTTATAGTAGATAAAAGGTGCTTAATCAAGTTTTCTATAAATTTTTTTATAATGATGAAATATGGTGTGATGTTATTCCAATGGATGCATGTCATGGGTTATTGGGGAGACCATGGCAATTTGACAAGAAAGTAGTTCAAGATGGAGAAAAGAACAGATACACTTATTGGAAAGGTGGTACAAAGGTAGTTATGTTACCTCTTAAAGAGGAAGAGAAGACAAAAAGCATTCTCTGTACTAAATAATTTATCTAGAATATGAAGGTAGCAGGTTAATGTTATGCAATAGTATCAAAGAATGAAGAAATAGAAATGGTTTCAATTTCAACAGAAGTAAAAAGAGTGTTGAAAGAATATGCAGATGTTATACCTAATGAGTTACCAGATGATTTACCACTAAAGAGAGATATTTAGCATCAAATTAATTTGATTCCAGGATCAGCTCTACCCAATCAAGCAGCTTATAGGATGAGTCCAACAAAACATACAGAATTAAATAAACATATTACTAAATTTCTAAGGAAGAAAGTGATAAGGGAGATTATGAGTTCATGTACAACACTAGCATTGCTAACTCCAAAGAAAGATGGAGGATGGATAATGTATGTGGATAGTAGAGCAATTAATAAAATTACAATAAAGTATATGTTTCTTGTACCACATTTAGATGATATGATAGATGTACTTCCAAGAGCAAAATATTTTACCAAGATTCATCTAAGGAGTGGTTACTATCAAATTTGAATTCGTGAAAGAGATGAGTGGAAAATTGCATTCAAAACTAAAGATGACTTATATGAGTGGATGGTGATGTCATTCAGATTATCTAATGCACCTAGCACATTTATGAGGGTCATGAATACAGTTCTATGAATATATTGGTAAGTTTGTGGTTGTTTATTTTGATGATATTTTGATATTCAGTAAGACTAAAGAAGAACACTTACAACATTTGAGAATGATAATTAATTTGTTATGAAATGAGAGGTTGTATGTAAATTTGAATAAGTGTAGGTTTATACAAAATAGTTTGGTATTTTTGGTATTTATAGTTTTAGGAGATGGTGTGAAAATGGATAAAAAAAGATAAATGCGATTGTCGAGTGGCCTATTCCAAAAATCATTACAAAGGTAAGAAGTTTCCATGGTTTAGCAACATTTTACAAATAAAATATTTAAAATTTTAGTAGTATTGTGACACCAATAACATATTGCATGAGAGGGAATGAATTTGCATGGACTGAGTAGCCACATAAAATTTTAAAATTTTAAAGAAGAAGATTACAGAAAAACCAATTTTAGCATTACCAAATTTTAATAAAGTGTTTGAGGTTGATTGTGATGCTTCATTTGTGGGAATTGGTGTTATGATAAGTCAAGAAGGAAAGCCAATAACATATTTCAATGAGAAATTGAATGAGGCAAGAACAAATTATTCTACTTATGATGTTGAACTTTATGCAATTGTACAAGCATTAAGACATTGGAGGCATTACTTGGTGCCTAAAGAGTTTATATTATTTATAGATCATGAGGCTTTGAAGTATGTGAATACACAAAAGAAGTTGAATAGTAGACTTGCAAAGTGGGTTTCTTTCTTGCCGAGGTATGCTTTTGTGTTGAAACATAAATCAGAAAAATAGAATCAGGTCACTGATGCATTGAGCAAGAGTGTATCATTATTAACTATTATGATGAGTGAAGTAGTTGTATTTAAAGCTATTAAAAATTATATGATATTGAATCATATTTTGGCAAGATAGTTGAGCAGTGTATAAATCCATTAAAAGGTGGGATAAATGTTATTCATGATGATTATCTTATACGAGAAGGTTATCTCTTCAAAGGGACATAATTATGCATTTTAGTTGGGTCTCTAGGAGATAATATAATAAGAGAATTACATAGTGACGGTTTTTTTTGTAAGATGAAGACAATAGCTTTAGTGGAGGAGAAGTATTTTTGGCCAAAGATGAAGAGAGATGTGAAAATGTATGTTTCAAAGTGCAGAATATGTTAGGTGGCTAAAGGGCATGCACAAAATACTAGACTATACATGTCATTACTAGTTTTAAGAGGACCATGGATAGATTTGAGTATGGGCTTTATGTTGGGATTGTCAAACACACAGAGAGGTAATGATTCAAATTTTTTTTTTAGACAAATTTTTTTTTAAAGTTCATTTCATTGCATGTAAGAAAAATAATTATGCCACTAGAGTTAAAGAATTATTTTTTATGGATATAATGAGATTGCATGGTGTTCCAAAAACTATTACTTCAGATAGGGACACAACATTTCTAAGTCATTTTTAGAGGAATTTTTGGAAAAAATGGGTAATAAGCTACAATTCATTAGTGCATATCACCCACAAACAGATGGATAGATAGAAGTTGTGAATAGGAGCTTGAGAAATTTATTGAGATGCATAGTGGGAGACAAGCCAAAGCAATAGGACTTGGCTTTACCAAAAATTGAGTTTGCATATAATAGTTTAGTGAATAGATCAACATGAAAGTCACATTTTCAAATTATTTATGGAAAAAATTCAATGGGTATTTTAGATTTGGTATAATTGCTAATTGAAGATCAAATTAGTGATGTTGCAGAAGCGTTTGCAGACATATGCAACAATTGTAAGGAGTAAGAATAAAGTTGCAGGAAAGTAATGAGAAATATAAAGCAACAACAGATGTCAAAAGAAGATCCAAGGTATTTGAATAAGGAGAGTTGGTAATGGTTTACTTGAGGAAATAAATATTTCTAAAAGGCACATAAAATAAATTGAAATCATTAAAATTAGGCCATGTAGAATTGTGAAGAAAATCAAAGATAACACATATGAGGTGAGTTTACCACATAATTTTGATATATCTCTAGTATTTAATGTTTCATATTTATATGAATTCCATGGAGAAGATGACAAATATGAATAATTAAATTGGGAGCAATAAGTTTCAAACAAGAAGAATGAAAAAATAGTGCAGGTTTTGGATATGAAGACAGCGAGCCCAATGCAAGAAAATTATAACAAGTATTTGGTGCAGTGGGAAGGATTATAGAAATAAGACAACACTTGGATTATATAATAGGAGTTGAAGAAGATTGACGAGGAAAAATGGTAGATTTACAATTAGGGCAACTCACAGGAGCTAAGTTGTTTTCAACTAGTGGAGAATGATGTAGAAAAAATAGGTCAACCTTTCGGAGGCCATAAATTTTGACTCATAACCCCATTTGAGCTCTTCCCCATGAAAAAATGACCATATCAAAAAATTTGATTCTACCCTAAGCATATTTATCCACTTAGATTTGATTTCTATATTTTTAGAGGCCAAACGTGATCATCTGAGGGTTTGAAATTAATGTTTAATGATTTTTTAAGGAATTTTCTATTTTTATAAATTATATATTTTTAGTACCAAAAGTCAAATTCAGTTGAATTTAATTCCATAAGCTAATTTTATTATTTAGGTTATTTCAAAAAAATTTTAGAGATGTGTACGCTTACATATGAAACTTACTATAAATAGTGGCTGCTAAAAATAGACGGTTTTTTTTTTTTTTTTTTTTTTTTTTTTTTTTTTTTTTTTCAGATTTTAGTTTTTTTTTTAAATTTTGCATGTAGACTCTAATTGCTAAGTTTAGGCTTATTTAAGCATGGTTTGGGTTTGTAATTTTTTAAAACAATGAATATGAATCAATTCTGAGTATTGGTTCAAGATCTTGGCCTATTAGTAATTTTTTTGTTCTTGATAGTTTTTGGGTTCATTAGTCAACTGTCTTACTAGTTCCATTAAGTCCCATTTGTCATCTGCATATCTTGGGAGCATTATGGATCAATCTCACACCCACATACTCTTATTTAAGTGAAATTTGGGAAATGTATGAACTAGGCTCCCCATAGGAAAATATATGTAGAAGTTTGTAATGATATACTCAAGTTGTATGGTTATGATTGAAACATTTGAGTCACATATTGTAAAAATGCATCATTTACCCTGTAAAAATGATGCACATATTCCTTCAATGTGAGTTGAGGATATAAATTATATATCTTTGTAGTTTGCATGTCACCTACTATATTCAAGCCACTTTAGAATATTCTTACAATGATAAAATATATGACATAAGAGGTTATATATAATTTAGAAGTGGTATTAACCTCTATTATTTTTTATGAATGGAATCATTAATCAATTGCCTCTAATTGATATACTGCTTATTTCGATGAATGATCCTTATGTATCTATACATTTATATTTGAAAATTTCTTGCAACTGGACTCCCCACTACTCTATGCAAGAGTGTCATCATATCATTGAGTTCATTCATGAATTAAAACATCGAGATATTCTTAAGAATTCTAGTTACTATATGGGTAGGTTTCATCAACCATTGTTTATTGACCCACATATAGTAAGAATGAGTATTGGAATCCCAAAATTGCTAAGGAGATGCTGGGGTAAAATTAACAAATGTTTGCCTATCAAGTAACTAAAGTAAGTGATCAATATGCTATGGCCCTAAGCATAAGATATATTCTCCTTTTAGATTCTTGACCCCTCTCTTATCTGCATTATAATGTATAGCCATTTTTTGGACTAGTTCTAGACACTGCACTAAAATTGGGAAGGCAATTTCTTGGAGCTAACCCACTATCATAGATGTTTTGACCATAATATGTCTTATGGATCCCACTGATTCTATTCAATAAATCTTCCATGTTGATGTGACTTAGATTATTATCTGTTGTTTCCTCAACATTTAAATCTAGGTATGATGGTGGAATAAATCTATGAAACTAATATTTCATGTATGTTTCTTCTTACGATTGAGGACCTTTTGGAGGAGTCTTCTTTGGGGTGATTTTCTTTAGGGTCTCTTTGATTAGAATCTTGAATGTTGACATTTGATGAAGACCAACTAAATGTATGAGGAAAATTGATTCATGAGATGACCTTATGAAGAAAAAACATTGGCTACATTCAAGCAAAGAGTAGATATTTGGGTATGTTTGAGTGGGATGTTGAATATGCTTCTTTAAAAAAAAAGGGTTTGGAGTACAAGGATCTATTTGATAGATGATTAGATTTTGAAGTATGCACAAATAGATATTAGAGTCCAATGATGTGTTGATAAAATGGTCAGAGTATAATGAAGGATTGAGTAAATACCAGAGTCTAAGGGATTGTTTGGATGGATGGCAAAATATAAAGATAGGTTCAACAAAATTTTAGGATATACTAATGTTTTAAACAAGACCTAAAGTTTGATGAATGTACATATCAACCTCAGAATCTGATGACCAGAAGAACAAAATTTTAGAGCCAAAGTTATTCAAGGCTAGGTCAGAATTCACAATGCCACCCTTGAAATACCTTCTCATTAAATAATTTGTCCAATGATTTGTTTTATCATCATAGGATAGAGAGTAAAAAAAACCTTAGATTTTAACCAGCTGAAGAAACTCAAAATGAAGAGACATGTAACTGAAATGATCATAAGAAGACAAGTTAAAAGAGGGAATAAAGCAGAATGAATTAAAATTGGAGGAACCAAGAAGATTTAAATCCAATATTGAAACCCTTGTGCATGTAGAGAAATCTCATGGAATAATGGAAATAAATTTAGTGTGCATGAACTTATGTTAAAATATGAGAGGCATGTTTTCAAGGGCATCATAGGCCAAGAAGTTTTCAAATAGAAGTGAGATCTGAGGGGTATGTTTATATAGGTATCTAGATTCAATGTGTTTTTGAACACATGACTAATTTTGAGAAGTTGGTTTGAAATGAAGGCATATACTGCTATGTGCCTGAGCACATGTCAATTTTTGATGCATGTTTGGACATGTATCGAGTTCTAATAACCTACTAGGCACATGGCAAAATTATAAACTCTATTTGGTAGGTACACCACATCCAACAAGGGTAAAGACTTAGGCATTTTTTACATTTTCCCGAATTTTGACTAAATTGACTTTGTAGAAATAAACTTTTCTATAATAAGACTTTTGACTTGGACAAAACTAACTTTGACCAAATGTTGACTTGTTTTGAGTTTTTGACCATTTACAGTCAAAAGACGCAGAATTTTAGTTTGTTTTGGACCTTTGATAAAAAAAACTAGTACAACAAGGCCAAAATAGACACAAAAATATTATATCCATTTGTGACTAGGGTAAATGCAAACATAATTAGGCTGTTATTTATGCACAATGAACCCAATTTTATTTGAATGTATTCCTAATTATATTTATTATTGAAATTATGATATATTATAAACCTACACACCCAACCACCATTTATGCTGATTTTATTTTAGATTAGTTCCCATAAAAATTAAAATTTATGCAATAAAACCATATTCATTAATAACTAGGGATAATGTAGATAAATTTTGGCACATGTATGTGTGATCATCCAAATTTATTTCTAATTCAAGCCAATATGGTGTGATTCAGGCAAGTTAGGTTACATTGGTAATCTACAAAGACCAAACACCCATTTTATGCCATTTTTACTTTCAATAACATAGATTGTATACCAAAATCAACACAACAACACCATATCCAGTTGTGATCAAAGAGAATGTTGATAATCTGGGGAACAATCATACGTGATCAAACGAATTCAATCTGAATTGAAGCCAAATTGGTGTTATTCGAATAATTTAGGTCCCATTAATAATTGATGCACACCCAACTACCATTTTTATTTATGATTAGATCCTGTATACGCTAAAAGTGACATAAAATTACCTTATCCATATGGATAAGGTAATTGTAGATGATTTTGGGCACATTTGTGCTTGATCACCTTAATTCACTTTGAATCAAGGTAATATTTGTGTGACCAGGATAAATTAATTTTCATTTGTGACCTACATGCACCTAACCACCTATTTATGTCAAATTTACTTTCTATTAGGTCCCTTATAGGCTAAAAATCACACAACACCATATCCACTTGTGAGAAGGGAAAATATGGACAATTTTGGGCACATTTATGTGCAATGAGCCCAATTCACTATCAATTCATGAAAAAGTGATGTGATTGGGGTAAAATGATTGGTTATGGTGTTGTTGTGTCCATTTTGTCTAGTAAGAGGCCTAATGACAAGTATTTTTTTTAAATGGGTGGTTTGGTTTGCATAGGTCACTGATGTGATCTATGTTACACTAATCCAACCATGGTAGCCTTAATTCAAAGTAGATTAGTGTGACCACAAAAATATCCCCCAAATTATCTACATTTTTCTTAGTCGCAAGTAGATATGGTATTTTTGTTTTGATTTTGGTCTATAATGGACCTAATAACAAGTAAATTCAACATAATGGAATGCTCTATTTACGTTTATCACTATTTTACAAATTAATTCTATAAATCACAACACTTTAAAGATAATTGGGGATATCATGCATGAATATGCCCCAATTTATGACATTTTCCTCTGTCACAAATGGATATATGGTATTGTGTTATTTTTCTATTATTATCCCCATAGTCACAAAAAAAGGCATAAATGGATGGTTGTGTGTGGTGTTCAAAAATGAAATTTAAGTTTCCCTAATCACACCAATTTATCCTAAATTCAAGTGATTTAGGATGATCACATACAAATCTGTTCTAATTATTTGCATTTGTCTTGGTCACATGTGGATATGGGTTTTTATCATGATTTTGGCATAAAATGGGGCTAATCACAAGTGAAATCAAAATAAATTGGTGGTTAGTTGTGTATGGGTCCCCAATGCAACTTAGGTTTTCTCAATCACACTAATTTCTATTGATTCAAAGTGAACTTGTGTGATCATACACAAATGTGCCCAAAATTATCCAAATGTTCCGTGGTTGCAAGTAAATATGTTGTCTTGTTTTAATTTTGAACTAAAAGGGACATAACCAAAAGTAAAGTAAGAAGAAATGGGTTGTTGAGGGTGCCTTTTTTACTACTACCAATAAATTTTCCCTAATCATAAAACTTTGTCCTGAATTCTAAGTGAATTTGGGTGATTGGGCATGTCTATGCTATATTTTATTTATATTCTTCTTGGTTTAAAAATTAATATAGGTTTTTGTGTTTCATTTACCCTATAATCCCCATAATCATAAGTAAAATGACAAAAAGGGTTGGTTGGGTGTGGCCAGGTCATTGATGCACTCCACGTTGCCCCAATAATACCACTTTAGTTTAAATTCAACATGAATCTCTGTAATCACACATATAAGTGTTCCAAATCATTTGTATTTATCTTAGTCACAAGTGGATATGGTGTTCTTATGTCATTTTAATCCTATAAGGGACTTAATCACAAATAAAGTTAGTATAAAGGGATGTTTGGGTGTGCACAAGTCACTAATGTGACTTATGTTTCCCTAATCACACCACTTTAATTTTAAGTGAAGTGGGGTGTTCATGCAAAAATGTGCTTGTAATTATTCACATTTCCTTGCTTTCAAGTGGATGTCATGTTGCTATGTTGATTTTAGCCTATAACAAAATTTATCTAAATATATTTGACATAAATGAGTGGTTGGATGTGGAAAGGTCAAAATAAGACTTACATTGACACAATCACATTTTTTTACCTGAATTTGAAGAGAAATGGGGTGACCATGCATAAATTATCTTTAACTCTATTGCAATTACCTTAGTTGCAAGTGGATATGATATTTTTGTGTCACTTTTTACCTATAAGAGACCAAATCACAAGTAAAATTAGTATAAATGGGTGGTTACTATGTAGGTCACCAATGCGACTTATATTTCTCTATTAACACTAGTTTGACATGAATTCAAATTAAATTTGGGTGACCACACACAAATATGCCCTAGATTATCTCCAATAATCTTTGTTGTAAATGATTACAGTGTTGTTGTGACTCTTTTGGCTTAAAAGGGATATAATCATAAGTAAAATCAACATAAAATGATGTTTGGGTGTGCATTGATTTATAAAATTTTATTTTGACAAACTTAAAACTCTTGGAAATACCATGCCCATTGAATGTAGAAAAACATGAGAATTGAATGCAAACACATACTAACTTAGGCAATAGACGACATTTATGACACCATAGACATTTTTAAAAATAAATTAATCTATGTGCTTGAAAAATGTTTTTCTAATAAAAAATCATTATTTTTCTAAAACCATATACCAAACATATTAAAATTGAATAAATAACAAGCATAAGAATTGAACGTAGATATGTGTCGACTCCGTTGTTGATGTCATTTTTAATAATAAAATAATATTTATCTTAACCTCACGATAAGCCATTTTTTTCTCCTTTTTTTCGCTCAAAAAAGAATACAAAGTTCATTTTGAAACATATATATAAACCCAAGCTACATTTGGAGACTCTGGAGAGCGTTGCACTGATGCCTATGCACATTTCGAAAACTGCTTAAATTGCTTGAGAGACAACTAAGACATCGTTGAATACAAAATGATTTCATTTACGGAATCCCTGCACCCAAAATCTTATTTCTCCCGCCGCCCATTATGGAAATAATACGTATCCGTTAGTAATTACCTTTGAAATTTGTTTGCGTGCCGTGCGGGTCGCAGCAGACAAAATATCGATTAAAAATATCAGTCGCAGTTGGGAATATGTTTTGAAGCCCATTTGGAGAATCCCAAAGCGGATAAACTTCTGTATATAATGTTGAAGAGTACGTAAAAGCATTGCTTGTACGTGCACGCCAAGCTAAGTTCCACGACGGAAGTAAATATTATTTTTATGCTGTCTGAATTGAATTGGGTATTCGGTATCCCGTCATTCCCCGCACCTGCAAAAGCCCATCTCATCATCTTTCAAATTGGACTTCAAAGAATATTACCATTAATTGAAACAACATACTTCTAGCTCACTCATGTCGAGTTAAAATGAAGATTTTGTATATATAATTATTTATTATAGCAGTTGCCCGGAAGGTGCAAGGGAAGTTGGGGGAAATTATTTTTTTTGTTTTTGCAATTTTATGTAGTAAATGTTTTCTTTTTATTTGTAAAATATGTTTTTTTTAAAGTGTTATATTGTTATAGACTATTTCTTATTTTTTGTTATACAAACATCATTTTATTATTAATATACAAGAAATCATTGATACTTTAAAAATTTAAATAATATTAATTAATTTGAAATTAAATCATGGAGGTATTAATAGAGAAATTCTCACATGAAAAAAATTCTCACATTATATTGTGCTTGTTAAGTATTTTCTTTTCTTTTGTGAGGTATATTCCCCTTTTAATTAAAATTTAACCCACTACATTCTTTCCCACTTGGGACCAATGGTCAAGTGAAGATCTTTTTTCTTAAACCTCAAGACAAAGAAATAGAGCAATTCAATCTATAAACTTGTTTGATGTAGTGTACATCAAACATAAAATCTTTCCATAATCAAATAGAAAATAATCAATAGAAGATGGCACCATTGTGCGAGCTATAAACCATTTTGTAATTGGTGGAGAGTAAGTGCCCTCTAGTATATGATTTCACATGAAATACCCTATCAATACAAACTTGGGAACCTCAATGTCTTCTCTCCATATCATTAAAACATTATTCTAACTATTTTTTGTTGGAGGGTTCTATTTAATAATATATGATATAATTTAACTCAGAATTTAAAGTATATTTTAAATTTGTAAATATTATATTAAAAATATATTATATATACTCTATTAATAATTATAATATGGTAATCTATTTTTGATATTAGTAAATATATTTTTATATTATATGATATTATGTTGTAATATATATTTTAATGTATTTGATATTATATTATATTGTAAGTAAATAATTTTTCATATTATATGATATTGTATTGTAAAATGTATGTCAAAATATTTTCATATTATATTTTAAAATATATTTTAATGTGTGTGTATGCGCACGCGCGCATGTGTGTGTGTGTGTGTGTGTGTGTGTGTGTGTGTGAGAGAGAGAGAGAGAGAGAGAGAGAGAGAGAGAGAGAGAGAGAGAGAGAGAGAGAGAGAGAGAGAGAGAGAGAGAGAGATTACATATTGTAGACATCAAAAACTGCACACCATGGTTTTCAGGGTCGAAACACTCCTAAACCACCTCAAGACCTCCCAAGGACCTATTTTGATCCTTCGACCATAAACTGAGCCTAACTCTAGTCAGTTTGACCTACTGGATAAACCCACTTTTGTAACTTACCTTGACCCTTCGAACACAAACTAAGCCTAACTCTAGTCAGCTTGACTTACTAGATAAACCCACCCTTTTAACCTAACTTGACTTTGACCTTTGACCCCTGATAGTCACCCTAACCATTGATGGTTAGCTTGACCACCAACGGTCAGGTTCCACCATCTAAACCACCTAACTACCACAGCACTCCACCTTTCTTTTTTATAATTAGCTCATATAATTCATGTGTGAGCCAATGCATGTAGGGGTTATAATTAGAAAACCTAGTTTGAACCTACACTTCCACCTCTTCCTTTTGCCTATAAGAAGAGGGGGACATGAGGTGAAAAGGATTTGTACCTATCAAGAGCTTTTGTATCCAAAGTTTTTTTTCAAGCCATTCTTCCAGTAATCTAGCGATTCATCCATCACAATAGAGAGCCAAAGTACATCCATTCATTGGCCAATATCCAAGTACCATTACTATGCCAAAATCACCCCACACTCCCTCAGTGAGTTTATCAACCATCCACTTCAACTGTTCACTAGATCAACCACCCACAAGCTAAGTATTTTTTTTTTAATTATTCAGTCACTTTATTTATATTTCACAATCAACCTGGCCTAAACTAATCTCTCAAAATTGTCTTTTATGACCTTGTCAATTAGCCTTTTATTACCCATACCTAACCCATAGTAACCACCGATGATCACCCTAACCATCAATGATCTATCCCAACCACCGATGATTACCTCAACCACCAACAGTTACCTTAACCGTTGACGGTCACCTCAACCACCGACGATCACTGAGGCACAAAATAACAAGATATTTTTACTCACTTACCCCCAACCAAATCCAATTTCCTTTTCCTTTACCTGTTCACAGATCCCCAACCTATTTTTTGAACCACACCTGAATTATTTAGCATTACTATTGACTAGCTTATTACTATTAGTAATCATTATCATCAAAATTTTTATCAAGAATTTATTATATTCAATTTTAGTACCTTGTATGATTTATGCAAGTACTCTATCTTTTTGTTTTTAAACTTAATTGTTTGAAACATGTGGATTGATAGCCCCCAAAGAAGCTCTTACTTCTAGGATCTAGCTAATACTAGGAAATCTACCTAGCTATCTGTCTAACCAACCATTTACTTTAGTGTTTTTTTATATGCATGTCATTCCTCCCAATTCAAAGAGGATCTCTTCACAATCATCTGATTCAATGCGTGCACAACCAAATAGTTTTTTTACCATACCCGTATCTAATTTCTTTCTTCTTTTTTTCTTGAAATATAAATTGAAATTATCTAAAATATTTTGGCATGACTGGTGGGACCCTTGAGTCTCTACTTGAATTTTTTATTGTTTGCATCTGCATGCTCTTCTCTTTATTCAGTGCTCATAACTGAAATTAAAATTTCTTGTGGTTTAAAATTAATTTCATACATTGGTTTCTTGCAAGTTTAGCTCACTTAGTTATATAAAAGCAAAGTAATTCAATCGTAGCATCACTCTTATAACACATAAACCAATTCACCTACATCAATCAAACATATAAACAAATTGACATAAGGTTTGACTGGGATTTCATCACCTAGCAATCACCTTACCCTTTCCCGATGATCCTACTTGGAGGTCATTACAAAGGGGGGAAACTACTCAGCTTTCTGGTTGAGTATAAACTCTAAAAATCAGTATATACTAGCTAAGCACCTGACACCCTTATCGCTGCGGTATGTAAAGTGAGGGGTAGGCCCCAATACCAAGCCACATATTAATTTTCAGTACAAATCCTTTTGAGAGCCTTGAATAACATAAAATCATCCATAGATTTCTTTTCTAGTACTTGTTCTACAAACCCAAGCAGAGTAACACATTTTCTTAGAATCTTAAGGCATAAGCCAAAAGAAAAACTTAAAATAACTTTAGCATTTAACATACTTTTTATTGTGTGTTTGATTTCTTTGATCATTTTTTGTCTTCCCTTTGTTTTAGTTGTGAGTAGTCTATCTCTTTTTGGACACCTTCCACCATCTTGCCTTTATCTACCTCATCTCCATTATCGTGTTCAATGGGGAACCCACCTATATTCTCAGTTGGGGATCCTTACTTTGTTATATTTCTAAATCAAAACCCTCTTGCCTTAGAGTTTTACCTTGCATCATGAGCTCTTATGCTCCTAACCTTACCCACAACCATCCTAACTTCACCTTCAATCAACCTAACCTAGCCTACAATCAATCCCATCTCAACTGTGACCAACCAACCAACTATCAATAACCATTAGACTATTGTCATAGCCTACTTCAACTACCCCAACATAACCAATATTTAGACCACCTACACCAAAAACCATACCAATCACCTAACCCCACTTGGTTGCAACCCTTTTCACATCAAAACCAAGACTCGCTTTACCATCTTAGCCACCCAATTAACAACCATAAATCTAATTCATCAACCAACCACTATCAACCTATCTCACCCAACATTTCAAACCTACCTAACCTATCCAACCAAACAATGTTACCAACTTCACCCAACCAATTAGTCAGCCTACCTTCTCAACCTTATCAAAACTCTCAAACAAACCCACACTTTATACCTTATCAAACCAACCAAACTTTTCAAGCCCACCAATCTTGTAAAACTAACCAATCTCACTAGGTCAAACCATTGGACTATCAACCAAATATATCAACATCAATCAACCTTATTCAACCAATCAACTTTACCAAACCATCCAACTAGCTTGCCACTTTAAGATCCATTGGTGCACCCTCATCATAGGTAGTACACCCCATTGGGGGAATCATATGCCTCAATCCTTGATAAAATTATGGGGGCTTATATCATTAGACTCCTTCAAGTCAAACCTATCAATAGTTCTCATCTAAAGCCACTTTGGTTTATAGAGAATGAATTTTATGCATATCATCGTACACACAGACATGTGATGGATAGATGTCAAACTTTTAAGATGATCATCCAAAGATTTATGGATCACAAGGAGGTCCCAAATGGTAGACTCTGTGTTCCTCCCAACCTAGCCTTGGATTCTTCAAATAATCAATTATTGAACCTCTTTTTTCACCCATTCTGGAGGAAACCCATTTCCAAATCCCTCAATGCAATAAGACCCATCCATTAGATTTAGTTCCTATCAAACCTATAACTAAGGAGACCATAATCAAAACCTCAAGCAACCCACTTATTGACCAAGTATAACCTTCTCACCTTCATCTTAAAACCATCACTAAGAAGGATTTGACCTTAGCTTAACCACTTGTTGACCAAGTGGAGCCCTTTCAACCTCAACCCAACCTATCTCTTCCACTTCACCTTTCAGTGGATCAACCTCTAACCGACTACACTCTTCCACTCTTTCAATAGGTGGAATCACCCCAAACAACCAACATACCTATCCCACCTATCCCTTTAGTGGAACTAACCAACACTACGTCACCTACTCCACTTCCTAGCCCTTTAGTGGAGCCAACCTCAACTCAAGGGACCTTAACTAAAGCCAACCTAATCTCAACTACAACCAAGGCAATTGAATTACTCTATAGCCCACTCACATTTATCTACTTAATGATGTTTTCAAACCAAGAAAGCCAAATAAATAATCAAACCCTACCAACAACTCAAATGAACCATTTAACCTCCCTCTCTCAACCAATCAAACCAACCTCTGAACCAAATTAATCAACCAAAATAAACCCACCTTTTGATCCAACCCTAAACCACACAAACAAACATCAACCCACCTGAACTATTTCCTACAACTTGAACCATCTCACCCACTAACAACTTGACAACTAATAAATCACAACTAACAACTAACAACTAATAACTAACAATCTTTAGGGGAGGTGCATCAATCTATCCCTCATAAAATCTTTTCACTACCCATTAACTTCACTTTGAAATCTTTTCCCACCTTGACTTGATATGGAAAGACCAAACTAGGGGAGACTTTTCCTCCAAATAGCTTTAACCACCTAACCAACTAACTAATAAACAATCAATGATCACCTAACAAACCATTACCTAAACCAACCATGTCAATCTATCATCTCTTTTCCAACTGGGGGACATCTTCACCTATTATGACAAACACTTGAAAGGAAAAGATTTCAACATCAAAGACCTCATCTTAAAGGAAAATAAACATGTCATCAATATGGAGAAAAGAAAGCGGGGAAATATTTATTTCAATTGTCTTGAACCTTATATCATAACCCATAAGTATGGATTAGGAGCTTATCGGTTATCCTTTCTTGAGGGTAACCCAAAACCAAAACCCCTCAATGCTTTGCATCCACATCCTTTATTTTGTTAAAGAATGATCAAACTCACATTTTGTCTAACTAAAGCTCATCCCTTGCTTTCAAACCACATTCATTTCCCTATTTTAGGGACAATCGATTAAAACTGAATCATGTGATTATTTATCATAATCATAGCTTAATCTTGAATAATGGGTATCATATCTCTACCCATGGCATGATTCTCATACTACTTTCTATCCCTATTATAGGATGGATTCCCATGATCATTGTCACCTAAACCTCTTTACACCTAATCAACCTTATTGTGCTTTCAGTTTTGCCTTCAAAAGGTGAACCTTTAAGCGTATATAATCAAGTCTATGTCAAGAAAAATCAAAAAAGAAAAATCAAAATCATGACCACAAATAAACATGGGTCATCCCTAGCATTCAAAGACTGCTCCCTTAAAGGATAGCTGCCAAATTTTTTTTCTCAAAATGAGTTAAAATGCTCCTTTAAAGGACAATTATCAAAGGCATTAAACAAATCACACAAACTTAGACCACTCCCTTGAAGGATGGCTAAGTAAATCATTTTTCATAGCATAGAAATTTATTGAAAGCTTCTTGCATCGATCAAATTCCCCAAACCTCCCAAGCAGTAAAAAAATAAGCAAAAGACCCATTATCAAGCATAAAAAAAATCATTTTTAAAAATATGCAATCGACTCTCATAAGATAAATAATTTTGAAAGTTGCAATCGGTTGTCATGAGTAGACTTCTTGAATTGATCAATCTACACATTATATGACATAGAATTGTTTATACTTACCTTTGGTAAAATCCAGAAGAGGCATGCTAGTCTCACAAGAAGGTTCCATTTTCATCCATCTCTCCTTTATACACTCTAATCAAGGTATTTTTGAGCTCACTTAACATAATGTGACCAAGATACATTTTTAACCAACTAATGAATTCTCATGCAAAGTCATTCAGAAGGTATTATGTTCCTTAAGAAAATCTAACTTCAGTTTTGTTTGAATCTTGTAAAAGAAGAAGCATCATGCCCTCTTCTCGTCCTGTCATAACTAGTTGATATATTCACTTAGACATTTATCTATTGATTATCTTCTATTTCTCACATCTAGTGTTATTATTCAACTTACTTTATGTGTTTTACCTTAAGCAAAATTTCTATAATCATAACCACATCACATCATATCAACATATATCACAAACAAAAATAGACATCATTAGCATATCCATCAACATCATGTCAACAACATAACATCCATGAAAAAATGAGCAATAAGTCATTTTCACCACATGTCTAAAATCTAAATGTGGAAGCATATACTCATTAAATTTTAGCATGAACATTATCTTAACCATAAATCATCATATCAATATCATCATAAACATAATTATAAATCCATCTCATCATATGCTTAGCTATGTGAGTCAACATTAGTGTCCACATCCATATCATCATGGAGCATAACCATATTCAATATAACATAACCACAGTCCAATGTAACATCATCAAATGATCAACATTAACATCACATAATAAACATCATAACCATAAGACATGAACCATAAGCAATAAACAAAGATCATTATCTATAAATCATGAGTTTGTAATCATATAAACATCATAATGTATAGAAAAAATATAAATGTATCTCTCTCAAAATATACATCTCACTATATCGGCTCACAGGCTGGTATCAAAATTATATACATAAACATAATCAATGTCTCCTATCAAACTATGCTCCCAAGGAACTGTTACCTCCTAGTGCCTATCCTCCTGGGGCATCTACCTCACCACCTACATATGTAACCCACTAACCTAGTGTTACTATCCTTACACCTCCTACCATCTTAGCTCTATACTCACCCTATTAGGGCTCATCTAGGTAGTGGATGAAGATTATGGGCTCATATTAGCATATATTCTCCACTGTATCTATGTATTTATGCATATCAATAGTCCCTGCTAGTCTTTTAGGTACTGTAGCTCCTTGTCTAGCCTATCTAAGAGAATCTCTCTCTTGGGTAACCAAGGCTAGTTAAGCTCTGGCGTTGTCCCTCTCACTTATAAGTACATCCAGCTAACCCTATGCCACTACCAAATGACCCTATAAAGCTACCATGGAAGCCTATACTACATCTAATTCCACTCATGCCTAGTATCTCTTCTACAGTCACTACCTATATACCTAGGGAAACCCCCTATACCTATGCTCATTGACCTTTCCTAGTTGGGTCAACATCCATCAGCTACCTACCAACATCATCAGTACCAAAATTTATTATGACATAATGTGCATGGTACCATGTATGGTAGCCATCTACAAAACTTGCATCATCTATCTTTGGTCTCACTGACAACTCCTCATGATCAAAAAAAATATGAACTAGTTATGGATCCAAAAATAAGAACTCTCATCCTCTTACATGTATCTCAAAAATGGACCTAAAATACCCTATATCATGCCAAATTATCACCTCACCCTATCAAAAGGGATGAGCTTTGTCTTACCCTCTCTTACTAAAGATCCACCTATAGCTCTATAGGGGTAATGTATGTCTCTTATATCTAGCCCACTCTAGAAACATGATGTATAGTCTCCAAATTTTGTCACCAATGACTAAGGCATCCAAATCACCTCTAATCTAATCTATATTATGTATCCCTTTACCTACTCCTAAAAGGGAAAAATTATCTCTCCACCTCATAAAACCAACTCTAAAGTCCATTTAGGTGTAGCCCTCCCATGAGCACCCCTATCAACCTCAGCACTTGGATGTCGATCATATACCCAACAATGTAAAACAAACTTGATGCTAATCCCATACCTCTTGTGAGCTCTAAAACCCCATAGCTCCCTATAAATATGAACAAGAAACACTAGTATTTAATCAAATATTGTGTGACCTAGAAAAATCTCAACTAGTAACCCCAATAACAAATAGGGAAACCTACCACTGCTTGAATCTGGTATGTCAAAGCATGACACTGCCATCATCATCATAAGTATCCTCCTCTCACCTCTTTCCCTCTTGTATAATAGATTGTAACTAAAACCTCTAGTGTTCCACCTCATTAAATCATGGTCATATCCATACAACAACTCTATGAACTTATCTCTCTCCTTCCTCTCAATGTGATAAATCAGATCACCTTGTATGTGTAGCCAAGTAATCATGTGAATGTCTTCCACTAAGATCATCATTTCACCATTAGGTAGAAGGAAAGTGTTAGTGGCTAGATCTCATCTCTCTATGAGGGCCACTATCATCACTATATCACATGACACATGTTGGTAATGCAACTTCACACCAAGGCCCACCTCCTTCATGTGAGCCCAGTCAATAATAGTCATCCTTCGATGAATCTTAAGAAAGATACAAGGTACTCGATCCCACATCTAGATCTAATCCTATGCTTTTAATGTTTAATAAAAAACAACTTAGTGATCTATACTATTTTTCCTACAAGCTTAGCTTCTTAACCTCTTTTATCTTCCCTTAACCCTTAACCATGACCTATTACCCTACACCCTTATCATCAACTATTTGACCATCACCCTTACAATATTTACCTATAAAATCTAAACTCTTTACCTTACATTACTAACTGCCAAACATAAAACATTACACTTGACGTTAAATTGAACCAAACATTCAAACCATTTCACATCACCTTCAAAACTTTAAAACATTCAAAGAACTTTTTTTCACTCTAGATAATTGCCAATAGTCATGGTGACCACCAATAGTTAAACAATCAATTATCGATGATCATCAACCATCGACGATCGAGTGTGACTATCGATGGTCACTATAGATGATTGTTAGAGGAATACCCTAACCCTACCACCAAAAACCCATAACTAGACTACAAATTCTTACCTTACACCTATTCTACCCACCCTCAACCTACCCTACCCTTCAAATTTCACCTTCAATTACCAATTTAACCAAAAATGAGTCAAAATCCTAAAACCCTAGGTCAAACCAAAATAATACCAACTCTACCCTCCCACTCAAAAATCAACCAAGAAAATACTACATTCAAAAGCATTTACCAATCAAACTAATTGATCAATTTAATACAACCCCTACCTCATTCCTTGATTGTCATCGAGGAGGAATCCTACGACCCATTACTCGATCACATCCTCACCCACCCTACATCTTGGCTAGATCAACACTCTGATCCACTTGATCAAATCAACCAATAAATCACCCACTAGCAAAACATTGTTAGACATTTTGCCCAAAATGCCAAAAATAACCAGATGCAAAGTCAAAACAAACAAATAAGTGAAAATGACTCACATTTTATCTTTTTTTTCCTACCCTTTTAAGGTTTGAACCTGACCATTGATGGTTAGGGTGACCTCCGATGGTCGACCCTAGGGACCCTGACCATCGATAGTCAAGATAGTAAGGTTTTAACTTCAACACCTAATTAACCAACTTTTGACCCAAAATACCTTTTTTTAGAATAAAACCAAACCAAGCACCCACCTATGGAGATTACCTTCTCCACCCACCTTGAAAACCACCTCATCACCTCACTACTAGCCATTTTATCACATACTAGTGCATATTTTGTGATGATCTTGCCTAGTCATTTTGATCGTAACAACAAAAATTACCATGTTGAACTATTTTTTGAACTTGCACTACCTTATGCATACCCAACCAACTTATGTCTTCTTGAGATCATTTCCTACCTCAGATACCCATGACTTCACCAAACCAGTTTATGTTTTCCCAAGAGCACTTCCTGCCTTGGATAACCATGAAATCATTGACCTTGCCTAGGAGACTTATGTTTATAAGTGTACCTAGTTACCATGCCTAAATATAGTGACACAATCTACTTGTCACCTGTCCTTCTAGAACTAACTTTATTTTTACAAACTATGGCAACTTAGTCAATGTACAATCTTGGCTATCACACTTTTATCACACTTTGTGCATGTGTTTGTGCTTTAGTTCCCAACCTATCACCCACCTTCATCATCAACTTACTCACTTATCAAACCCACACCTAATTCTATTTTACCTCATCACTTCCTAATTTGAGGGGGAACACCTCCTCCCATGCTCGGGGTAACCAAACTTTAACCCATAATCCATTTTTATTTTACAACTTGCTGATACAAATTACATAATAAAAAAGAGCAAATGTAGACACCATAAAACTGCTCACCTTGGTTCTGAGTGTCAAAACACCCCTAGACCACCTCAAGCCCCCCTAGGGACCTACCTTGACCCTTCGACCAAAAATTGATCCTAACTCTAGTCAACTTGACCAACTAGATAAACCTACCCTTTTATCCTACCTTGACCCTTTGATCATAAATCTAGCCTAATTCTAGTCATCTTGACCTATTGGCTGAACCCAATCTTTTAACCTAACTTTACCTTGACCCTCGACCATCGATGGTCACCTTAACCATTGACGGTTAGCTTGACCATCGACGGTCAGGTTCCACCATCTAAACCACCTAACTACCACATCATTTCATCTTGATTTTTAATACTTAGCTCATCTAATTCTTGTGTAAGCCAATGCATACATGAGTTATAATTATAAAAACCATTTTGAACCTATACTTCCACCTCAACCTTTTTCCTATAAGAAGAGATGGGTAGGAAGTGAAAAAGATCCACAACTATCAACAGATTTTGCATCTAGAGTTTCTTTCCAATTCATTCTTCAAACATTATAGTGACTTATCCATCATGATAGAGAGTCAACGTGCTCCTATCAATTAGCCAAAAACCAAGTACCATTACTCTACCAAAATCACTCCAGACTCCCTCAACAATTTTATTAATAATTTGCTTCAACCATTCACCAAATCAACCACCCATAAGCTGAATATCTATTTTCAATTATTGAATCACTTTATTTATATTTCACAATCAACCCAACCCAAACCAATCTCTTAGAATTGCATTTTATGACCTTGTCAATCAGTGTTTTATTACCCAGACCTAACCCATAGTAGCTGTCGATAGTTACCCTGATCACTGATGGTCTATCCCAACTACTGATAGTTACCTTAACCACCGATGGTCACCTCAACCAATGATGGTCACTATGGTACACAATAACAAGCTATTTTCACCCACTTACCCCCAACCAAATCTAATTTTCTTTTCTTCTTACTATTCCAAGATCCCCAACCTATTTTTTGAACCACACCCAAACTATTTAGCATTACTATTGACCCATTTATTACTATAATCTATCATTTTCATCAATTCTTTTATCATGAATTTTTTTATTCAATTTTAGTACATTTTATTATTTATGAAAGTACTCTATCTTTTGATTTCTAAACTTAATTGTTTAGAACATGTGGATTAACAACCCTTGAGTAAGCTTTTGCTTTTGAGATCTAGCTAGTCCTAGGCAATCCACCTAGCTATCTATCTAACCAACCATTTGCTTTAGTGTTATCTTATATGCAGATCATTCATCCCAAGCCAAAGAGAAGCTCTTCACAATCATCTGAATCAATGCATGCACAACCAAAAATGTTTTTCTTCCATACTCGTATCTAGTTTCTTTCTTCTTCCTTTATTGAAATATAAGTTGAAACTCTATGAAACACATATGATATTATATTATATATTATTTATACATTAATATGTTTTATATATTATATTATATGTTATCTTATATGATATGATATGATATGATATATATATATATATATATATATATATATATATATATATATATATATATTTTATTATATAAAATATATTACAATATAGTTTAAAATTAAAACTTAGTTGGCGAAGATTGAAGAATTAATGATCAAATAAAATATGAAGGAATTAACTAAGAATCATAATGGCCCCATAGATATAGGTTAATGCTCAAATTCCATGTCACAAACATGTGTTGAGATTCTTTCACATCACCTATTGAGTTGTTTAGCCTGACATGTATTCAAAGAATGCCCAACCTATCATCGCCTACTCTTCATTACAATGTTCTTCACCATTTCACTTCACCTCACATTTGGCCTCCTATGGTTTGGATAAGTGATTATTCAGCTTGTAAGAGTAGTCTATGAAGCACATTCCATGTGCTACATGTACCTATAGAGGAGGAAACATAACCTCATCCCATGGTTGCATACTTTCTTTTAGCTACTTCTTACCTTCATAACCATCCATCCAATGGAATCACCATTAAAAATCTAGATGAGACATTAGCCATGAAATTTATTCTTAGAAAACCTCCTCTATTATATGATAATGACATTCCAAGAATATCTAGGGAAAGTTTTGATTCTAAAATAAATTTCAATTTTCCAAGTTTTTAGAGATTTCTAGTAATTTGTTTTTGTTCTGGGTTATGTTATCTATTCATTAATATTGATTTTTATATATAAATGATTTTTTTAATGTTTTGTTGGTGAAAGGCAAGGAAAATTTTCATTATATTTTTGTATGTTAATTTATTTATTTGAGTTCTACAAATTGATACATATAATTGCTTTTTTCAACTATGAAATGGTAGCAGAGGGGTCAAGTGGATGAGCTTGTACTACAAGGAAACTATTTGAAGTCTTTTTATTTGATAAATTGTCCTAAAATATGAATATGAGAATTAAACCTTATATATATATATATATATATATATATATATATATATATATATATATATATATATATATATATATATATATATATATATATATATATATGGTTTAATTCTCTTGGAATTTCATTTTTTGTTTTCAAAAAAATATTAAGACTTCGTAAATGCTAGATAATATGCAATTCTGATGAGGTGTAGGTAACCTATACCGAAGTCCTCCAGTGGGGAAACAAAACATTGTATACTTTCAATTTCTCATGAGAAAAAATAACCACAACAAGATAAAGTTCTTTATAATATATAATTTTCCCACCATGGTGTAATTTGGAAACTATAATGTAATGCTAAATGTGTTGGTAATAATGAAAATTCCATTATATATAACATATCTTACAGGTATGTATTTTGATCTTTGCTATATAAATTTCTATTTTTTTCCATTTATTTTGTCTATGATGATGTAGTAAATAGTAATGGTAATTGTAATAAAGAAGATTCCATAAAACAAATAATCCATCACTATGAAATCCTCTTTAAAGCATTTAGAAAAGCTTATCTGTTATTACCTGTTTATCTAGCTAACAATATATACTTTGTCAAATCATGAATATTTATTAGAGTAAAGATGATGTTGGCCATCACTTGCTTCACTTCACCAAAAGCAATGCTTCCATATTTTAAGAAGGGGGGTTTCAAGCAAAAAATAATCAGGTGTCAGGATAGACCTTACGATCAACAAACAAATTATTGAAAGTTATTAAATTTTAGTGTTTTAATCATTCCTTCATATAATAATTACAATTGAGATTTTTATTTTTCCTCTAAGAACTATTTTTAAAGTTTAAAACCCTAGTATCTACCTCTACTTTAATTTTTTTGGTACATGATAAGGATTTTTTAGCTACTTTTATACAAATTTTAAACTACCTTAGCATAATTTGATGGTGTCCTAGTTTGTTGGTTATAAAGGTATTTTACAAAGCTTTTTTAGGAAATATTTTGTATGGGATCATCACTCTATTTTATCAAAATGTTGACCATTTTAGTAGGGATATAATTGGGTAGGGTCTTTCTCCTCCTACGTGCTCTTTTAACACATCTTCAAGAAATACATCGAAGCATTTGCTGATCTTTTTCATTCTTTTTGCATACCCTTGAACATCAAGATAGTTGATCTAGGGGATATAATCTCCAATGTTGAATATTTCATTGAGTAGGAACACATGGTGGGTTTACTACAAGACATAATGTAACAAATGAACCTATCAGCTGGGAGGGTTTTCAAAAACTATGTAGGACACTAAAATTGACAGTCTACAAAAACATAAAGTCATGGTGTCAACATTTGAATAGTGAAAATGCCATATTATTTTTATTTTGTATCTTGTAAGATGAATCTGGGAGGTTCACCCCAAGTATTTGCTAAGCTTTTTCATTCTTTTCACATGCCCACGCACATCAAGTTAGTTGAGCCAGGGGATATAATTTACAATGTTGAAGATGTCTTTGAGAAAGAACAGCTTGGTGAGTTTATTACAAGACACAATGCACCAAATGAACCTTGTACCTATTAGCATTTTAAAAAATAATAGAGGATGCTATAATTAATAGTCTACAAAACCATAAAATTATGGTTTTACCATTCAAATGGTGACAACAACATATTATGTTGTCTTTTATCTCTTATGAAATGAATCTAGGGTATTCAACCCACCATATAAGCTTCCATCTAATTACTATTGGAACACCTATTATATTAATAAATTAAAATATAATACATAAGGTTACATAGTAATGTGGCTAGACAAATCATGGCCCAAACTCCACACTAGGTAAAGAAAATGGCTCAAACCATTAGTAAAATGCTAGACAAAACATAAAAATAATAATGATAAATAACTAAAAAGATAATCAAGCACATGCCACCACCCCAAGAGGTAGAGGTAGAGGGTCTTCCTTAAGAAGTACTGACCAAGTAGGTGGTTCTGCATCTAGTTTTTTTAGAGTAATCCATCCATCTAAGGGGTCATCATGTATAGTGATCAACCAACCATCAGTGGGTTGAGTAAGAACAATATCACTCATCAGAGAATATTGATCATGACCAGCATCATATTTATAATAAACATTCCAATCACCCCCTAGGGAGGGTGAGGTGAAAAGTGGTCCATGTTGTGAGACTGGATTTTTCTTTGGCATCTCCTAGGAGGAGGTGGTAGGGGCCCATGGGGTATGACATCTGGTATAACTCTACATAGTGCATGGGGCACTCCCCAAGGGGTTGAGGAACTCATGCATGTGATGGAGGTCCAAAAACATCTTCTTTACCTGAGCCTAGATCTGTAAGTAACTCAAGCAAATAATAATGACCTTTTCATTAATAGAGAATAAAATTCTAGTCCTCATGATTAAAAATAACATTATTTATGGCTTTATAAAGGTAAAATAAGATGATAGCATGAAAAAATTTCCATGGAAAATTAATAGAAGTTGGTTAATTTGAATAATCACCAAAACATGCATGTTGCCAAGAAAAAGTCCCATGATGAAAAAGTTGAAATAAGGAGTGGATCCAATTCCAAGCAAATTGAGATTTAGGATAAAACTAAAACAAATGCCTGAAAGATTTAGGTCACTTGCAAGCCATAAAAAAGAGATGGGGAATGTGGAGGTGGAGTAGTCTCTTACTGAAGAGGATCCCTTGGTAGATTAAGAATCAAAGAAAGTGAACTAATTTGGGCTCCAAACTAGGGTACCACACACATTCCAAATAGGTGAGCCAAGTCCTGGGAGAGGCCTAAATGCCCCATCATCTATTGAGCTTGTCAAGAGCCATGGAGAAGGGAATCATACCCTGATACAAAAGCCTAGGGGATTAGGCTTTAAAATTCATATCATAATTCCACCTCCAGTATTTTGACCATTCCCTAAGAGGTTGAAGGCCAAGCTTATAGAGAATAACATCAAGAAATAATTCCTAAATGCAAAGGATGGAAGGAAAGTCAACATTATTTAATTGAATTTTTATTTTCAAATTAGGCTAGGGGATACAATCTCTATAAGTAATCAAGTCATGAATAGTGTCGATTCCTTTATGAAATAATCATAGTGCCTTAATACTAGATAATTTATCCAAGGGAATAGAAGAACTAGTGAGAATAGGAGACTGCCATAAACTAAGATCATTAAAAGATAACCCTATGTGAAATCCATCTCCTACCCACTTTAAGTGGGGTTTCACTGCTTTGAAATATTTCATATAAATTTGACCACAAAATAATCTATAATCTTGACTGGCATATTACTGACGAGAAGGGATTGAAAGTTAATATTTTGCTAACTAGTTTTTCCATAAGTAAAACCTAGAGAGATGCAATGTTGGAAGAGAGGATTTTCTAAGACTCATTTCATTCAATAGCTAGAACAACCCATTTAACACACAAGGTCATACTTTTCCAATAAATGTCAATAATTCCCATGCCACTTTTATCATGAGGAAATAAATAAATATCCTAAACCAACTGATGAAAACCCTAGGCCTTGTTAGGATTGGCCCAGAGAAAATCATGGAGAAGCTTGGCCACATTATCGTAAGAGGATTCATAGGGGGTCCAACAAGAGGATTAGTAGACATTAGTGGTCAAAAAAATCTTGGTGTAAATATGGAACTTTCTTGCTAGAGAAAGAGGCTTAGTGATCCAATATTCAATTTTCCTTACAATCCTATTGAGGACATATTAACAAAGCTTGAAATTTGAGCTGTCAAAAGTGAAGGGGATGCCTAAAAACTTAAATTATCCCCCCTATAAATCCACTAACAATTAAAAATTTTAAGCCACTCAGGTAGCAACATCATGATTTACCAGAAGTATTAGGTTTTTTTCCATTTAAGGATAGAGCCCGAAGTGAAAGAACATGAATATAAACACTACATAGCCTCATTAAAAGTGGCATATTGCTCTTCAAGTGTGAGAAAGGTATCATCTAAAAAGTGGTCATTGGTATGTTGAAAGGTGTAGATGAGAAAAATAATTCCATGAACAAGCCTTTTTGAGGCCTTATAATCCAAAAGGTAACCCAATGCTTCAATACCAAGAACATAAAGCATTGGAGCAAGGGGACACCCTTGTTTAAAAGAGCAATGGATTTCTATCCTTAAGGATTGATAACCATTAATATTGAGGTAGATAGAGGCATCATAAGTCTACATAACCTTGATAAAATAGGGACCAAAGCCAAGAACCTTGAACATGGAAAGAATAAAATGTGACCTAATCTTTTCATAATCCTTTTCAAAATCTATCTTTAGAAAAATAACTCTCTGTAGAGAGGAACAAGCCCAAGCCATGCCCTCCTAGACTACAATAATATTATTCAAGATATACCTCCCTATAATAAAACATGTTTGTTCTAGTTTAATAATGGTAGGTAAGATTAGATTATCGTGGTTTGTGAGCACTTTGGTAGGGATCTTGTAAGAGACATCTAGCAGAGTTATCTTCCTATAGCTGGTGAGAAGCTCAAGATCCCTAAATTTGGGGATAAATTTGATATTCCCTTGATTAATCATGGGACAAGAGACATGGCCTCTTTGTATACCTAAAATAATTTCGGGCCAATGAACTTCCATGTGGCTTTATAAATGTCATAAGGGAATACATAAAGTCTAGGGGATTTGTCTTTGTTCATATAGTTTAAAACCTTTGTAAGGTCCTACAGGGTGAATGGGGCATCACATAGCTATTGATACATAGTCTTGAACTTATAAGGCACCACTTTGAGGTAATTATAAATTGTATAGGGCCTCTCAATCGTAAAGGGCTAGGCATGGAAAACCTGATGATAATTCTCTATAAAGGCCAAAAAGATATTAACCTGGGAGGTGAACCATGCTTGAACCATTTATATGGATTTAATTTTCCCATGAGACTACTTGGTTTTCAGTGATTTGAATAATTCCTTGGAGGCTTTGTCACCAATTTTGAGCTAATATAATTGAGATCAGAGTTGGGCCCCTCTGGCTGCATGACTATTTGCTACCTTAAGGTGGTGTTTAAGGGAGGAAGGTAGCCTTTGAAGCTAAATATTAAAATAATCAATCTTTAGGGAGGTAGAGACCCATTTTAAATATTATATTATACCCTCTTTTTAAATCTTACAAATCTGGGCAACATGTTTGTTATGGTGGTGTAGGAAGGAGGTGGTTTGAATAATGGCCTTATTCCACCACTCAATCTAGCTAGTGGTGTATAAGGGTCATAAGGCCAAGTTTGAGATCTGGTGGATGATAAAAATGGTGCCAAAATTATTTAGCATAGAAGTATTGAGAAAAAAATTGATTATGTGGCACCTTGAAATTCCTAAAGGTCAATTCTAATTGCAAGAAATGGGCAAGTGGTCTGAAAATATAATATGTGAGTGGAAATTAGTAGGCTAACCATCAACTATGGAAAAGTAAAAATAATTTTTCTCTGACATCATAAAGTAGTTTAACCATTTTATAATATGGCGATCCCCAATTTGGTAGTTGGACCACGTAAACCAAGACATGTAATTACATGTCCACCATTGGAAGAGAGGGTATGTTATCCCCCATTTATTTTTTAAATAGTACCAAGCCTCATACTTACCATCACACTAACACATGGGGATGCCACCCACTTTGTATTGGAGGTGTTCAATCATATTAAAGTTTCCACACACAAGCCACATGGAAGGAGGTAACCCGTCTGCTAATGAACACTAGAGTAAGGAATGATTTGGGCCATCTTTAGGAGTATAGATGTTGAGGATGCCAAAATGATGGCCATCAATGTTAATAATAATCCAAAATTATTGATGTGGTGGATCTTCCCCCATAACAATAATTCTAAAGTAGACTTTAGAAGTAACTAAGATACATGTGCTACAATGTCTTGCTTCATGCAAGGTGGTGACCTGGGTAGAATCTGATCAAATACTTTACAGGGTTGTCTGGAGGAGAAAGACATAAATCATAACTTGAAAATTTCTAGAAAAAAAATTTGATGACATGAAGTTCGCATAGAGTATTTATGGGTAGACTCTATAAGACCCCTTAGATTACATGATAAGACATTCATTGGGAGGGGTCATCCATTTGAAACCCCCCTTGCCCATCCTCAAAATATGCTAATGATACAAAGTTATTATCTTTGTGAAGGTAATAAATTATACTACTTTTAATATATTATCATTTAGCATCATGTTCCTCCTGAGAAGATTCAACACCCCTGTGAGGTGGGGTATGAGACCGTTAAGAGAATGAGCTACTAGTTGAGTGAACCTCGACTAGTTGCACCTATAAATTTTGAGAGGTTGGAGAAACACTATGAGGGTTAGGAGGAGATGTGACTAAAGGGGGTGATAAATAAGTCCCTTGAGAAGGTGTGATAACTAGAAGAGAATCCTCCTGAGGTAGTGGTTGGGGTGTGCTTTGTTTCTTAGGGCCCAATTCCCATTTAGGGGGAACTTTGATCTAGACATCACATTGGTCTTTTGGTTTTGGCTTCTCAGACTAAGGAGGTGACTGAGGAGGCTTGGGATAACCTATGCGAGGACAATCCTTGATATGGTATTTTGAAGCCTAACAATGGAAATAAGTGTTGGGAAGGTTGAAATATACAACATTTAATGACCGTTGGGTCTCCCTAACCTAGATTTTAATGAACTCCTTCAGCTCTTTAGAGATGTCAATCACCACATAGACTCACTTATTACGGAAATGGGAGAACCACTTATCTATTTTAATCATAACCATGATTCATATAGGAGTAATGATTTAGGGGATAAAATACAAAAGGTGAACTGGTAGACCAAGAAGTTCAACCCAAATAGGGACATGAAGGGTGAAATTTTTAGAAACCTTAAAATCTCAAGACTAAGGAGATAAAATCATAAGTTGGTTGTGAAGGAACCAAACATTGTATTTTGAAATAATCAACTGATTTTTAGAGCGATCTTGAAAGGTAAATAAAAACAAACCTTTGGTGAGGTTTCAGATTATAGAGACATGGACCCCTAGTGGCTTCTAGTGGTTGCAGATCTAGTTGTAGAGGTAATCCTTTGAGGGGATGCAACCAAGAAAGTAATCTATAATAGAACAATTTTCATACCAATTGTAGCATTGTTCAATAGCACCATAAGGAATACTTACCTATGTAAGGGAGGGGGTAAAGGGATTACCTCATTGTAAAATTTTAGAATAAACTTCCAAGGTTGTTTGGGTGCCATTAGCTTCACCTCCTACATCAATAGATGTAGTAGAGCATGGAAAAGCTATAAATATAGGGCATGTTTTCCCAAAGGGTGGGACACTAAGTGTAGTTATTATGTTACATCCCTAATAAATCCTACAGGTTTTGTGGTGTGACATAAGGGGGATAAAAAATTAAACAAATAAATGCAAACCATGAAAACATCCTATCAAAGCGATTTCTTCTCAAATCATTCCAAACGCATAGACTAATTATTTATTATATTGATTAAAAACAATTCAAGGTTAATCTAGAGGAAATTAGTTGCAATAGAGAAGTTAAGTCAAGGTGAATTTTTTTTATTTTTTTCTTTTTATATATATGATTTTTTAATTTTGGGTGAACACTTTTTATTGGATTTATGAATAGAAAAATCTTTTTGACTGGAGCTATAAACTAGTAGAGTTTGTTTTCTATATTTTGAAGTTACAAACTAGATTTGGGGCACTAAGAGGGGTCCAATCCCTCAATACCATAAAGTGAACAACAAAATACAATTGAACATCCCAAAATAAAAGATAAGAAAAAGGAAAGAAGGGTCCACACCCTCAATAATAAGACATAGATAACCAAGCAACATTAAAACCTTCCAAAGTGGGATAATAAACACCATGTAAGAAAAGATGGTAGCATACCTTCAGTGAGCTCATAATAAATGACAACCAACAACCAACAAAAAAACATTGAGGAGAGATAACAAAATATTTATAAATAAATGGGTTGATGCATGAGTAAAAATCTTCCTTCTCCCTCTACACGATAGAATATCATCTAAAGTCTATTGTGAACTAATATGACTGTCAATCATTGAATCAATCCTTATATGTTTTTCCTCTATGTTTCTACATTTTTATTAGTAGATGGACCACCAATGATAATGTTAATATTATGCTAATAAATTTGTCCTTCATGGGATTTGAGTGGAGGATTTCCATAATCAAAACTCAACTCAACCCTCATCACCCTAACAACTAGAGCTCTTATGTGATTCTCCTCATCCCCAGAGGGGGGTGAAGGGTAGTGGACAATGAGGATATATTTGTTATATTATCCCATGATTTCACCAAACCAAGTCAATATGTATAGGGCCATCCTTCTTTCTTAGAAACTATCTAGGTGTGAAAAAATGATGGGTTAATGAAGAATAAACAACCACTTGATGACCAAGTTGATTATAATAAAAACACCTAAACGAGATCCCTTCATAGTTGATAAATTTGGTCCATGAGCAAAGAGAAGAGATGATTTGGATTGAATTTTCAAGAGGCTTTGATAGATTAAAAAATATCACATGTATGCATATGTACCTACTTTCCATCGAATATTTACTTTCCATCGAATCTTCATTAATATTGACAAAATAACCCACCTTATTGACAAACATTTTGATTTAATTAGGATACCACAATACCAAGGAAATTACATAATTTGGTCCACAAAGGAGAAACAATTATTTTAGCCATATAAAGGTCAAAGAAAGGGAACCAAGGGAAGAAAAAACATGGCATGATTTTTAAGAAACCAAGGCCCATAAGACTACATAGAAAGCTTATCTGCAATATATTAGAAAACAATAAGAAAAAAAATCTATTCAATAAGGAGAAAGAGGGATCAACAATATGGGTCCATTTAGATTTATCCCATATGATAAGTTTAATCGAAGACATTTCAAGCCCAACACATTTACCAACCAAAGACTTGATACCATGGTCAACTTATACTAAAAGAAAAGTAATAAAAAATATCCAAAATTGGGCTCTCAGTGAAAATCAACATAGGAATATTATCCAAAAAGAAAATTTTATAAGACATCAAGGTGGTTTCTTGGAAAATATAGAATGGAAGTGTATACACATAATATTTTTAACTTTTATCAAATATTGATGTTTTACATCTTGCAAGAACCCATCACAACTCAATCTCTCTGAGCGCATGCCTTAAGGGATGTACCGAGAAAGGGGTGGGAAAAAATTTGGTGCTTTGTAGGATTGTTGTATGTTATTGCCACATTATTTCTAATCCAACTAGTTCCTAAAACCTTTCCCTTAGCTATATTTCCTCCCTTGCACATTCTTCTAGTATTTTCCTCTTTCTATCTTTTTTCTCCTTGCTTGGTACCCTCTTGACTTGTTCAACAAACTAGATCAACCTAGTCTACCTAGTGTAGTTTAGGGTCACTTTATTTATTTAGGTTTGTTAGCCTTCTAGGTAACCTAGCACATAATTTAGGCATTACCCCAAAAATGTGCTAGGTCGATCGAGTTGACCTAGCACAACCAACATCGCCAAATGATTTCAAGGTGAGATACTCCTATATATATAAGGTCATTTTGGTCATTATTAGAACATTTAATAAAGATTTATTATTCACTCCCACTTCTTCATAATTTTCTCTTCCACCATTCTACTTGAGGAGTCTTAGCTTAGGTTTCTTATTTTAGAGAATCTAGTCTTGTGGATAAGTCTTGGATGCTTTAGCCTAAAAAAGTGATCCTTACGAACCACAACAACCTCTTACAAATCCCCATTGGATAAGGGAGAGATTGAATCATGACAGTTTCACACTTAGGTAAGTATATTCTAACTTTATTCTTCTCTCTTTTAGTAGATAGAAGTAGCATAAGTGTTGGCTCGAATAATATCACTCTTCGTATTATATGTATTAGGATATTACTCATACTTACTTTATTTGAAGTTCCCTATACATATTTAATTTTTTTGCATCTAACACCTCACATTGTGCCACAAGCTTTGGTGTACACTAGATTAGTTTACTTTTCTTGTTATTAGAATAGTTTACTCTCTTGTTTTCTAGGATAAGTGAAATATCAAATCATAAGACTATTTTAGGGTTGTTGTGTGATTGTGTTTGGCTATAGGCTTGTCACCCTTCCTATAATGATATGTTGTGACAAGTGATACAAGTGATCCCCAAATCAGGTCTAACAGATCCCCATATTGATCATGCTCCCACTTAACAAGTGTATACCCAATCGGAAGTGTAGGTGTGCTCTATCTTATCTGATCCAAGATTAATTCATGTACATCATATAATTATGATTGCATACATTCTAGTGAACCCAATGTGAAACTAACCCTTGTATAATTTATCACTTATTTCATTCTTTTTATCATACATTTTGACATACTAGATCAATTCTATCAACCTAGTTCTTTTTATTTGTGTGTATATTATCAAAAATAGGTAACTAGATCAACCAACTTGACCCAGTGTAGGTTTTAATTTTCCAAACTTTTGGATTAGCCTACTAGGTCGACTAGCTCAACCTTATGCATTTTAGACATCTTGTTTAACCTATTACGTCAATCAGGTTGACCTAGTGCATTTTCAACACTTTTTAGGTAGGTTTTTGTATTGCTTGGTCGACCAACTCGACCCAATTTTCAAGTTTTTGATATATTTATCCAAGGTTATTTATTTAAAATATTCTCATTTCCATCTCTAAACCACTTTGGTCAATTTTTATTCCTCTATATCTTTCTATTTTTGTACTTTCTTTTCACAATTTATAGTCTTTAAAACTACCCCTGCATAATCAACTAGGTCTACCTGGTCAACCTAGTTTTATGTTATTTTATAGTTTTATACCAACTTCATCATCTTCCCTATGTCATCACAAATCTAATGCATTTTAGGATTTATAAAACAGATGAGTATAACTAAAGATATAGGCAAAACAAGGAACATATCTGATGTATTAGGTTGACTTGGTTGACCTAGTGCTTTTTCTGACCTTTATACACTGTACTAGGTCGACCTAATTGACCTTGTATAGTATACAAGCCTTGTCTTCTATGATAGGTTGACTAGGTTAACCCTGTACTATTTTTTTATTTCTTTACTATCCAGTTTATCTTTTTGCCTTGCCTATATGTTTGACTTAATTCTCTCTATATGACTTAGTTATTTGTCTCTGTCTATTATTTTTATTATTTATCATTCTTTTCCTTTTATCCTCAAGCATCATATCCCCTAATATAAAATTATTAGATACCTTGAATCCATTTAGAGACTTTATGGGGTTTTCTTTTCTTCTTATGCTTTCCTATCTCTTCTTCCTCTTTTTAGCTATTGGGGCATCTTGTGATGCCCATCCACACATTACTCTAGCCTTTGGGGCATCTTGTGATGCCCACCCACATAACATTTTATAATTGGGGTCATCTTGTGATTCCCACTCTTATTCTCCATTACATGCTACCAAACTAATTCAACTTAAAGAAACTTTTTGAGACACAAGTTTGTCTCTCATGTGCTCATTATTGATATAGCTATTAATTTAGGATACATTTCCTTCTTATCATGTTTTATATTTATATATTTATAACAATTTTTGTAGGTTACTTAAGCATGGGTATCTCCCTTTGTAGCAATTTCCCTCTTTTTCACAAACCTTTGCTCCTCCTTTTTTGTCTTTTGATTTCTTGATGTACCATAGTCTTCATTATCTTATTTTTCATTCTCCTTCTACTTACCAATTTTGATTTGGTGCCCCTTGGGTTTTTATTTTGTGAGATTCTTTGTAATATTGTGGATAGGACCCAACATTCTTCACAAAACCACCATCTTTTACTTATTTTCCTTCTCGTTTTGTTGCTTGCCAATGTTGTTTTGGCATCTTTTGGGTTTTTATTTTGTGAGGTACTTTGGTAAAAAGGCTCCCTAACTTAGCTTTTCTCTTGCTTATTATCACCCTCATGGTTCTCTCTTTTATTATTTTATTTGTAAGACCATGGATAAGACCTAGCCCTCCTCATAAATTACCATTCTTTTCATGTTTTTGATCCTTATTCTTAAAACTTTAGCTTTTATTTCTTTTTTTAGATGTAAGTTTTAAACAATCCATGTTATCATGTTTTCCTCCTTTTCCCTCTCACTTATGATAAAGAATCATGCCTTTTCTATCATTATATCCCTCTTTTTTACCTTTGTCACATTTTTTTGCAATTTGAAGAATTTCAAATTGTTCCATGTGTAATTCCTCTTAAATTCCCCTTTCTCTTATCTCTGCATTAGATAAAATCAGGTCAAAGCCAAGATATCACTTTTATTTCACCTTGGATTTATGAGACTCTTAGACCCCATTCTCTTTGAAGTTATCTCTCTTAGCCACCTTGTCCCAAGTTTTCAAATTAAAGTCATCTTTAACACCCATGTTTGGTTTTCCAAATCATATGGAGGAGGAATAAAAAAAGCCATCAAAAGATAGTTAAAAGATAAATCATTTGAAACAAAAGGCAATGATACCTAAAAGTTAGCATACAAATCTCAAAATTCAAATTCACACCAAAAGATGTGATTACAAGCACATATCCTATCTCCAATCAAAGCTCAAACTCCACAGTAGGCTTCAAATAGAGTCGATGTCTTTTGAGGTGTAGTAGGCTAGTAGATTGGAATAGTGGAATTCAAACAAATCTATGGTGCTACCTAATTTCTCACATAAGTACACAATATTTGTAGTAGATTGATGAATCTATAAAGGGTCCTGAAGAATGGGGAACACATTGAAGGGAGGTAGGTCCACTTTTATTTTCATGCATATAGCCTTCATGGGATGATCTATAAACTCCATTTATTGATGTAAGACTTGTGAAGCTAAGATAAGTTGTTTAGAGTCCCTAAGGTTGACAGTCCTCTTATTTTGACAAACCAAACTTGAGTGTTGTAACTTCGATAAATAGTTTCTCTACCTTGGTTTTCCTTCATTCTCCCCTCCACCCATTTCATCTCCCCCTTTTGACAACCAAATTATGATTTCAAATCTGTTTTCCTTCTTCTTCTAATTCTTTCTTCTTCATCTCTTAAAAATATGATAGCACTACTTTGTTTCATTTTTATCTATCTTTAGATGCAAAATAACATGTTTAAGAAAATTTGGATCATATTATTTACATCATTTTACATTTACTAGACTTACTTTACTTTCTTTTTACCATTTATCTTGATTTTGCTATCCTACTATTATGGACACCTGAGTTCATTTTTACCATTGTTGAGTGAGATGTGGATTGTTACTAGTCACTTATCAATGTTTTTTTTCCATTTTATGCACCTTTTTCCATTATTGAGTGAGATGTGGATAGTTAATGCTCACTCATCAATGTTATTTTACCATTTTGTTTTTATTTTAACTATTGATTTGTCTTACTTATCATTTTTTTTAAACTTGTATCCTTGGTTTGAATTGGTGAGTTTGCCTTTTCTTACTTGAGGTTTACTTGTTTTATTTTTTCAATATTTAGTATCATTAGATTTTAGATTACCCAATTTACTCTGATTTGACTTGGTTATTTGGTCTAACATAACACCTATCACCCACCTTGCCAAATTCCCAAGTATGTCCCATCCACATAGCACCAGTTATCTTGAATTTTCTTGCATTTGTTTGTTTTTGTTCTTTAGTTTTGTATTAATGGGTTTGTCTAAAGTAGTCTCTACACCCAACACAATCAAAACTGAAAATATAATTGACAATCATCTCGTGTTAAAGGTAGGTCAAGGTACGCATTAGTTTTACTTTGAGTTATTTACTTTTTATATTAATTTCCATTTATATCATTTACTTTCAATTATTTTATGATTTTTAAAATACTATAATTTTTTTAGCATTAGTGTTGAGTGTGTCATTATGTTCTTTCTCGAAGCACCATCCCCTATTACACCTAAGTGACATGTGATGAGCTTCGAGTGGGGCATATGTATACACATACTATATTTAACTTTTATCAAATAATGACACTTTACATATTGTAGGAACATATCATGACTCAATCTCTTTGAGTGCAGCCTTAAGGGGTACACCAGGAAAGGGGTGGGTAGACCTTTGGTGCTTCACAAGATTGTTGTCCTTTATTTCCATATTATTTCTAATCAAGCTAGTTTATAAAACTTATATTTAAGCTATTTCTCCTCCCTTGAACATTCCTCTAGTCTTTTCCTCTTTCTATCCTTCTCCTTACTTGGTACCCTTTTGACCTGCTCAACAAACTAGGTCAACCTAGTCAACCTAGTGTAGTTTAGGGTCACTTTAGATCTTTAGCTTTATTAGCCTTCCAGTTGACCTATCATATACTTTAGGCATTAGCCCGAAAATGTGCTAGGTCAATCGATTCGACCTAGCACAACCAACAGTCTTGAATGGTTTTAGGGTGAGATGCTCCCATATATACAAGGTCATTTTGGTCATTATTAGAACATGTAATAAAGAGATATTATTCACTCATGCTTCTTCACAATCTAATCTTCCACCGTTCTACTTGAGGAGTCTTAGTCTAGGTTTCTTATTTTGGATAATCTAGTCTTGTGGATAGGTCTTGGATGCTTTGGCCTAACAAAGTGATCCTTACAAACCATATCCTCCTCTTGCAAAGCCCCATTGGTCAAGGGAGAGATTGAATCATGAAGATTTCACATTCAGGTAAGTATATTCTAACTTTGTTCTTCTCTCTTTTATTAGATAGAAGTAGCATACGTGTTGGCTCAAAAAATATTACTCTTCATATTCTACATAATAGGGTGTTACTCATACTTAATTTATTTGAAGTTCCATATACATATTTGATTGCTTTGCATCTAAACCCTCACATTATGCCACAAAATTTGGTGTGTACTAGATTATTTTACTTTTCTTATTATTAGAATAGTTTGCTCTCTTATTTATTAGCATAAGAGACATATTAAATAATAGGACTCTTTTAGGGTTGTTGTACAATTATGTTAGATTGTAGGCTTTATAACCCTTCCTAGCATGATATGTTGTGATAAGTGATACAAGTGATCCCCTAATCGAGTCTAGTGGATCCATATATTGGTCATGCTCTGGTTTAATAAGTGTATACCCAATCAGAAGTGTAGGTGTGCTTTATCTTATCTTATCTAGGATTAATTCATGTACATCATGCAATTCCAATTGCATACAGGAAGTTGCTGAAAATAATACAAATCCTTATGGTAAAATCCATCACCCTAAAAATTGGAAATGACATTAGAGGGAGAAACAACAATTAAAAAAATCTAATTTGCTGGAATAAGTGAGGCATGACTACTAATAGAAGAAGATATTTGGGTTTTATAGTATTAATAATAGATGTGGAAGGTGTTGCCTTTGTTTTTATAGTTCATGAACCTTGGGGAGTCCATAAGGTGTAAATTATTTTAGACACCTAACATGATAAATTCAACATTGAAATATCCAGTTGTTTATCTATTAACCCTTTGACTATTTTCCTCCATGTTTTACCTCCATTTTCATTGGATTTGTCATAGACTCTATTTTTGCCAAGGCTTGTTGTACTCTCAGACTTTGTTGTTATTTTTATCTCCATCAAAATGCAATCCTATGGGGAAGAGGTATTTTTATTGATATATGGTATTGTTTTAATTATGCATAATCACATTGTCTCTACACCATTAGCATAATAATCGAACATAGAGATGACTTTCCCTGATTTAGAACCACTCAAAACTTGGGTTCACTTAAGAGAACACCTAGAAAAATTCTTTCCATAACTACTTCTCCTTTTAAATGTAGTAGTGTAGACATCCTCATCCCCAACATTTTTTTAGTCCAAGTGAGAATTATTTCCAATTGCAATAAAATTGGAAAGCCAACCTCTTGCCTTCGTAGGATCCCCTATTATTGTTGACCCTTGTTTGAACACTCTAGGGGTATTTTTTTTTTCTGGGTAGATAACATGACAACTACTTTAGTTTCATGTCATTAAGTAGATCAAAAAATATATAAGTAATTTACAATGTAATTTTTAAATATACTAAATATAATACAAAAACGCCAACATTCATAACTATATTATTATTATTATTATTATTATTATTATTATTATTATTATTATTATTATTATTATTATTATTATTATTATTATTATTATGTTTAATAGTTTCTTAATATTTAATAGTTAAATACAAGGAAGTCACAAAATAGTTTTTAAAAACTTTTCACACTTTCCTAATTTTAATATATTATGAAATTTGGATTTTTATTAATTTAAAATTAATGGTATTTTCATAGTATATTAATATTAATATATTATGAAATTTTTAGTTTTACTAAGTTAAAATTAAAGGTCTGCATATTACTACCTATTACTAGTGATCAAACTTGAAGGGCTGGTCCTAATTTCATTTTGAAGGGTATTTAATCATCCAACCCTTCTTTGATGAAAATTTGAAAGATATAGTTTCATTTATATTGAAAAGAGTAAATTAAACATGTGTCACTAAAAATTTATTAAATAAAATAACATTTTTTACATTTTAACATATTTTAATTTTACACTCTTTTTAGAGTGTGGAGAAAAAATACAAGTTTAGATATTTCAATGAAAAAAAAATCAAAATGACAAAAAAGACCAAGAATCCCCCAAAAAAAATTCAACTTTATATATTCGATCAAATAATTTTCTCAAAATTACAAGATCAAGAAGCCCCTAACAAGTCATCTAAATTTAGATATTCTAACAAAGTAGGTTTTATGAAATTATAAAGAAGACCTAGAATCCCATAGCAAGCCTCCCAATTTAGATATTCTAATAAAGATAGTTTTTCAATATTACTTGGAAGCTCTTTAAAACTACCTCAACATTTCAATCTAAGAATTAAAAGCAATTAGTTGACCAAATCTTGGTGGTAACTGCTTTAGATATATACAAATTTTTAAATTCAACTCCATTAAATATGAGAGCTCCCTAACCACTTCCACTAACTTATCTAAAATACTATAATGATAATATTGTAACTTATCTAGATTAAAATTTAACAAAATATAGGATATTTGTAACATTAAAATAATATAAAGCCAATGATAAAGATAACAAATAGAAAATCCTTAAATATCACATTTCATCCCATATAATATTATAATAAATTACCATATTTCACTATTAAAAGACTTTAATATGTTCATATATCCATCCAATTTAACCCCTACCATTAATCTTAAATAATCCACACTTCATTAGTTGTAGAATACTACACCATAATAACAATGATTATATTTTGCATTAAATATTAACTATGATCAACAAGCTTCATATTTTAATAATTTAAGTTATTTCTTACTAAATTCACTATGAGGGGAACATAAATTAAAATTCCTTATTGTAGTTAATTTATCAGTTTGTCTATATATATTTTATGTCTATTTATATCATGATCCTAAAGCATTTAACTCTTGTATGTAGACTTGTTGGCTAAAAAATTTGTCAGTGGGGAAAATTGGTGACTTTGAGTTAGTAGTGTGAGAATTGAGTCCTTACATTAGTCATAAATGCAAGGACAAAGTCCATCTCCTATTAGCAGGTAGAGCTACCTTTATTGAAATCCAATAAGAGAAAATAAGGAGAAAATCTATTCACAACTATTTATAATAGAAATATTTTCTATTTGAGGTTTCATACTTTTAAACATAAAGTACAGAAAGGAGTTAGAAAGGAAAATGAGAGAGAATGATAGAAAATAGAGGGAGAATGAAAAATGAAAGTAGGAATGGGATTATTATATCTAGTTAAATACATAAGCTACCATGATAATTTGATAAACAATGAAAGATAACTATGGGTAGCTAACTACAAAAACTTGCCAAAATATTCTTAAGAAGGGGAAACCATTGTATTCATGGAAAACTCTATGATTCAATGGGTGGTAAATACATAATGCACTCTTAGGAGTACAAAACATACATTAAGATAATTTACTACTCGTAATATAATGAAAGACAACTATCTCATATTTACCCGTAAAAGATAATTAAAATATTACTTAAACCCGCTAGGATTTCACATTCATAGAAATAAGATAAAAAGATTCTAAAATAAATACTTAATGTGAAATTTCCTTTTTATGAAAATTTTGGTAGTGATTATGAAAATAATTTTAAAGTAAAGATATAGATACAAATGAATCACATGCAAAGTTATAACTCACAAAGAAATACTCAATACAAAGTCTATAAAATTTCCCTATTCTAATCTTTATTGAGTCAAAGATACAATCTTGTCCTTCAAAAAGTCTTTTCAGAGTCGCACTGCCAAAAGTTATTTTATAATGAGACTTACATTGATATTTGTAGCGTGAAGAGGTGGTTGCAGTGCGTAACCACCTTTTATGCATTTTAGAAGTTGTAAAGATGAGTTTAAAAAAATACACCACTTAAATGGTGTAAAAGTGATTTGGAATAATTACACCACATGCAAATGTGAAATTACAACAATGCACCACTTAAGTGATATAAAGATGCATTTGTGTAATTGCACTTCGTGAAAAAGTGAAGTTACAAAATTTCACCACTTGAACATTGCAAAAATGTTTTTATGCTTTTACACCACATGAAATGTGTAAATAAAAATTATACAATTTGATACTTACAAAGTGACATAGCACATTTACACAAATTGGATATACAAGGTTATAATTACAAAAAAAATACAATTGGAAATTACAAAATGAGATCCAACATTAACATGAAAATAATAGAAGCTTGATGAAGAATTCATTTGATTTCTTCTTCACTAAAGACAATCTTGGTCATTTCTTTCCATTTGTCAGGGAATGTCATCCTGCATATGCTTTTCTTTTATATCGATATCTGTCTCAGTAATATCAAATTTACTTGACCAAGAATTTTCAATGACCAATGATGTTTTCTAGTCATCCTTTCTAATCACCATAAAAATGTTTTCTTCATAAGAGCATAATATTCATGTTAATATTTTGTGAAGCCTACCATAACAATTTTTAACCTTATCAAGTCACTGGCTTGATTCAAGGGCTAAGAAGGTGCTTTCAATGGTAAATAAATTTTAATTCACACAAGCCATTTGAATTTGGCATCCAAAATTTTAGATTGGCAACTTATACCCACAACTAGAAACACAAAACTAAATACTACTCAACACATGCAAACATATATCCATCTGACACTTGAATTAATATTGGAGATGCCCATGCAAAACAACTTTGTCTAATTAAAATTGCCTTACACTAGTGAAAACTACAAACTTCCAACCAATATCATCTTTTTATAGTGAATACCATGGGTTTAGGGACCAAAACAACCTTTTAAACACTTAAACCCAATGGTTTTATTGATAAAACCACTTCATTTTCAAAATGCCAAAAATTTATTCTTTAAACTACCATCATTTTCCATTTACCACAAACTTAGGGAAGTAAAAAATAAAATTGCATGACTTGAGGAAATAAAATTTGAAATTGCATGACCATAGAAAAGAAAAATTCAATTTACATGAGAAGGGAAAATGCAAAATGAATTTGTAAATTGCACCAAGTGGATTTTTTTTTATAAAAATTGCATACCTTGGAGAAGTGTTAGGGCATTTTGCACAACTTAGGATTTACAAAAATAAGTTTGCATGACTTGTAAAAGTGTGTTGGTGTTTTTGCATGACTTGAAGTATAACTATGATTATCCCCCTTGATTTTTTAATTTCAAGTTGAAATTTTTATACCAAGTATTTATAGTCAAAATTCATCTCCCAAATCTAGTCTCCTCATTAGAAAAAAATTAAGAATTTTTAGAGAAGTTGGATTTTACCTTAAATTTTCACTTTGGTACTGATCAGATAAAATGAATTCATGAATTCTCTCTTCTCTCTATCATAGTACACTTTCCATGATGACAAGAATATTATTGCACCGAAAGAGAAATTGTCGAGATGTCTTCAACACACTATTTAAAAGATTGAAAGACAGTTAAATTTCATTATTATACCCAAGCCTTGTTCATTGGACTATGAAATCAAAGTCATATTATTTATAATTTTTACCATCCCTATCTTTAAAATACCTCTAATTCCTTGTATGAGAACAATTTGGGGGTTGTCATGAAATTTAAAATTTTAAGATAATAATTAGCTCTAATTATGGGATCGTAGTTTTAATGGGATTGTAGGAGAACTCCAAAATTTTACATGATTGGTGCCTCATTGCTGAAGATTATTGAAGACTTATAAGTAGTTCACATTTACATGTCCTGATTTGACCACCTGACAACCAGTTTGCCTATCTCAATTGTATGAGAAATAAACACATATTGTTGGATTAGATCCTCTACTCTAAAGATTTACATATTGTAATCAATCCAATTGACATCTAATTCACCCATCTCAATTTTATGAGAAATAAGCATATATTGTTGAGCGAGGTCACCTTTTCTTGAAATTCTACCTATTCACCATGTATTCACTTGAACAGATTAATGATAAAACTATTTATTTTCTTCTTTAGATATGAGCATCCATATCACCATTTTCATAAATTCAACAACTATTTTTTGGATGAACTATTAAATGTATTTTTTGGAAACTCACTTTACCAAAATACTTCATAGCCCATTTTTGCATGTCATTCAGGAACTAAAGGAAATATACACTAAAGAAATCACATGAGGATTTGAGACGTCTAACTAATTGGGATTCAATGTAGTTATAGATCATGGATATGAACATGTGTAAGAAGAAAGACCAAACCAAATAGAGCAAGGAATAATAGACAACCTATGACTGGATCGATCAACTCAGTACATTCTTCTTCTTCAATTCTAGATTTGCATGCATAGTTGAAATAGTTGAATCTATTCGTAATTCTCTTCTTTCAACATAAAAGTCTGCAAACATAATCAAACCAGTTAACTTTGTTTGAAACTTCATTTTCATCACAAGTTTTAAAATATTTGTTGAACCAATTGACTTTATTATCAAAAAATTTGAAACAACATCTGAGCATCACAACATAAAATTTTACAATATAAATGTCTTCAATCCTACCAAGGTTCATCCTTCTTTTTTATGTCATTTAGGTATACCTTTTCACTACTATTTTTCACAAGTTTGTAGTTTGTAAAACTAAATCCCTAAAACCATCTAGGTCAGTCTGATTGACACATTTCTATAGTCTATCTTCTATCTTGAAGACACAGTCGACCTCTTCGACTATCTTCTTCCATATGTTGCTTCTAAATAAAAATAGTGATCAATCGACTCTGTTATGGACTATTTGCATAAAGTGTCACCTAAAATTACTCTATACTCTTCACAATAAAGTAATTAACCTCTTTTTATTAGTAATTAATTCACCTTTCCTTTCAGTTATTTGCATACTTAGAGTAATAAACATAGATTAAATAAGTGGTTTTTCAAATTATCATTTTAGTTTCACTATTTTTTCTCTTTTTTCACACACTTAAAAATTAATTTTTATATAAAAAACATTAAACATTTGTCTTCCCAAGGCCTATCTAACTATATTTCATCACTAAGTGGGAAACCAACTTGGTTTTATGGCCAAGTATAAACACTTGGTTGATGGTATATATTATCAAAGCACTCGAAACCTTTATCGCTATGGGATTACAAAGTGATGGGTTAGGCCCCAATACCAAGCTAGTACCATCACCAATACAAATCCTTTTCTACCTAAATGTCATGAAATTAGCTTTAGATTACTTTATATTTCCTCATTACAACCAACTTTCCAATCACATTAAAATTATACTTCATTCTAGCTTAATAACACTTAGGATGACCAATTAGTTAGAGTTTACTTTCATGTTATTTCTTGCTCTATGATCATTGTATGTTGTATTGAAAAACTTGCATTAAGTAGTGTTGGTGAAAGGTTTGTGTTGTGTGTTCCAATTGGATCCATCACATTAATCTAGTTACTTGTGTGCTTTAATTTATTTTCTTAGATTATATTTTTCAAAACCTTTTTTAATTTAAAAACACTCACATTTATATTTATATAGTCTCTTATATAATGTTTAGCCTCTCTTCCTATAGTACATAGTCAACTTATCTGATTGTGTCTATTTATTTTCCTATTCAATCTTTGGACTAATTCGTATATGGTTGACTTGTTTGACTGTGACTTCTTATCTCTTGGCCTATTTCCTATTCAACAATACACTATTGACCCATATGACTGTGTATCTCTTTATCGTATTTCAATTTCATCCTTTCTAACACACACTCTACTCACTTGATTATGTCCTTTTATTTTCCTTTTGTATGAATTTGATTCACATACTCTATCAACCTAGTCAATTTTGTACCTATTGGCTGACATTTTTCTTTATCTGGATGACTCTATCTCCATTTTTCATTCTTATTTCCTGATCTCAAATTATTTCTTCAAGCATCATGAAATCCCCTAGTAGAATATTTTTTGACAACCTGAATCCATTTAGACTCTATATGGGGAGTTATTTTCTTCCTATATTTACTTCTCATGAAGATCCTCACTCTTGGAGGAGTTCTCATTCTCCCTCATGTTTTAATTGCAACATGGTTCAAATCACTCAAATAGATGAGATTGGTGGATCAAATCCTTTTCATACATATCAAGACAATTTCCATGTTCAAACATCTCATCATAATGTGGGAGAAATTGACACAATTCTATCCAATAAGCCCACAGGGAATATACCACCTAGCAATCCTCCTCCTAAGACTAGTTTGGGGAATCCTCCTACAAACACTAACCCACTGCTTGATACAACTCAGATTCTTCCACAGAAAGTGCAAAAAATAAACATAATGAAAACATATAACACATCCCAAATGATGTAACTATAACATCATTTGATCAACATGGTTAATCAACCTCCTATTCTTCTCATTCAAAATAATCAAAAAATTATTCCTGCACCTCATAAAGATGCCACATAAAATGTCATCCCCCAACTAATCATACATAATAAGATAATTTAGAACATCCAAAATGAGCCTTTAGCCCCTTTAATTATTTCTATTAATATTGGTAATATATCTTTAACTATTAAATATGATGGGAATAAATAACCTGTATCTTTTCTTAAGGCATTTGGTAACCTTTATAAGGATTGGATCTAACTAATACTTTCACCACAACCAAAATTCTAGTTAAAACCTTCAATGGTGATGTATTAGTATGGTATAACCTTCTTCCCCAACAATCTATATAGAAAATAAAAGATTTAGTCAATCCTCTAGTTAAATAATTTCAACAATGATGATCTTCCTAAAAACTACCTTAGCCATTTCATTAATGCCAAACAATCTCCTACCAAATCAGTGCATGATTTTATCAAAAGATGAAAATCTTTGGATCACCATTCATATCACAACTTGACTGATGATAACTTATTCAAACTCGTTATAATAAAATTAACACCTTCACTCCAATACAATGTTCAAATTTTCTCTCCACAAATGTTAAATGAATCTCTTGACCAAGATAAGCACTAGTATTTTTTAATGAAATAGTTTGAACCTAATACTAAAATCATTAAAGGATCTTTTCAACATTCAACCAATGCTATAACTAGAAATCCTCCTCAACCCAAACTAATAATCACCAAAGCCAATAATCCCCAACTTTTTTATATGCCATTAACCATGAAACAAATGAAATAATTTTTAGTTCCCTTTAAGTCATTCACTTACCCCAACAATCCCCCTAAATGGTATGATCCTAATAAATTTTGCTGGTTCCACACCAATATTGTTCATTCCCATGATACATGTAGAGGGTATAATTTTTTTTGTTTCTTTTATGATTGGTAATTAATTCAATCACGATTCCATGATTCAAATCCATCATCAATATTATATTAACGTTTCTCAAAATAAATAAACTTGCAAGCTTCTTCTTCTAACAACTAAAAATATTTCTCCACATCTAACCCTCAACAAGAAAACAAGGACATTTTTGTGATTGATGTTGATTATGATCAATATTACACAAATTCCCAATACATAAACATGGCTAAGGTCAATTATCAATGTAAACTATCCCACAAAGATAATGTCACCAAACGTAAGAAACCATCTTTGGAAGAACAACTTCTCAAAGATAATACTACTACTCACTTATCTTTGGAAACCAATGAGGATCCACCTCTTACCTTCAAGCCACCAATCACTTCTCTTCCTCTTAAACCTATATTATCTTATAAGCCTCATGTTATTTCTTCTTCCTCCAAAACCCATCGAAACTTATTAGAAGAACATAGGTCTATGCTTTGAAAAATTCTTCTCATGTAGTTAATTTGTACCTCTCCTTATCATTATAAGTTATTGATTCAATAAATTCAAGAAATTGAATATCCACCTCCCTTAGAAGAGGAACCATCTTCTCAAGATCCTTAACTAACTAAAGTACATACCATTAAATCCATTTTTCCTTCTTCAAAACCATCCATAGAGTTCCTCAAAGAATACATGATCAATGATCAAATCCTCTTTTGAGCTAATGATCTAACCCTCTTTATCAATATATCCAATAATACCATCCTCATTCATAAAGTATTAAAATATTGAGGGTTTGGTATTAATGTGGCATCTCTTTGGCTCATTCAAAAAACTAGATATAACAAAGATCATCTCAAACAAACTCATTAAACATGTCATGGATTTGACAAAATTAATCAAAAGCTGCTTGGTTGTGTTTGGCTTCTTCTTATTATTGGAAATAAGACCATATAAACTAATATTATGGTCTTTGATTTACCATTATCTTAAAACATACTCCTAGGACACCCACAGAACCATCACATGAGAGTTATCACCTCTTTGATAGACAATATATCAAGTTCCTTCATAATGGCAAAATGTATAAATATGAGGTTGATCCTAACCCATGGATTATTCATATCCCTAATCCTAAATATCAATATCATATTCCCACATATCCAAATATTAATAGTGTCCCATTACCTAAATTCATCAATATGAATCTAGATTCACATGACACTCTTGTTGATTCTTACAATGATGAGCCAACTAACATGAAAAATACATGTAATTCTACTAAACTACCTCCTTACATCTCAGAATGGCTACCTCCCTCTTTATTACCTCATGATTATACCATCCCTATCATTAATTAGATCATTTATTTCCACCCTCCATGAAATTCCCATGAAGCATCGTACATAGAAGATGATTTCATGTGTAATTATTATGGAGTAGCTAAATTATAAAAAAATCTTTTAATCATGTCTCCATGTAAATTCAATGATTTAGGCATATAACCTTCTGAAGCTCCTCCTGAGTCACAAGCATGTAAAATTTATCCAACTTATGATGATAATTTTATCATGACCTAAGCTCAATCATGAGACTTGGATGATTAACATTTTTATAAAATTTTATCTTAAATACATGTTTTAAATGTGATGTTCACACCATTTCTATAGATTTCAAGATGGACCCTGAAGGACATGTACCTCCAATCAATTCTCCACTTCTCAATACTCCTTGGGTGGTTAAAAAAATCTTACCCCTCACATAATAAAAACTTGTGGAGCTTCCTGTATCTCTTACCACATTAGTTATTCTACCCAACTCTTCTTCCATCAATGAGTCCAATGATAAACAATCAAATCTAATCATCCTTCCTCTATAAGTCTAACTACTATTGAGATCACCCTTGATGCTAAGGAAATAATTATATGATAGATACATTCTAAATATGATCGATACAGTAAAAAAATTATTTAACTCAAAGTAGATGTGGAATATTATGGTCCTCTACCTACATTGCCTAGTGATGAAGCCATCTTTGAATTGCTCCATGCCTGAGAACCTCAACTCCCTAGGAAACATCATAAACTTATGAATTTCAAGAAAAAATACCCTCATTTTAACACCTTCATCTCTAACATTGATCATAAAACAAATCCCCTTTCTTCTCTTCCTAATGCACCATATCATTTCCAAAACAGAAATGTTATGCTCATCGAGGAAACTACAAAAATTTAATATGGTACCCCCTTATGCCCTCAACCTATAACAGTCTCTAGAGAATTCACACCAACTAAATATGTTAAATTTAGATTATTCTTTGATAAATATTGTGAGAATTTTGCTTGGTCATATGAGGACATGCCTAGTAATGATCCTAGTATTCTGGCGCACAACATCATCACCTCTCCCAACACTAAACTTGTGTAATAAAAATAGAAAAAAATTCCTCTTGATGTTTTTAACTTATGTCATAAATAAATCATTAAAAGTTTATATGCCAAATTTGTCAAGGTTGTGGACTATTCTAAATGGTCTCAAACATTTTCCGTATCCACATAAACATCACCATGGTCATTCACATTTGCATCGATATCCATAACCTCAATCTTGCTTATCCCAAGGACAACGTCCCATTACCTTTAGTATATTCCATCATCGATTACATTATTGGTTATGAATTTTTTTTCCTCATGGATGTTTTTTTTGGTTATAATCATATTAATATCACCCATAAAGATCGACATAAGACAACTTTCACCACGGAATGGGGCACTTATTGTTATGTTAAAATGCCCTTCAGTATTAAAAATGTCATAGCTACCTATCAGTGTGCTATGACCCACATTTTTCATGACCTTATCCATAATATTGTGGAAACTAATGTGGATGACCTAATAATCAAATATAAAATCCTCTAAACTCATAATTTTGATCCTGATATCATCTTCAATCGACTTATCAAATATAAAGTTAGACTAAACCCCTAAAAATGTGTCTTTCACATTACATATATTAAATTATTAGGTTTATTAGTCTCTCTTCATAGTATTGATGTGGATCCTACTAAGATAAATGTTATTGTCAGCATGCCTATTCCTCATTCTATTCTAGACATTGGTACTTACCTTGGCAATACAATAATTCATCCCTAAAATGGCTTATCACATTTATTTATTTTAATTCTATTATAAAAAATGCAATGCTCTTGAATGGACTGATCCTTAACCAAAATCATTTGACAATATGAAAGAATCTTCACTCCATCCACCCACCCTTAATCCACCCTATAATGATTGTCATTTAATTTTATACACTTCTTCTACACCCATATCAATTGGGGAATTTATTTCCCAATAAGATGATACCATAAGAGAATATTCCATCTATTATTTTAGTCGAATACTCGTTGATTATGATAAAACTTATAAAAAATTATAATTTGATTTCCTCAATATTTATTTTGTTGTTGAAAAGATCTATCATTATATGTTTTATCAAACAATTTATGCCATAGTCCATTTTGATTCCCTTTGTCACTTTTTCCTTAAATCCTTTCTCCCTAGAGATAGAATTAACAAGTTGATGGTTATTTTAATTTAATTTTATCTTTGCATTGTCATGAAAAAAGATGTCAAAGGACTAGTCATTACTGACTAATTAGCAACAACTCTCATACCTATTATCAATCACCTTTGAGGTAGTCTCCCTGATGAAAACATCCTTTATATTGAAGGTCTTAATTAGGATATCTCTTTCAAAGATTACTTTCATAAATTCACTACTGATATAGAAGATAGTAATCAAGAGGATTCCTCTACCATTAATGATACTACTAAATCTAAAGTATTCATCGAATAACTTCCCAAAATCAATGCCAATTTACTTGAATATAATTGGATCATTCATTTTGATGGCACTAAATGCCTTCGAGTTGGAGTAGGTTTTGTACTCACTATTACTCATGGTAAAATTATCCCTTTGGGATTTTCACTTAAATTTTATTTTACTAATAACATGGTATAATATAAAGCATTAATCCTATGCTTGAGAGTGGTACTTGAATTAGACATTGCATATCTACATGTTTTGCGTGAATCCCAACTCATATGTTGATAGATTAATGGTGATTATCAATGAAAAAGTGAAAATATTATTTCTTATCATCAAATATCCATTACCCTTGCAATATACTTTGTTTCTTGTACCATTCATCCCATCCCTAGAGTTCAAAACTCTTGCTAATTCACTTTCTTCTTCAACATCATTATTTCATCTACACCAAGTTATTATTGATTATACCTTTTTTATTCAAATAAGAAAATATCCTTCTTCCATCCAATCACAATATTCACTTATCTATCATATTGAGGGTGTCACCATTTGATAGAGCCTATGGTAGAAAGACATCATTCAATTCCTTGAGCATCAAACATACCCTTTGAACATGAATTCCTGTGAAAAGACTCGAATTCACAAATAATCTTTCAAATGTGTCTTTTGATATAACATCCTTTATTATTACAACACTAAAGGTACCTTGCTTTGTTGTGTAATAAAAGAAGAGGTTCCTCCTCTCCTTGAATAAACACATGGGGCCATTTTCAGTGCTCACTATTGTAGACACATTACAACATGCAAATGCCTATGTATGGGATACTTTTGTCCCACTATTAAAAAGGATGCTATCAAGTTCACTAAAAAGTGTAGTCCTTGCTAACTCATGATGATCTCATCCATTCACAACTAGATGAGCTCCAAATTATGGGATCTCCTTGGCCATTATCGATTTGGGGATTATATATCATTGGAAAACTAATTAGATCACAGGATGAGCATGTCTTTCTCATCATGAATACCAAATATTTTACAAAATGGGTTAAAGTCATGCCTCTCATCAATATCATGGGAACCATTATTTATAAATTTATCCTCAATCAAATAATTTGTACTTTTAGAGTTATCAATACTATCATTTCCAATAATGGTGGTAATTTCAAAAAGAAAGGCATGAAACAACTTTGTTCTAAATTCAAAATCAATCACATATTCTCCACACCTTACCATCCATAATTCAATGGCCAAATTGAGCCACTAAAAAAAAATTCAATAAAATCCTCCAAAAGATTATATGTGAAACTTGCATAGATTGGTATATTAATTTATATCCTACTCTTTGGGCCTATTGCACTAGCATACACACTGTCATGAGGGCAACATCATTCTTTCTAGTCTATGGTTACAAATCTGTCCTCCTATAAAAAATTGAGTTTCCCTATTTACATATATCTCTTCATAATATCATATCCAATGAATAATTACATGAATCTCACCTTCAATCCCTTGATCTTCTTGATGAACATAGTTTATCTGCTCTATAACATAATCACCAATACAAGGCTCATATCTCTAAACAATATAACAAAAAGGTTAAAATCTATAATTTTAATGTTGTTGATCTCATACTTAAATTATATTATACCCATGATCAAGAAGGTAAATATGTCCAAAAATGGTGGGGACCTTATCTACTAAAATACATTTTTAGTCCTAGCACCTATTGCCTTCAAACTAATGAAGGCCATGTTTTCAAGGAATCCACCAATACCCAAATTTTTAAAGAAGTACTTTGCTAAAATATTTACCTTCTTATAATGATTTCTATATTATATCCTAATAACACTTTTTTTAGGATATATACATGGGTCTCACCCTTTACAACCTTTTCTCTTTCCATAAATCTCAGTTCCTTCTCTATGTCCTTCAGATTATTTTTTCTCATGAGTTGCTATAAAACTTTGGATAGGGCCTATTATTCCTCATGATTTTGTTTAATTTAAGTGCTTTGCTTACCTTACAATGATTTTTTCATCTTCTTGGGTTTTTATTTTTTGCATTTTAGTTTAAGACCATGGATAGGACCAGGCCTTCCCCAAAAATACCATCTTTTTCATTTATTTTATTTTTACATACTTTGTGCACCCTCTTGGATTTTTATTTTGTGATTTGAAGTGTAAGGACATGGATAGGACCAGGCTCTCCTAAAAAAATCACCATCTTTTATTAATTTAATGTTCATTTTCTAAAATGTCAAGCAATGGTTACAATTTTATGATCCCTTATTCTCAGCGTTGACTATTGTCTCTTTTATAGATAAACCTTGCACAAAAAATTATGCTAGCATGTTGTTCACCTTATTGCACATGACAAGGAATCCCACTCACCTATCATTATATCCCTTTCCCACCTTTTCTACATTTTTTGTGATTTAAATTAATTCAAATTATTTTATGCTTCATTCCTCTTGATTTCCTTTCCTTTCATTCCACTTTGGATAAGACAAGGTTGATGTCAAGATAGAACTCTTATTTCAAATGCATGTCGGTTTCCCTTCTGCGTCCCCTGACCGACATCGGTGTGGCCTGTCGACGCCGGAGACTCTTATTTCACCTCCTTTCTCTCTAAGTTCTCTTTCTTATAAACCAAGTTCAAAGTTTTCAAAATGATAGTCATCTTAGCAGCCATGTTTGGTTCTCTGAATCTGTATGGAGGAGGAATAAAAAAAACTCCATCAAAATTTAAAATCTAAATCATCCCCAAAGCTCTGACAAACTTGTCAGATTTAAGAGCACACATGATTACCAATGTATAAGCAACTAAACATGCGGAATCCAGAAGAACAAATAATTATCAATGAGAAAACACACAGAACATGAGAGGCAATATACAATTATATTCAACTCTTTACAAAGGAATCGACAACAAAGAGGTGGCACTCTTTCTTAATAGCACATCCCCTACTTCCAATCAAAGTTCAAACTCCACAAATGGCCTCATGATAAAATTGAGGTCCATTAGGCTATAGTAGGCCAGTGGATTGTGATAAGAAAATTCAAAATAACCTTTAATACTACCTAATTTCTCATGCAAGTACCCAATCTTCTTAGTAGACTGATAAACCTATAATGTTCACGTCTTGAAGAACAAGGAACATGCCATGGGAAGGAAGGTCTATTTTACTTTTCATTCATATAACCTTCTTGGGCTAATATTCATACTTCATTTGATGACTTAAGATTTGTGTCGCTAGGAGAATTTATTTAGAATCCTTAATGTTAAAATTCCTCTTATTTTTCCAAAACTAATTTAAGTGATCCTTTCCTTTCATTACTTCGATAAAGAGTTTCTCTACCTTGCATTTTCTTCCATTTTCCCTTCCAACCATTTCATTTCCCCCCTTGATAGGCAAGTGTGATTATAAATATATTTTACAACTTCTATATTCCATCTTCTTCACATCTTAAAAACATGTTAGCACTACCTTGTTTCAATTTTTCTATCTTTAGAACAAAATGATATATTTGAATGACTGGGATGGATTACTTTCTTTACACCATGGCTTTACATTTCTAGAATTGCCTCAATTTATTTTACCATTTTATATTGTTTTACTTTCTCCTTTTTTTTTGGACACCTACATCCATTTCTATTTTTATGTAATTTTTCCATTATTTCTTGAGGTTGGTTTGTTACTTCTCACTCACCAATGTTTTTTTCATTTTTATGCACTATTTCTATTGATGATTAAGGATTGTTATTTCTCACTCATCAATTTTGTTTTACCATTATTTTTCCATCTTTATTTAAGTAAGGATTGTTACTACTTTTACATTGATGTTTGATTACCATTTTATTTAACATGTATCCTTGGTTTGACTTGGTTAGTTTGATTTTATTATTTAAGGTTTACTCATTTGAGTTTTTTGGTCATTTAAAAGCCTTATATTTTTGGTTACTCGATTTCCTCTAAAATTTTAATACTTGGTCATTTGGTCCTAACTTAGCATTTATCACCCTAGCTTACCAAATTTCAAATTACGTCTCACCTACACTGCATCAGTTATCTTAGATTTACTATGTTTGTTTGTTTTTTATCTTTATTTTTTTTATCATTGGGTTTGTCCAAAACAGTCTCTACACCCTCCATAATCAAAACTAAAAAGATAATAGACAACCATCCAATGATAAAGGTAAGTCAAGGTACGCATATATTACTTTTATTTTTAGTTATTTCATTTTTAACGATTTCATTTTCAATTATTTTATGATTTAAAATATTATGATTCGTTTGGCTTCAACATTATGTGTTGTTATGTTCTTTTATCAAATAACCATCCCCTATTGTGCTTGAGAGATGCGATGTGATTTGAGTGGGGCATATGTATACACATAATATTTTCAAAATTTATCAATTACTAATAATTTTTCTCTCGTAAAAACATGTCGAGTCTTAATCTCTCTAAGTGCATTCCTTAAAGGGTGCATTGAGAAAGGGGTGGGCAAACTCTGGGTACTTCATAAGATTGTTGTCCCTTATACTGCCACTTGTTATTGATCCAAAATTATCCTAGACACTTCCATAAGCCTTATATCTTGTCTTACACCCTTTTTTAACCCTTTACAACCTTCATTATCCCCTTCCTAACCCTAAAACCCTTTTTGATAGATTACGTTGCACTGTTGACCCCATTGACCTTGTATTTAAATTGATAAAACGTGTTAACAATCTAGGTCGGCCCCTGGATAACCAAGACCAAGACCTAATTTATTTTCATCAATAACAATACATAGTTTATTGGTTTGACCCTATCAGTTAAAATTTTCAAAAGGTTTAGGGTTAGATTCAATTATATATACACATTCATTTCACCATTTCTTAGAGACAAAGAGTTAATTATTCATTTAGACTTATTTACAATATTCTCTTCTACTATTCTACTTGAGAAGTTATTTCTTAGGATTTATACTTGGATAATAATATTATCTTGTGGAATATTATTGGATGTTTTGGAATTTCTTAGTGATCCTTAGAAACCATAACAACCTCTTACAAAAGACCTTTAGCCAAGGGAGAGATTGAATCTCGACAGGGTCATCTTCAAGATAAGTATATCTAACTTTACTGATCTATTTTAATAGATAGAAGTGGCATAATTAATGGCTTTAAAATATATTTCTCTCTCCATACATTAGGTTTTTACCTATGCATAGCTTAATTAGGATTCTCCTATGCATGTCTCCTTTTTGTGTTTATTACCCCCACTTTATGCCACAATTTTTGGTGATAACTAGATTATATTTTTACTTTACTTGTCAGTTACTTAGTGAATATGAAAACATGGGACCTATTATTCAAGTAAAGTTTGTTTGATCCTTTACATGAGTCCATTATTTTAAAAAAATTTAAATATTTTTATGACTTATCCATGTTGTACGGGACCATGAAATAAAGCTTATGTCATTTAATAAGCTCAATTATGTAGCAAACACACCAGCTACATATACATCTAGTAAAAAATTTATAATTAAGCCAAGTTATAAGGTAAAACCTCTTGATCCTAAAAAGTAAAAAAACACCATGGTTAACATAAATACACACCAACCTAATTCACTTGTCATATTTAATGCACCAATGAGATAGTTTACACATTTGCCTCAACATTATGCTTCATTAATCCCATGGTTACTAGAGTGTCATTTATATCTCTCCTTCCTCCTACATAGGTTGATGTAAATAGATATCTACCTGAAGGATATGATTAAAATAATTATTGTGACTATCATCAAGGCCATGGTCATTCTACAAACACATGTTTTAATTTAAATCATAATATCTATGACCTCATCTATGACTAATCTATTAAATTTGACAATCTTCTAAAGGAATTATATTCATAACTTGGTGATCTCCATAAACAAAAAATATTTAAAAATCCTTGACAAGATCATTCCAAAAAGGAAACATAATTTCATATGGTATCTAGTGCACATACTCCTCCATCATATTATGGACACTCACTAGATGGGGTCATTAGTATGTACATGAGACATATACCTTCTATGGTTCACAAACCTATTATTTTCTTTGATGATAGAGACATTAAGGATGGTGAATTTGTTCTTAATTATATACTCATTTGATCATACCTTGATAAAAATGCCATACAAAGTGTTATGATTGATAATGGTTCAAGATAAAATGTTTTCACCATGACATTACTTATGAATTTGCATAATAATCATCCTAATTTACACCCATCTACTAAAAAAGCCAGATCATTCGACAGGGCCTCCAAAAAGGTTCTTAGTGAGATTGATCTACCTTTATAGGTCAATACCACACATGTGGTTACTACTTTATTAGTTATAACTTTTATAGGTACCTTTAACATGTTGTTGGGATGACCTTGGATACATACTCTTCAATTAGTACCCTGTATAGTGCATGGGTGTGTTAAGTACATTCATGCCAATCAATTAATTATAGTTTATGCTATTCCATATGATCATCCTATTGAACTATATAAATTCATAACCAAATTATTAATTATCAGTCCTATTAAGTATAATATACTATAAAAGGGTAAACAACAAGAAATCCCCTTTACTAGGTGACCATTATTTAAGAAACCTTTATATTAGTGATAGTGGGTTCCATGAAATCCTCATCTTCTACACACCATATTCATATATCCAGAGCACATTAACTTTTTCCTAATATTGCTATTCTAAATAAACCAAAAAATACATAGAGGTGGGTTTCAAGAACCGTTATTCCTTTTATTGGTATTTCATGAACCTAGAGTCCCATTATACATTCATTGAGCATCACAGATACTATAGTGATAAATATTTCACCTATACATGCTCCTTGGTAGTAATACTAGTTTCTTACACCAAGATCAAAGTGTAGAGATAGATATGATCATCTTTTGGATGAGATCACATGATGATCTTGTCTCTTTCAAAAAATACAAAAAAATAAAAAAAACTCAAAAAATATTCAAAAATCCAAAAACACTTTTATGTTCTATAGTCTCTTTGGCATCTATGTTAGTTCCATGTTGAGGAATATAATATCATTTAATCATACCTAAAATATATAAAATAATACACATATACATGATTAACTTATGGTTATTAGGCCCTCTCTCTACTCATGTCATCAAAAAATTATGGGCATCCATCTTCTATGATGTTGTTATATACAGGTTATATGATTCTATGATCACTCTACACTATCATGTTTGATATTACATTTGTACGTACACATGTATATTATCCATCACTATACATTGCACATGTTACTTGATATGTTATATAATTGTCATTTTTTATAACAAATTTGATCCATTGGTGAATATGATATGTTTATGTTAGTTTATTACACTTTTCATTTACACATTTCCTTGAGTGTTTTTATTTTCTATTGTATTTATTTTTAGAGAATTAGAATATGCTCCATTTTATGTGGCCCCTATGCCTATGATTTCCTTCCTAGACATTTGAATATGTCATTACATTCTATGGACATTTGAATATGTCATTATTTTCCTTTATAAACATCTGACAAAGTCATGTCCATTCTATTTCACAACATCTGAACATGTCCCTTATTTGTTGTCTCCTTGTACCATTACCTTTGGACTTGATTTTGAGTGCTTTTATGAGTGTGCTTGTTTAATTGTTGAGATTTTAGTTTTACTATATAAATATTACCATGATTTTTATCATGCATCTTAGCCCTACATGTGATCACATTGGTTCTATGTGCTTCAATGTTACATCTACCTAGACAAATTTATTTTTTTATGCTACATGGCTACATTTGTAGATTTACCGTTGTCTTACCATTTTATGGTGAGATAACTACCATGTACTATATTTTCCTCACCTTAATGGGGGGAATATTAATTGGGGAATGCCATGGTGACATGGATTCCACATTTTAATGGTTTCCTAGTTACAATGGGAGCATTCTTTAGAAGCATGTTCTCCACACTCACATAATATATGATGCTTACATGAATTCCACACATTCCTTATTTTCATATTATAGTGGGGGCATGTTTTGGAAGCATGTTCTCCACAGTCATTCAATATGGTACTTATAATTCAAAAATATAGTGGGGGCATGTTTTGTAAGCATGTTCTCTACACCTACTTAGTTTTAATGATCTTCAGTTTATAGTGGGGGCATGTTTTGGAAACATTCCCTCCATATCGGTACTTATAGTAGTTTCAAATTTATCCATAGATAATGGGGGCATACTTTGGAAGCATGTCCTCTGCACTTACACATTTTTTTCAAATTAGCCAAATCACATAATTATATCAATCTGATACATATTTATGGTAAAATTATATACATGGTACCATTTTTACACACAATTCAAGCATGAGACAAATATAGGGTGCATATGTTATGCAACATGTGCATGTTATTATAAAATCCAAATCAAATTTAGATTCTAAAACTATTGCACATATTGATACCTATCAAAATTTTACAAAATTTACAAAGCCAATCTAATGCAATAGTTGGTTCAAATTTTGGTATGGTTCAAATGATTATAACACTCAACCGTTCCAAGTTTTTAGTTTGGTAATTGACATCCAAACTGACCATGTTACAAGTATCATTGTGTTGTATAGTTGTGTTAATCTCAATTTATATGTGGCAACTCACTTTTTCTCCAAGTTAGGGGATGTGCCTTCCAATATCTCTCTCTATCTCCTTTCGATATGTGCACTTTAAAATAATTATAAATATTTATCTTAATCTCAGTTTTAGAACCTTACAATGATACATATTTTACAAAAATAACTTGCCAAAAGGCAAGGTGGTTAAATCAACACACATGGGTACTCTTAACCCTTACTCTTACATTTTAAATTTATTTCAATTAATTTTAACCAATATTATATGTACTAATTATAAAATGTAACATGTTTTTGGTTGTAGGTCAATCACCAACAAAACACCTAAACCTAGTTCTATCAAAGCACTTCAGTTCAGCTCAAGTAAAGACAAGGTTTGTATACACACCCATGTACTTATTCCTTTCCTTTAAAATAATAATTTCATTAATAAATTAAATAAGGGGGTAATTTAGATGATATTAGGTGATTATGTAGTACCTAAGTCTTGTACACTTGAAAAATCATGACCCTATATTTTCTTATTAGTTCTACACATATCTTACTTCCAAAATCCTCGCATATACTTGAGCTTGTGCCCCTTGGCCTATCTCTTAGTTTTATTGACTTTATATTGATGAAATAGACACCCTATATTACCCTATCTTGCCTAAAATTCTTAAAATGTACTTATCTTAAAACTCTGCATGTACTAAGCTTGAGCATGATATCCTCCATAGACACTAACATCCATTTCAGACAATAGTGTCAACATTCAAACAATTGTGTCAACATTGATGTCCTAGTCCAACAAAGTTTATATCACCCTAAAGTCATATAATTTGAAAATTAAACATATTTTAGTGGTCAGTCTAAGTTATTTAATGTGAGTTATCTCCAGATAGGATAATTGGTATAAATATAATATCAAACCTCATTCATTTCTCACCTATGAAACCTACTAATCAGACCAAAAAAACATTTGAAAAGAACTCAAGAAGCGTTCAAGTTACCAAAATATTTCCTATTATGATATCAATCAAAGAAACAACCCATCTATAGCTCTAAATTACTAAAGAATTAATCATAAGGTCATATTTTCCAAGTTACAAGCTAGGTCACTATTATAATTGCATTATACATTGTATGATTCACACACAAGCCAACATGTAGGGTAAAACTACATGACTCTAAGGCCCTCTTTAGGAGTATTGGATATGTAGGTATCACCTTTTGATAATGGGGTCATCATAGGTCATCTTGACACCATGTTCCCACTAACCCATTTTTCCTAAGGTTACATTGAAGATGCAAAGCTAGGGTTTTGCTATTTCACCAAGAGCGACAATCCATGACCTAAATATGAATTCACCAGAGTGAAGGTGAATACAAACATAAAAACATTTAGGTGGTTACATCATGTTTGAGCATGTATACCATATAAGACAATATCTCAATATCAGACACTAACATCGATGTAATTCTCCCAGGCTAATACAAGTGTCTAGAGAGCTAGAGGTACCAGATCTAGAATCTAACAACTATTCTAGAACCATCTTCTTGCCTACTTCCCACCTATACTAGATCCAACATTGTATTGGCATAAAAATAGCTAAGTTTTTTCCTTTATGTCATTTGTATATATAACATAGTTGTACTTTTTATTAATAACCTATCTCAACATCATCAATTCAACAGATGGTAAATCTAAGTTTAGCACATTAATTACCCTATTGTAGATCTGATATTCACCCTTGTACCCTATCATTTTATATCCTTAACCCTAACCAATAAGTAATATCTAGATCCAAATTAAGGTTAAAAATTATTACATGATTCTTTATTCACAAGAAAGACTAAAACTAGCCAATTATAAGTAACCAATTACATTAGTTTTTTCAAGCCATCCCAGATTACACTGAAGTACAAAACATGTGGATCCTTATTATATGTACTAGTTTTTTATGAAATACATATTTAAAAATAGATACAGTCTAAAATATATATTTCATCAGTATATGCATCTATAATTTCCTTTTATAAAATTTTTTATCAAGTTGGAAATAAGGTATCACATATTATTTATAGTTAGAGAATTTAACACCAATTATTTTCACAATAGTGACATACAATCATCTCTAATAGAAACATATGCCTTTAAAGAATTATCTAAAATTATCACACAACATGATAACTTAGTTTAGTCACTTATCATTCTTTTCACAAAGGGAAACAAACAAACAATAATTGGTATAAGTAACACATCATGGAAAAATGGTCCTTTTTAAATATAATTTATATTCCTAACTCCAAGTCTTATGTACGAAGACAATATATAACTATCCTAAGAAAATATAATTATTAATTGAATTTATCATAGAATTCAAGCATCACTAGAGTTACCAATGAAAATCATAGGATAAGGCCTTATTTATAATATATCCCTTTAAGGGATAATGCATATAGGAAACATGGGTTGATGCACAAAGTTGGGGGACCAAAAACATGACACAATGAAAATACAAAAAAAATTTATGTAAAGTTCGTACTCCCTTTTCAAAATAGGCTACACCCTTTTAAAAATAATAATACAAATACAGAAAGTGTCGATCCTGATCCTAAAGGGCGTACGCTCTATTTGGTTTTTTGAAAAGCATATATGCCCTTTGGACTAAAAAGGCATAAAGCCTTTAGACTATAAAGGGAATATAACCTATTTGGTTTTTTTCAAGGATATAGGTTTTTTACAAGGATATATTTAGTAAAATAAATTTAATAAGTTTACGAGTATAATAAAAGTAATAAGAAGTAAAAATTTACATTTAATTTTTTATATTACATTTTATATTCTTATATTTTTACATTTAATTTTGTATTATATTTTATATTCTTATGCTTTAAATTTAATTTTACTAAATATAATAAATTAGATCCACTCTACATCTTCAAAAATTGATTATAGAGTTGTAGGAGTTACCATTTAGAAGTTACTTTTTCAAATTCCATTCGTTTCAATACTTAGTTTTCATAGTTTTAGGATCAAAAGATAGCATGAGAAATAATGTTTAAAATCATGTTATGTGTGTAATATATTTATACCATTAAGTATTACATGCCTAATTTACCTATTTAAATATTCCTACCTACTTTATCTACTTGAGTATGCCCTACCTAATTAAATAACCAAGCCATATCTTGATCACAAGGAGTATGCCTTACCTAAATACACAATCCATATCTTGATATTTACTATTATCTACTGGTGTCAAAGTAAGTGATCCACTTACTCAAACTAGTATACTTTAAGGCCCTCTAGAAACTTGATTACAATTAGGTCTCTTCAAGACCATAAACTATGTCTTGGTCTATCATAAAAGGTCTTGAGTATTGGTATTGAAAGACTAAAAACCTTATTATTTAATATTATCACTTGATTTCATAGCCTTTGTATTCAAATCAAAAGATACTTTCAATGACTTGAAATAGGGTATTCAATCCCAAGATAGTAATCTACCTTCAATCAAAACCTTCTTTGCCTCCTAAAACACTTAATTGTACATCCCCACTTATTTGAAAAATATAATGAGGGTTTAACTGATTATTTGAATCAATCTTCTTAGTGCATGAAGAAATTTAACTCAAAACTTAGATGACAACTTTACCCTTTATAGGCCTATTAGGCCAAATTCTACCTCTTAAGGACTTGATACAAAGAGATATATACATACTTTTTTTTTGGACTCATTTACTTCAAAAACTCAATGAAAATATCAAGCCAATGATATAAGACTCATAAGTGTCTTTACACAAGCTCAAAATACCAATTAGATCACCAAAGTGCCCAAAACATTGACTAAGTTCAAAGCACTATTACAATATTGTCTATAAGTGTGTTTGGTCTTGAAAAGGTGTTATTAATATAATCTCATCAAAGGATTCTTATAAATACTTATTAAGATGTTTGGATACTATCTCTGAGGATGATAAACCAATTTCCTTTATTACTTTCTTAAGAATTGGACTTCAATGGCAACTCTACTCTTTAGGGCTAGATGGCCTAATCTGCTTACATAGAAGGATATTGACTTGGATTAACTATAAATGATTTGATTCACTTCAAGTAATTTTTGTATTAGTCTTAACATAATAACATTATACCTTCATAAGAGGTTTATGTTCAATTAACAAAGTAAAACACTTGAAGTTTATCTTGACTGAGCTTTCTTATTACTATCTACAGGTAGATCAAAAAATAGTCATCTGTATTTTTAAGAAAAAGGCGGGTTTGAGCATGATATATATTTAAATAACTTATAAAACTTTTATAACAACTTCCCTATGATTTTTAGGAGATTCTGCTAGTTCAGATGTAAGTTATGGTTATTTTTGTATCAAAAATCCTATTCTAAGGTTTGACTCTGCACACAAAGCCTGATAGCTTAAAATTGATTATGTATACAACTTAAAGACTATTTTTAAGAAATAACACTTTGGAATAGAGTCTTGAATACCTCCCTTAACTTCTCCAATATTCTAAACAAACTTATGCAACTTTTTTTACATGATACAAGAGACTGGGAGTGACTATAAATACACAAAAAATAGGCTTTAGAAATTTTCAATGACATGAACCTTGGATTAAGTATAAATTCTCTCCAAATGAAGTTTAATTTCATTAACACATGAATTTTTTTTTGATACAACAAATTAATAACAACACACCTTTTATTTACAAGAAATTGATTATTTTAACTACATAGACCCATGTTCTATCTTGACAGACTATCAACTTTGCTTGTAGTCATGAAGTTTATCACTTGTTGATCTTGTTGTGACCATGAATTCCTTTTTTTATAATTTTTAAGTTTATCAAGATGTTGGATATAAACTATACTTTGATTTTGCTATCTTTGCCTTGGAATCTTCTTAACAACCTTCTTTTCAACTTAGAAAATGAATTTTAATTAGTGGGTCTATCAATATGCATAAATGAATAGCATATAACATGCAACATATAGAATATATATAGTAATGATATGGTCATTCATACATTACATCTACCACATACATAGTACTACATGTAGGTATGTGGTCATTCATATATGACATCTTCCTATGGTCATGATATGGCCACTCATATTGGACATGAATGCAACTAATCACCCTAGTATAATCCATTTCCACCTAAACCATTAACCTTAAAACCTAAACACTAAAATTTATACCCTAAACATTGAAACATAAACCCTAAACCCCAAACCCTAAGTCATAAACCCTGAACTATGAACACTAAATAATATACCTAAAACCTGGACCCTAAGCCCTAAAATTTAAACCCTTAACCCTAATATATTAACCCTAATCCTAAAACAATAATCCATAAAACCTAAAATATATACCCTAAACATTGAAACTTAAAGCATTAAACCTTATACTATATACCACATAACCTAAACCCTAAAACCTTAACATAATCCTTTAACCCTATACCTCAAACCATAAAAATAAACTCCTAATTCCTAAATACTAAACCATAAACCCTTAACATTATACCCTCAATTACCTAAAAAATTCAAAATCAAGAATGCTAAACCCTAAACACTGACCCTAAACCCTAAACCCTAAACCTTGACCCCTAAACTCTTAAACTTAAACTCTAATCCTTAAACGCTAAGCATTAAACCCTAAAAATTGAAATTTGAACCCTAAACTCATAACCATAAAACTTCAAACTAAAAATCATAAACCCTAAATCCTAAACTTTAAAACCTAAATGTCATAACCTAAACAACTAATCCCAAATAGTAAAATATAGACCTTGAACACTAAACCCTTCACTCCAAACCCTAAAAAATAAACCCTAAACCATGAGCACTAAACCTAAACAATAAACCTTAAACCCTAAATCCTAAATCATTAAAACCTAAATCCCAAATATTAAAATCTAATCCCCAATCCATTTAACACTAAACCCTAAAAACTAAAACTTGAAACCAAACCCAAAACCTTGAGTCACAAGATGTAAACCCCAAACCTTGAATAATATACCCTAAATTGAAAACCTAGGCCCTACACCCCAAACCCAAATCTTTAGACACTAAACCCAAAACCCTAACAACTAAGACATAAAACTTTAACCTCTAACCGTAAATTTCAAAACACAAGCCCTAAACTATAAATCCTAAATCCTAAACTCTAAACCTAAACCCTAAACTTTTACACTTAATCCCTAAACTCTTAAACCCAAGATTAAAACCATAAATCGTAAGTCATAAACCTTAAACATTAAGTCTTAAACTAAAAATTCAAAACCAAATCCCCAAAATCCAAAACCAAATACCTAAATCCCTAAATCCTAAACCCTAAACCTAAAACCCTAAACCCCAAACCATAAAAACTAAACCTAAAATACTAAATTCTAAGCCCAAATATCCAAACACTAAATCCTAAATTCTAAATACTGCACACTAAGTTCCTAACCCCAAACCCTCAATTAAACCTTGTACCTTACACTCTAAACCTTAAGTGTGAAACCATAAACTCAAAACCCCAACCCTAAACACCAAACCCCAAACCCTAAAAGTTAAATTTTTGGTCCATTGAGCCACAAACCATAATTCTAAAACCTTTAAGCATAAAATATAAATTATAATCCCTAAATCCTAATCCATAAGCCATAACACTAAAACTTGAACCCTAAATGCTAATCCATATACATTAAACCCTAAGCTATGAATCTTGAATCATTAACCATAAACCTTAAACCCTAAATTTACAAATCCTATACCTTTAACCATAAACTATAATATTGAGTTATCACCTATATAGATAAAGGAGAGGGGGCATTGGCTAAGACATATATTTAAATGATAGGGGTCATTCTCACCTTTATATATAAATGAGTGATTAGGGACATTTATGTAAAAGGATTGAAGGTGGATTAAGGATGAATTCCTAAATAATTTGTGGGTTTTTTAATCAATGGGTTTATCAATATGTATAAATGGTTATCCTACAATATTCAACCTATAACATATATATAATAATGATATAATCATTCATACATTACATCTACCCCATACCTAGTACTATATGTAGGTTTGTTATCACTCATACATGACATATTCTTGAATTCATGATACGACCACTCATACCAAACATAAATGTAGCTAATCCCTTTAGTACACTCTATTTACACCTAAACCATTAATCTTAAACCTAAACACGATAAACCTTGAACATTGAACCCTAAACCTAAACCCTAAACTCCATAAACCCAAAACCCAAAACATTATACATTATCCCAAAACCCAAAACAATAATACCTAAACCCCAAAACCTAGACCCTAAACATAGGAACTTAAAATATTAAACACTTGAGTTTATATCCTAGACCTTAAGCCCTAAAACCTAAATCCCAAACCATAAGCCTAAAATCCTAAATCCTAAACACTAAAACATAAAACCTTAACCATATAACCTCAATATTAAACACTAAACCCTAAACATAAAATTCAAAATCATGAACCTTAAACCTAAACATTGAACCCCAAACCCAAAACCTTAACCCCTAAAATCTTAACACTAAACTCTAATCTTAAAACCCTAAGCGCTAAACCCTAAACCTTAAAAATTGAAGCCTAAACTGTAAAACCATAGAAATGAAAAATCAGACCCAAAACCATATACCATAAATCCTAAAATTGGATAAATGCTAAACCTTAAAACCTAAATGCCAAAACCTAAACAATCAACCCCAAACATTGAACTATAAATTTTGAACTTGAAACCCTAAAAATAAAACCTAAATGATAAACACTAAACCTAAATAAAAAACACTAAAAATACATTATGGATACCACACCGAAGAGGAATGATGTAAGCATTGGTAGTTTCACTCAACCCCCTCTCCACTTTCCTATCATAATTCCTACATAAGTTCAAAGATTTCAATGCAAGGAGAAAATATGCCATAAAAAACTAAATGGCATAAATGTTAATAATTTATACTCATGACCCACATCATTTTTTGATAATAACATACAAACATGATAAAATCCAAAATGTTCTATCCCTTTCGCTCAATGAATTGGATATAATTGTGTCTAGATGAAAGATTTCACCTCATATGAGGCAAACACAAAGAGGTAATTTTTGATCTATCATCATTTATCATAATCCCTCATCATTTAAAATTAATTTCCTCCATGCAAGTGAAAATAGGATATTATCTTATTTACACCATTCAAATCATTCAAATATTTTCATAGAGTAATCCATCATGACCATACCTAATCTATAAGACATGAATGAAAATAATCAATCTAGTACACTCCAATAAGAACAAAAAGAATCAAAACACCATTCTAGATTCATCTGAAAAAGATATTGTTTAGTCTGAAACAAATTTATACTGAATACTCGATTATAACACTCTCTAATAGATGGGGGAATGAATAGGGATGATAAAGGAGTGATTAGGTATAATTAGGTCCAATGCAGGAATAGTTAGGGATACTAAGTGATAAAGACAGATGATGAGGGGTGATTACGGATTATTAAGTATGATGAGGGTTGATGAGGGAGTGATTAAGGATGATGAGGGGAAATGAAAGATGATGATGGATTTACTAGGGATGATAATAAATGATTATGGATAATGAGGGAGTTATTAGGGATGATGAGGGATGATGAGAGTGTGACTAGGGTTGATGAGGGATGTTGAGGTATGATGATGGATGATGAAGGATGACGAGAGAGTGATTAGGTATGATTAAGGTTGATGAGGTTTGATGAGGGAGTGTTTAGGGATGATCAATGAAAATGAATAATGATTTGGGATGATGAGGGAGTGACTAGGGATGATGAAGGTTGATCAAGGAGTGATTAGTAATAATGAAGGGTGATGATAGCTTATGAGGGAGAGATTAGGGATAATGAGGGACAATGAGGGACAATGAGGGACAATGAGAACTAGTGAGGGAGTGAATAAGGATGATAAGTGAATATGATGGTCGATAAGTAAGTGATTAGGGATGATGAGGGTCAATAAAGGAGTGTCCTATGTGAATTTGGAGTGCTAGAATATGAATTTATCCTATGTGACTTTAGAATAATTCATGAGATTGGAATTGAAGATTGCATGGATTGAACATCTATCTGACATTTTTTTAGAGTGAATGGTAGCTTTTTAGAATGTATTTTGAATGGTGTTTCAATTTATTCTATTCTGAATGGAGTCTATTAGGGTGAGTAGCTACATTTATATGTGGTATAAGTTATCATATCATGACTATAGGTAGATGTCATGTATGAGTGAATTCATACATATATGTAATAGGTATGTGATAGATGTCATGTATGAGTGAAATTATTATGACTATAGGTATGTTACAATTTACATGCTATAAGGCTATCATTTATGCATATTGATAGACCCATTGATTGAAAAACCACAAATAATTTAAGAATCCACCTTCAAGCTCAAGTATTCAATTAGATAGGGCATATTCAAGTAGGTAATGTAGGTAGGGGATACTCAATTTGGTAAAATATGTGACATAATCAATGGTGTAAATATATTATATATGTAACATGATTTGTAACATTTCTTAATATATCTTTCAATCCTAAAATTCTGAAAACTAAGTATTGATCATATTGGATTTTGAATAACTAATTTCTAAATGGTAACTCATATAGCTCTGGAATTGATTTCATAAGATATCGAGTGGCCCTAATTTTTTATAATTAGTAAAATAAATTACTAAATATATCCTTTAAAAATAAACAACACAATGAAAACAACCACCTCAGATTGCACACATAAATAAAACCACAAAAAAAAATACATACACATCTTCAAATGCAAAAACAACTACCTCTAATTGCAAAAAACATAAAAAAAATATACATGTCTTTGAAAATGGCATATGCCCTTTCAACATGTCAATATTGTTTTTGCATTTTCCCTCCAAATTTGCCTTGGGTATATGCTTGGAAAGGTTCAAACCTATCTTGAAAACTAGTCATGGAGATGCCCACTTAGTTTCTAAGAAATTTAGGAGTATTTTTGTCTTTGTCATCACATTTGATCAGGCATATATATATATATATATATCTGTGTGTGTGTGTGTGTGTGTGTGTGTGTGTATATATATATATGTTTGTAGAGGAGAAAGTGTAATTTTAGATTATATAATTTTTTTAATGTTAGAATATTATTTATAATTATTAATTAATTTTTATATAACATACATCATTATGGATTATATACATATCATCTCAAATTTTCTTATAAATTTTTTAATATTAATTAAAATTTTATAAAACTTATATCTCAACAAACTACACATTGTCAACTATGCTTAAAAAAATGATTTACATTGAGTTAAGGTCAAAAAGTTGTGTTCATACACTTTTAGTTTCAATTTTCCATATGTCTTGACTTGAAAAATTATTTAAAAATTATATATAAAATAAATAATTAATAAAAAATATTCTCAACAATCTTCAAAATTTCACATATCCATATATGAATTTTCATACAAAATCTCATTTGTCTGCTAAAAAAAATGTGTTTGTACACATGCAATCTCTTTTTCTTTTCACAAAAAATTACCAACCTATTATCACAAATGCATCTATTTCATAAAAAATTCTCATATGGGTATTGAAAAAAATTATATATTTAGAAACTACATTTAAAATTCCATAATTCATGTTCTTATGCCATTGCCAAATTCTTTTTCTAAGTGTCTCTAACATTCTATTCCAGTTCAAATATTATTATTTTAAGAAAAGAAGTGTCTCTTTATACCCCCCTTCCTTTTGTCTCCCATTATCCTGCATCTACCCACATGTTACTTTATCACAATAATAGTAACCTTGAAAATAATTAGAACACAAGTTGAACATAGGTAAGTGTATAAAAATTGAGGTCAATGGGGGATCTTATGTGGAAATTTTTTTCTTTAAAAATGAAAATTTTTAATGATTGAAAGGAGTGAAGATTATCTTTGATTTAATCTGAAAATGAAGCTATATATCATCCAATTTGACCAAAAAATACTTATTATTAATCTAGTGTTGTTTGTAAGTGTGATTAATGACTGAATATGTACTGAATAACTTCAAATTAATTTAATAAATATTTCTAGTTTTTCTTTTTGAATACATGAAAATAAAAAATTAGAGATGTAAATATACAAAAATATTTTTCAAGAAGAACTATTCAACTACACTATTGCACTATTATTTATTCATAAGAAAGACTAAAACTAGCCAATTATAAGTAACTTGCATGAAAAGTTAATGATAAATTAAGACCTTAATTAAAAACTAAGTTAACTAAAAATAGACTCTTGTATAAATGGAAATAGTCTCAAAAGAACAATTTTGAATTATTTATAATATTTTGTGAACATTCAAGAAACCATTCCAACAAGTAATCAAATCATGAATGCTAGATAAGCTAGGTGCCCCAAATATATATAAATTATAAAATTGACTTAAATAGATTTAATTTTAGCTAAATTCAATGTAAAAATTTAGCCCAACATCTTTGGGATGATTACATAATTTTTTGAGCTTAGATAAGTATACATTTCATGAACTAGACTCTAACTAACTCTTCGAGCTATTCTATAGGAAATTATTAAACAACATATAAAAGTGAGAAAAAAACTAATCTAAGATACAAATTAATTAAATAAACTTATTAACATAAAATAAGTTAAATATAACATTAAAAATCAAGTTCTAACATTGGCATCATAATCAACATTCCACCCTTTGATGTATAGAGAAGAAATGCCTATGATCTCCTTAAGTCTTCCATAAATTTTCTTCAGAAATAATTTGGGGGAAATATCATTAAATTGATCTTAAATTTTCACATAATCAATGACAAAATATTTATCATTGACCAAGTCAATAGCAAAATTATGTTTAATTTCAATATGTTTGGTTCTAGCATGGAAAACTAGATTTTTGAGTAATTATATTGCCCCATTCTTATTATAAAAAGAATGTGTTGGATCAAGTTGAGCTTCTCTAAACTCATATAATATTATTATATTTAGACACCCAATTATGACCATAGTTAGCTTTCGACCAGACTTCAAATTGATTCCTACCAAACATTACAAATTAAGTCTAAGAATAACTGAATGTCCCAATTTTGATCGTAAATCATTCATCAATACTCAGAATCACATTGAGGCATCCCTATTTGGGATACCAACATATATATAACAATAAAATCTCATGGATTCATCCCTAATCACCTTGCAACATAATAAATGTCAATTTGGCATGTGGGCCCATTAAGCGGGGCACTTGAATCAAAGCTTGAAAGAGCTAAAATGCTAATCAAATTAACTAATTAAACAAGATTAAATGCTTATTTGAATTATCAATTAGAAATTAAAGAATATATAAAAATGAAAAGTCTAAAATTCAAAATATCAAGCCTTTCATCATTACCTTTATGAGTTATCAATCTCTTTGAACATATACTCAAATATATAATTTGAAAGCCATGCTTAGTAATTAAAAAATTTAATTACATGACAATTATTATCTTAGATAGAGTTAGTCTCAACTCACCTATGGTTAATGTCAACCCATTCCATGTTTAAACTCAACCTTAGCTCTCCTTGGGTGAGAGTTAATTATTGAGGTTATAAATATAAGGACACACCCTTTCATTTAAAAGCTTGGATATTATAGGGTTATTATGTAGGATTTACTCCATAAGCCTCATATAAGTAATGTTACCATGCCCAAATCTTAATCCAAGCAATCAAATCCATGGTGCCAAGGAAATATGAAGCCAATAAAGCTCCACTGATGAAGATTTCTTGATGCACAAGCCATTCAACAAGCCATTTGAAAGATCCAAGGAAGGTAAAAGGTGTTCTTTTATGTTTTAGTTTTGGTTTCATATGCATGATTCTTACTTATGATATGTCTCATGTTTAGGCTATAGGTGTTATTATTTTAGTGTGTTTATTATAGTTTTATTTCTTGGACTAACACAAGATTAACCTCCCTCTACGTGTTCCTTGTCGACATGTTGACATACCCAATGGGATGAAGAATCCTTTATAACCAAGGAGAATGATATGATACTTTCATTTTTGATAATGGATGCATATAAATATTTAAAATTTGGGTTTTAAATTTGTTTTTTTATGTCTTTATATTTCAAGCAAGTCACAGGTTACAAGGATCGATGTCAATTTTTAGTTGTAGGTACCAACAGTCGACATTGATTTTCTAGATCGATGTCGATTACTAGAATCAACCATAATCTCTATGTAAAAAATAAAGCATAGAGGGAACATATCTAATGAGGGTTTTAATTGAGTTTTATAATCTTTATTTTGTGTTTGAGGACCTACATATTATTTGTCTATCTCATTTCTTGCATGATCTAGTAAGATATTTTATTTTTAAGCTCGTATTATTAACTATTTTTCTATCAGAACAACTTATGTTTTTGTGTGTTTTCCTGGGAAAAATTGATAATCTATCTAATCAACATCAATATCTAAAATCAGTGTCAATCCTTATGTGGATCGATGATGATCCATCTCTGAGATAAAATCTGAAATAAATTCTAAGCTTTAGTTGGACATCTAGCCCCATGCCATTAGTTAACCTTTGACCAAAGTGATATGTCATCCCTTGGACCTATACATAATAATCCATTGTACATTGAAGTTGTCATAGCATGGTATAAAGTGAAATGTGTCCTCATATACAATGGATTAGGCCTAAATTTTGTATCTCTAAAGCTCATCAACCATCAAAAATACACAATAGTTGATCTATAGTCAGAAATGATCACTATCAAGGCCTAAAATAATGAATAGAGGGAATCACAAGGAACCATCAACTTTCTAGTTATCATTGGTCCCTTGACCCATGATACATTTTTCCATGTGTTAGACCTTGATTTTTCATATAATTTTCTTTTGGGTAGACCTTGGATACATGAAATTCATGTAATCCCTTCAACATTGTGCTAATGTCTTAAGTCCTCTCATTCAGGCATGGAGGTCACCATCAATAGAGAATTGTAACTTTATGAACATTGTAAACATTTGGAAGTGGAGTAAGAAATATATAACTACCATTTTGGCCTAGATTTGATCCCAAAAAAGGATAAAGGAAAAGAAATATTTGATGATTTACCAAAGGGAAATTACATAGACCCAAATAGCCTCGATTCATCTTCCCATATGTGACTTCCTGAATTGTCTAATATTTTTACCATCTCGACCAATGGCCTAGGAGATTATTTGACTCATGACACATTTAACATTTCCAAGCTTAAAAAAATACCCTAAATCATATTTAAAAAACCTAAAGCCAATTTACCTAGCATGGAATGGCAAGAAATGAGAAAGGGAAATATCCATAGTCCACCTCCTATCATTTTCACACTAGCCACTGTCCACAAAGAGGAACCACTTTCAAATGATTAATCCTAGTTATACAATGACAAATTGGCCAATTGTTTCAAAAATTTGAAATACCCCATTCCTAATAGGATCATGGAGAATCAAGCCTATAAAGGAGGCCTCGAACCAAATAAACATGGTACACTAGAACAAATTTATATAACTCAATACAAAGGAACCTATGGTATTGGATTTAAACCACCTAGGGGTGACCCCACATATATTATTTGTGTTCCTACACCAATGATTAGTGATGACAATGCTAAAAGTGAAGCATATTTTTATCATAGAATTTATAAATATGTTTCCAATACCAATCTATTTAAGACCCGTGCCATTTTTACCCTTGTCCTAGTTATTCACAATAATCTACTCAGTTATATCACCCTCAACTTATATCATGGGACCAACAAGAATCCACAGTGCCTATAGGAGAGTTTGATAATGATGATGGCTTCTATAAATTTTTAGGTTTAAGAGATAATGTTCTATTGGGAGAACACAAGTAAGGGTTCTCAAACAACTAGATCTTGTTACCTATTTCAGAGAATGGGTGAAAACCCTTAGCCATAATCAATTAAATAAAACAGTGGGGTCCCAAAGTGAAAAAGTCTTTGAGGCTCTTTTGGACTAGGTTAAAAGTAAATAGAAAGTTAAATATTCTAGTGAAAATATGTTTCAAGTGCCATTATATGGGGGTATTCATTTTTACTCAAACATATCTCAGGAGACCACCAATAATGAACTTGATTTTGGGTTTGAGTTTAGTTCTAGAGAATAACATGTCATTGATCAAATTATCCAAGAGTTGCCAATAGTGTTTGTCACATGGTGTTATGTACCTAGGGATATGATATATGGGTTGATGGAGATGCCAACATGTGGCACACATCCCCTTAGTTAGTTATATGGGTATAATATATTAGGATAATAGAGTAACTTATGGAAGTAGTACATTGGGTAGTGGTTGGCCTACATTGGATTAGGAGGTTACCCATCCATGGGTTAGATAGATGTATATATATATGGGATGAATATCATGGTAAAGATATCAAGTAAGCATTGACTCTTCTATTGTAAGAGGATATTGGAGGTTGTCCCCTCGAAGAGACATTGTGGAGTTATTCCTTCCTAAAGGAGTATTATATGGTGTTTCCCTACCTTAAGGGTATTTCTGCATATATTGAATATCAAGATCATTACACATGGCCATTCCTACCATTGGGAGATTTTGATTCATCTTGTTTAGGAGAACTTAAAAAATTAGTCCAAATAGAATACTTTGCCATTATAGGCCAATTCAAATCATTGCCAACTATTCTGGAAGATGGACTGACTCTCCTTGTAGAAGAAACTACAAAAGTCAACATCAAGACTCCAGATGACTTGAAATGGATCAAATTGGGTGCTTCCATCACTGAGGAGTGTGAAATATTTACATCCCTTTTGAGGGATTTTATTAATATCTTTGCTTGGGTCCACTCAAATATGTTAGGTTTAAACCTTGCCTTAGTTATACACCACCTCATGGTACATCTTAATGCCAAACCTATGAAACAAAACTATGAAAAATGCATCCTCGCATTACTATATTAGTAAAGAAATAGTTGGAAAAACTTTTAGAAGTGATATGTATTCAAATAATCAACCATTTAGAGTAGATCTCAAATATTGTGCCTATTAGTAAGAAGCCATTCACTAATTTTAGAGATATAAACAAGGCCTACCTCAAGAATGAATTTCCTCTACCAAACATTGACATGATAGTTGAATCCACAATGGGGTATAAAATTATTTCATTAATATATGGATTCTCAGGATACAACCAGATTTTGATTTCACCAGAAGACCAACACAAAATAATATGCACCACTCTATGGGGAACATTCTGTCATTAGGTTATGCCATTTGGTCTCAAGAATGTTGGGGCCACATACCAAAGATCCATGAATATCATATTTCATGATATGATGTATGACATTGTTGAAGACTATGTTGATGACATACTAGGTAAATCAAAGATCTGTGTTGATTGTCTAGTTATACTATGAAGGATATTTAAGAGGCTTCATGAATATAAAGTCAGACTGAATTCTAAGAAGTGTGTTTTTTGTGTTACTTCAATAAAATTTAAAGGCATTGATGTTGATCCTACCAAAGTACAAGTCATTATTGAGATGCTACCACCTTCTAATTTGAAGTAGCTTCATAGTTTACAAGGCAATATTTAGTTTATCATATACTTCATTTCTCAGTTAGCCAACAAATACCATCTATTTACATGCTTCCTCAAGAAGGGTGTCACATTTTATTGGGTTGAAGAATGATAGAAATATTTTTATCAAGTCAAAGACTATCTTTCCTATTCACCTATTTTGTTACCACATATGCCAACAAATCTATTTCTACTATATCTATCTTCAATTGAGAAAGCCTTGGCAGAAACTCTAGCTCAACATGATGATAAAAGAAAAGAGCATTTTGTGTACTATTTAAGTTATACATTGTTCACATATGAACACAATTATATGCCTATTCAAAAAGCTTTTTTAGCTAGGGTCTTCATAGATCATTAATGACAACATTACATGCTAAACAAAAAGACCATAATTATTTCCAAAGTAGATTTGCTCAAGTGTCTACTATCTATGACAATTTTACAAGGCTGTATGGCCAAATAGATCATGATTTTAAGTGATTTTGAGATATAATACATCAACTAGAAGGATATAAAGAGACAAGTACTTACAGATTAGCTTAATTAATATCCCCTTGTAGATATCAAACCTCTAACTTTCCAATTCCCAAAAGATTCCATTATGACCATCATTAAAACACCTCCTACGGAGTAGCACTGAAAGTTGTATTTTGATGGATAATTTACATCACATGGATTAGGGGTAGGCCTATTGTTTATTACACCACATGGGGATCTTATCCTTAAATCATTTCATATCAACTTTCCTTGTACTAACAATATGTCTAAATATAAAACATTCATTGAAGGGATTCATCAGAGAATACATTAGAATATTCAACATCTAAAGGTTTGTGGTGATTCTCAGTTAATAATTAATCAGGTTACAGACTAATTTTAGACCAAATATGACAATTTTTTAACGTACAAGACCATGATTAACGCTCTAAAATAATATATTATTGATATATAATTTTAACACATTCCATGGGCCACCAATAAAATAATAGACGCCATAGCCACCATTGGCTCTTGGATCCTCCACACTGGTGAGGCAAAATAATATCAATTCTTCAATGAAAATCTTCTAGTGCCTACTTATGAACCTTTAACCATCACAATGATATGTGATATTATTGGTCCCAGCTCTATATGATATTCAGATCTTTTTACCTACCTTCATGACCATATTATTCCATTAGACCTATCATGCAAACAAAAAAGGCCTTTACTCACCAAGTTACACATTATATATTACTTAGAATAACCATTTACTATCATATCTTTGATGGAACTCTACTTCATTGTTTAAATTCAATAGAAATAACATTAGCATTATAGGAAGTTCATGAAGGAGTATGTGGAGCCCATAGTAGTGAGGCTGTCCTAGCCAAAAATATCCTATGTACCAGGTATTATTGGCCAACTATGAATCTAGATACTACTTATGTCAAATGGTGTGATAAATTTCAAATGCATGCCAATATGATTCATGCCATGGCCAAGACACTAAAACCAATGCTTACTCCATGGCCATTTACTACATGGGGCCTTGATCTTATTGGTAGGATTAACCCAACCTCATTTGATGGCCATAAACACATCCTTACCTTTACTAAATATTTCACTAAGTGGCTTGAATCTATACCCTCACGTGATTGGAAAGAAAATTTCCAAGTTCATCTTCAATCATCTCATTTATTATTATGGTATCCCATCCAAAATTATATCTGATAATGGTAGACCATTTAAACATAATGATTTCAAAATACTTTGTGCTAAGTACAACATTACTCAACATTTTTCTATCACATATTACCACAAGTTAACAGCCAAGTAGAAGCATCCAACAAAACCATTATTAACATACTTAAAAATATTGTCAATGATGTTGGCTATAATTGGAACCTCCAAATTTTCCCTACCCTCTAAGCATACTACACTAATTACCATACCCCAATAGGAGCCACTCCATATTCCCTAGTTTATGGCACTGAAGCCATTCTTCCAATTCAGGTTGAGTTACTGTTTTGTGCATCTTGATCAAACATGTCATGGATGATGAAGACTATAGAGTATCTCACCTACAAGATCTAAAGTTACTTGATGAGAAATGCATGACTACTATTAAAAACCTTCAATCATACCAAAACTAACTCTATGGCCACTATAACCAAAGAGTCAAACATCTGGAGTTCAAGCTTGGGGATATTATTCTTAAAGAAAATCAACATAATACCATGGTCAAGAAGAAGTACAAGGGCAAGTTCAAACCCAATTTGATATGCCCTTATATCGTTGTTGTAACTTATGACTCAAAATCATACATGCTTGCCACACTAGACAGAGTGAACTTGATGAGCCGATGAACATTATACACCTCAAGCATTACTTTACTTGAGAGACCTAAAGTAGTGTCTATGAAGGCCATTTACATTGTACCATATTATGATGTTTTTTGTACCATACCCTATACCATTTTACCATACCTTTCCTATTGACAAAATTATTTTCACCCTCCCTACCCAACCCTTTGACCTTGGTTCTATTCTATTGGTTCTTCGGGCACCTTCAATGATGGGATTTAGATCATGTTCCAACAGTTGATTCAATATTCTAGATAGAGGACATCTTTTGGACTAGTATGATCATGGTTTGGAAATTGCATCCTTCATTTCTTGTTTTTTTTCATGTTGAGGATTCTTGATTATAACCATTTTTGGGTAAATTAGCATCCCACTCCATGCTACTAATTATAACTACCTAGGCATAAATTAGTATCATTGACGTATGCCATTATTTCTTAATTATAAATTCCTATGGGTGAATTAGGAACAACACCTTTATCATGCCTTGAAGTCCCACTTTGCCATTTCTATGTCGTACTGTGCCATTTACCCAATTTGCCTACTTTATGAATTTACTACTACCTAGTCAAATTCCTCTGCTGTCAGGGAGAACTATAGTGACTTGAGGTCCCATCTTTGGGAATATGTAGGTAGTGCTCAATTCACATTGAGGATAGCTCAGTCACCCCTTTTCCATGCTCTATCCATTTTGTGAGCATTTTTAGTTTGAACATTCTTATTTTTTGTGAGTTGGACTGTTTAGTATCTGTTATTCATGATTGAGTTGAGATGCTTCAAAAATTCTAAAAACATTTGAAAATGATCTATAAAATCCTAAAATTAATTTTCAATTATTTATTTACCTTATAGATTCTGGGATCCCTAGCTATTTCATAAGAAACCACTTGTCATTTAGTTTCCCCATCCTTATTTTGCCTAAGCCTTCCACTCTTGCCATTTTGCAAGTTTTCATATTGCACATTATGTATTCAAGTTTGATACATTAATGAATTCTAGGATTTATTCCATGTACTCACCATTTTTCAAGACCATTCTGATCTTCCTTTACAACACCATAATGTTTTCTTATCATCATTTTCTTATATCCCATATCTTGGGAGAACTACATTTGACCTAAAATTTATGTTGGATCTTGCATCTATGGAACTATGTAGGCAATGTTCACTTGCCTAATGCATTTGGATTTAGCTTGGTGACCCCTTCCTTTTCTTATCTTCCTTCCATTTTTGTGTTTTTTGTTTGTCTCTTATGGACTATGGTAAATGCTGATCATCTTGTCTGTTATTTGCTTATGCTAACATTGTGATTAACTATTTTTTGTGTTTTTGTTAATTTTATTTTAGTTTTTTGTTTTTCTTTTCATTATTTATGTTTTGTCTTCCTATTTGTTTATTTGGCTATTTTTTTACTTTCATTTTTGTGCCTTGACTTAGTTTATTTGTGTTCATTGACTAATTCCTTACACAATACACTTATGTCCACCCATATTCATTCATCAACATTGCCATCATATTTTTTATCATTGGTGCATTTTTTTTAATCATTTATTGGATCATGTGTTAGTCCTTATGAATATTTAGGCTAAGGTCTCATGGTTTTTTATACCATGATAACTACCATCATGTACTACAACAAAAATTAGCTCAAAAATCTTAGAAGCAATAAGGCCATTTTACTTCTCCTTGGCACCTAAAAATTCCTAATCTACCCAATTCATTTCCTAAATATAGAGTCATTAAATAATGAAATAATTTTAGTCCTTGTTAGTTAGGATGTGCATGTCCATAGTATCATGTTGCCTAAATTCATCTTTCTCCTTTGTATCATCTTACTCTTCTTCTGTGAGTATAGATACAATTCGTAATCCCCTTATTCAAATTTTCCATATTACTCCCATGACTTGGTCAATGATTCTAACTGCCTTTGGGCAAATAATTATGTATTGTCCCACTCATAGTACCAATAATTATAACCACCTTTGTAAAAATCATTATGTTATAACCCTACCTACTATACCAATGATTCAAACCACCTTTGGGCAAAACATTATGTTTCAATCCATATATGTGATAATGATTATAAATTCCTTTGGTCAAATCATTATCTCTATCCACCCAATTGGGGCATGATTTTATCCTACTAATGATTATAACTACTTGTGGGAAAATCATTATTTTCCCTTTCATGATTATAGTTGCCTTTAGATAAATCTTTCACTTGTTACCTTATGCTTTGCTTAATGATTATAACTGCCTTTGGAAAAATTATTATATTTTTATCAGTTTATGCCAATGATTCTAACCACCTTTGGGTAAACTACTGAGGCATCTCACAATGCCCCTTATTATAATAGCATATGGGTAAATCAGTCTTTTCACCCCTTTTTACCTTTTGGTCCCATCATTTCTTTATTTTTAGGGACCAATCACTGACCCTTTATGATGACCATTCCCTTAAGGGGGCATCCAATGGTTTTCCATCACCATTGAAGTATTAGGAATATATGAACTTTTCATTCTTTGAGAAGACATTACTATTCTTATAGCTTACAATGCCTTTCCAAATAGGGCCAAACTGTAGCCACCCAATTCTGGCCACAATTATCTTCTGACCAGACTTCAGATTGATTCCTACCAATAATTGCAAATTAAGCCTAAGAGTAATTGAATGTCATAATTTTGGCCACAAATCATTCATCAATGCTTAGAATCATGTTGATGTATCCCTATTTGGGATACTAGCCTATACACAATAATAACCTCTTGAAAATTCATCCCTAATCACTTTCTGACATAACAACTATCAATTTGGCCTATGGACCCATTAATCAGGAAACTTGAATCAAACCTTGAAAGAGATAAAATGCTAATCAAATTGAATTAACTAGTTAAACAAGATTAAATGCTTAACTTTGAATTATCCATTGGAAATTAATGAATATCTGGAAATGGAAATTCTAAAATTTAAAATATCAAGCCTTTCATCATTGATTTTATGAGTTGTCAAGATCTTTGAAAATCTCCTAAAATATCTAATTTAAGAGCCATGCCTAGTAACTGAAAATCATAATTACAAGACAACTATTAACTCAACTAGATTTAATCTCAACTTACCTAGGGTTAGTTTCAACCCATTCCATGTTTAAACTCAACCTTAACTCAACTTGGGTAAGAGTTAATTCTTGAGGCTATAAATACAAGGCCATACCCCTTCATTTCTAAGATTGGATATTGTAGAGTTATTATGTGGGATTTAATTCATAAGTCAAATATAAATAATGTTACCATGCCCAAATCTTAAGTCAGTCAATCAAATCCAAGGTGCCAAGGAAAGGTGAAGCCAACAAAGCTCCATTGATGAATATTTCTTGATGCATAAGACAAGCAATCCATTCAAAAATCCATTTGAAAGTTTTAAGGAAGGTAATATAAGGTGTTTTTTATGTTTGAGTTATGTTTTCATATGCATGTTTTTACCTATGCTCTCCCTAGTGTCTAGGCTAGAAGTGTTAGAATTTTAGTGTGTTTATTAGCATTTTATTTCTTGGACTAACAAAAGACTAACCTCACATCTACGTATTCCTTGTCCACATTATAAACCATAATAATTTTGTTTAAGATGATTTAAGAGCTGTATAATTAGAATCATTACATTTTTTTATTTGATCAGATTAACAACTAGGTTGAAGTGACATGTTCCCTTTACAAAAACAGTCAAAAGATAATCAAGACATAGCAGAACAAAAAGGGACCAAAAGATGGAACCAATAGCTAAAACCCCTTGTCACCAAATGTATGCCAACTATCAACCAAAAAACCTAACAATAACTAAAAAGAAATAGAGTAGAACAAACTAGTCCAAATCAAAATAAAAGACCAACTACTTGGTCTCTGTATTACCACCTTTGTTATTCCTACCTCTAGTTCAACTTCCAACAAATTAACCCTTACTAACATCCTATCTTTTGTGCTTGAGGTCAAAATTTTGAAGCTCCACTTTCTCTTCCTCAGGATCCTAGGTAACCTCCTCCTTTCCACTGATCTAAGAAGGTTTGCCTTATGGAGTGCAAACTAGATGATATTTTCCCACATTAGTAGCTACTGACTCATGACTCAGGAACCCCTTAAGCTTCTCAAATTCTTCCTCAATTTCACCACATATTATCTTCTAAATGGAAACTTCATGTGTATCTTCTGGATGGAATCTATAATTTCCAATTTATCATTGGAGTCAGAGACCCCTCTACCTTTGCCAATAAGTAGATGGATGAAGATAGGGATCCTCGTATCCAATTTGGGATCCTCCTAAACATGTTCAATATAATCCCCAACATTCTATTCCTCTTGTTCATTACTCAAATCTGACTCAGTAGAATACCCTTCCCCTTCTTTAGAATTCTCCTTCTCATTATGAGTGTCGATAGCTTTAGTGATTATCTTGGACCACTGTGACTCCCCACACTTGATCAACAACAAAATAAGACTTTGATGGATTAAATCAACTGATGGGTTCTTTTTGAAATTCAACATTGAGGCCTTGAAGGATTGTATAAAAAAAATAGAATGCTAATTGTATGGAATTTGAATTGGTTGAGAAGGAGGAAGTGATGGGAAAAAATCATAGTGTGTTTTCCTCCTAACGTGATATACCTCATAATCTAGAGGTAAACTTTGGGCCATTTCCTTGGCAGTTCAATCTTCATGAAACCCTTTTATGATGAAGTCTTGGGTTACTTTTTTTCCTTCTTGAATAAAATGCCCATAAGCTCTTCCTTTCATCTCTTGTATTTAAAGGCTTTGATGCCATTGCATTCCATCCTTGTAGTTTCATTGATAAACTCCTCAGTGATTAGGATTTTCATTCCATGCATTCTGACTTCATGGTCTTTCTATCTATGAGTAAAGTCCCTAGATAGCCTAGTGTCGTGCCCATCAAGATGCTCCATGAATGGAGCCAGTCCACCCTTGACCATTTTGTGCCAAACATAATAATTTTCCTTTACATCAGAGTAATAAATTGGTTCAAAATGATCTCTATCCCCACCTATTCTATGAAAATTTAGATTGTTTCTACAAGCTTCACGATACAAGCTCTTGAGGAAGGAGATGAAAGGCTTATGGAAAAAAGAGCCAAGTTCAAACATATGATGCAAGCTTGGAGTGACCCAAACATGCAAGGACTTAGTAATAATGGCCTTACACATATCAAAATTACAACCTTCAATCTGAGGTTGTGTCATAATGAATAATTCCATCATGACTATGCATGATGTGTCCTTTATTTGATTCGATAATCAAGATGACATCATTTAGAAAGTCCCTATCATGCCAAGTGATAAAGTCACTCCTTAAGAACCCAAGATTTTCCATGCAATCAGTGCCCATATTACCTTCCCTATAAACATGATCAATGGATATCCCTTTAAAATAAGTCAATAATTTTTTTGCATCTTTAATAATTTCATAAATATTCCAAGAAGAATGGGAAAGGCATTTCAGGTAGTTAATAATATTCATTGAGTCTCCCTCAATCTGGATGAAATCCATGCCAATTCTAACCACCATTTTTGTGTCCCAAAGCATTGCTATGGATTCTAAGACATGATTAGTTTGGATCCCTAATAGACCCACATTAACTGCTTTGATATTCTCTAAAGAATCTTTGATAACACCTCTCACTCCCACTGGGCTTGGGTTCCTTTTTGCTGCCCCATAAAAAGTTCTAATTCAACCAAGGGGGATGAGGAAACATCCATTTAAATTTTGACCTATGAAACCCCTTTTCTTGAGACTTTACTAGAATGATCAAAATCAATACATGATTATGAAACTATATCTTATTTCTTTTATGACAATGAAACCAGCCCACTTCCCAATATGAAGCAATAACCTGAAGTTGAATATCTATAATCAAGATATCATCTGAATATAAATATTTATATCTAATTATACATAATTAACTTGATGATCTGAATTGAATACCATGATTATAAGTATGTCTTACATATTTTCAAATTCTTTTCACTACTTGTAAATATTTGAGTTATAGATTGCCCATAAATATAGAAACTACTAAAACCCCATAACTAGCATTGAATCTTGTCATAGTAAGATACATAAAACATACCACCATGATCCTAAAATTATTTTAATAAACTAAAGGACTTCCATCCTCTCATTATCGTTTCTCCACTTAAAATTGGTGTGTCCATAGGCTTAGAATTTTGAAGGTCATAGTTCTTTAACATATTTAGCTTGAAAAATGAATACTTACTTTTTATTTTGATGGAATTCCATGCCAATAAATAAATTCATATGTTTAAGGCTAAGCATATTAAATACCTATGTCATAAATTCCTTAAACCTATTCAACATCTCCTTAGAGCTACCTGTAAATATAAAGTCATTTACATAGAGATAAATATATAACACATTAGAACTAAATGATCTTACATAATGAGTTGGTTCATTATAAATTCTTAAAAATCCATGATCCAATAACCAAATATAAATTATTGAGTACTAATCTCTTGGATCTTAATTCAACCCATAAATATCCTTATTCTACTTATATTCCCAAAAATCTTTACTCTTTACCTCAAAACCTTGAAGTTGCCCAACATATATATCTTCTTCAATCAATCCATTTAGGAATGAAATTTTGACATCCAATGTATGTATTTTAGATTATTTATGATAATCTAAAAAAATAATTAGTCTTATATTATCTTGACATGCCCCATATGTTTGTGCAAACCTTTTTACAAATAGTCTAGATTTTAGCTTGTCAATTGTAGCATCAAAATTAACTTTGATATTATAAACCCACTTGGTTAAAATGACATATATATCATATGGAGGATAAAAAATATTCCATTTATCATTCCTCTCAGTTGAATCCATATCAAATTTCATAGCATGTACCTATTCTTTCTTTTGACTAGCTTTTATATAACTTTAGGTTCACTAGCCACATGACAATGAAAACATAGTATTTTTATCATAAGCATCATCAAAAAAATTACCTTATTGATTTTTGAGCCTTTTTTTATAATACTCTCATAATTATTATCAAACATTATATTTTTTATATTTATATTCAATAAATTCTTGCATTTGCTTGGAGTTGATAAAGTTAGATGACCAGTCTCTAAGGAAGAGCTAGTATTATGTTTTATTGAACTAAATACATGTATAGGAATTTGAAATCCCTCAAAATAAACATCAAGAGGTTATCCTACTTCACTTATGACCTATTTATCTATATGATCAGAATAAACATAAATCTCATTTTCAAAATATTACAATCCTTAGAAATAATTATGGATTCACTAGTAGGATTATAAAACTTATATGCTTTATTTTCATCACTATATCTTGTGATATTATGATCAGTACTCTTAGGATACAAATTTAGAGAAAAATAAAATATAATTTATTTCACCATTACCTTTAATTGTATTTATTTTCATTTTTCCATTTCCATCAACTTTTATGGACTTTCCATCTTCCAAGTGCACTTGGCTTTTGAAGGAATCATCTAACTTGACAATACTATCTTTGTGAATTTTCATGTGATTTTAGCAACTTAAATCAAGATAAAAAGAATTATTTTATTTCCACTATTTATAAATTAAATGTGATAAAATAGTATAAGTACTCTTTAACCTAACTTTTTTCATCTTGAAAATCCTTCTTTTCACTCTCTTGATTAGCTTGATTCTTATCGATGAGTATCTGCAATATTTTATAAGGTTTCCTAGTTTTTTGTAATAATGACAAGTAAAGTATTTCTTGATTTTACCTATGAAGTTATCTTTCACTTTACCATTTGAATATGAGTTTTTTTTAATCTCCCTTGATTATGATTTTTATTTTTTTATTTGGTATTTGAAACCATTGCCTTGGTCTCAAGTGTGTGTTCTTGATCTCCTGCATATAGTCTCATATTATCCTCATGGGATAATAAAGAAACCACTAACTCATCAACACTTTTAGTTTTCATGTCCTTACACTCATCAAGAATGATCACTATATTTAGCCATTTGTGACACAAATATTTGAAATTTTTTTCTTACTATAACACTATCTTGTATAGTTTCTCCGTAAATCCTCATTCTATGTACTAAGTCATTTATCTTTATGTAATATTATCTAACTCTTTTATTATCATACATTATAAAATTATTTTTAAGAGTTTGGTTTTTTGCTTCTCTTATCTTAATAGAGCCTTGATATGAATTTTTCAAGGTATTCCATGCTTCATCGTGGGCATTTTTGCATCCAATAATTCATAGATAGAAGATTGGGTCTATGATGATTGGAATATGGAACAAAACTTATGCACCAACTTTTTCTTCATCATTTTTTGTTCTCTGCTAATCTCGAGTCAGAATAATATAATGTACTCATATATAAAATTATCTCAAACTCCTTTCAAAAAATTATTCTTTTCACCTATTCCCTCCAATATTCAAAGGCGTCACCTTTGAAAATAAAAACATTCATAGAAGTAAAATTGATGAAATCAATGATTCTCTTGATAATGAGTTAAAACCCTTATAAACCTTTCTTGAAGGAGGATATGATACCAAATTAAGGTTTTTAATGTATGGAAGGAGTGAAAATCAACTCTAATTTAATGCAAAAATGAAGTTATATATTATCCAATCTAACCTAAAATTATTAACTATTAATCTAATAGTGTTGTAAGTATGACTGATGAATAAATATGCACTAACTAAAAATTAAGAATCTAGAAATTGTTGGATTTCCTTTGTGAATACATAAAAAAAATGATCAAATATAGATATGTGTGCATATTTATAAGAATAATTATTATGCCACACTATTGCACCATTCTTTATTAACAAGAAATATTAAAACTAAAAAATTATATGTAGCTTGCATGACACATTAATGTTAAATTAAGACCTTATTTAAGAGCTAAATTAATGAAAAGTAGACTCTAAGATAATTTAAACTATACTCAAAATAACAAGTTTGAATTATTGATAAGATTTTGCCAATAGGCAAGAAGTCTTTCTTAATAAGTAAACAAACCATGCACACTAGACAAGATAGGTGCCCTAAATCCCTAAAAAGTAGGGAACCATATAAAATAAATTTATTATAAGTTAAATCAATTATAAAAAGTTTGTACAATCTATTTGGGATCAATGGATGATTTTTTGAGATCAGTTAAGTACACATTTAATGAATTGAACTTTAACTGACACTTCGTTTCTATTTATAAGAAGTTCCTAAAATGTGTTTGAATTTGACAAAAAAAACTAATCTAGGACATAACCAAATTAGATAACCTATATAAATAATAAAATAAAAAATAAAATAAATATAACATTAACAATTGAGTGCTGACAATGACATCATACTCAACAAAAAATGAGAAACCTTTACTTGTATAGATTATTTGAGATAACTACATTAAAAATTTAAAGATAATATACAAACATGAATTGTATAATTACAAGTATAATTTATAAACTACTATTTAAAAAAAACAATGGTAAATAGTATAAGTAAATCCAACATATAATATTTGAATAAGAACTCCTATTTTTCTATAAAAACATAGTAGATAGTTGGTTGTGTGCCCCCTCACTTTTTGAGCATTGTTTATTATTTTTTGAGCACATTGTTGGGACATTATAAAAGATCATCTAGTTTGAAACATATATAAAAAAATTATTTTTTAAAAAATATTTATTTTTTATTAATCTTACAAGTAAATAAACCCTAAAAATGATTAAAAAATGATAGCTGACCATGCGACCCTCCTAACTACCTCAAAAAAGATAGAAAATTAGTTTGTTTTAACATGTATAAAATTAAGCCTAGTTTGTAACATGTAATATTTTTTAAATTTAGATAAATGAATCAAAAGATACATTAAAAATATATATAATGTACAGTTGTGGCATATAGGGGCTTAAAAATAAAAACTTAAAAATTAATATAGATTAAAAATTAAAAAGAGTCATATGTATGTATGTATGTATGTATGTATAGAAATAAGATAGTGTGCTCAACATTGTAGTCATATTTTCATGACATATCTCAATAAAATTCCTTGTGTTTATCATGAATGAATTTCAATTTTGTTATTTTTAGAAAAAAATAAGGATTTGGTTGTGTGTAGGTTCAAGCCCTAGGCTTAGATTTGAAAACCTATTGTGTGTATGTGGTACTATTGTGTTGTAATTAGAAAGTGGCAAGTTAAACAACCAAAAGGCAGGTTACATGTCTATAAAAATATGTGTTAAGTAAGTTAACATTTACATTGCTACATTTATATTCCTTATAATTGCAATATAAGAATTTATGACAATTCTTCATCTTCTAGAAAAGGTCTCATAGCTCCATGAGTTATGATTTAGAATATAGTTTTTTAAAATATAATCTCATTAGTACATGGTCATTTTTTAAAATTTTAGTATTAAACCTAAGGATTTTAGGGTATACTTTTTTTTAATTTATATCTATTTTAGGTAAAGTTATAGTTAGTTTTTAGGTTTTGGGCCCTTATAGATTACTTACTAACATTTCTAAGAGTTCCAAGTTTGTTAAAATTAAATTTTACAAACCAATGCACTCTCAACCACCTGTTTATGTCATTTTTATTTATGATTAGGTCTATTAAAGGTTAAAAGAGAGACAAAAAAACACTATAATCATTTGTGACTAGGGTGAATGGGGACAACTTAGAAAATGTTTAAGCACGTTCATCCAATTTAGTTTGAATTTATGCAAAGTGGTGTGAATAGGGAAACTTAGGTCAGATTGGTCACCTGCACACACCGTACCCCCTTTATGATGATTTTCCTTATGATTAAGTCCCTTGTAAGCCAAAATAGACATAAAAATATGATATCCACTTTTGATTAGGGAAAATATAAACATATCTAGGTATATTTGTGTATGACTACCCCATATTTCTTTGAATGTATGCCAAGTTGGCTTTATTCTATAAATTTAGGCTATATTATGAACCTACACACCCAACCACTCATTTATGCCAATTTTACTTTTTATTAATTCCCATACACAATAAAAGTGACAAAATAACACCATATCCATTAATGACTAGGGATAATGTAGATAAAATTTGGCACATGTATATGTGATCATCCCAATTTAGTTCTAATTCAAGCCAATGTGGTGTGATTCATGCAAGTTAGGTCACATTAGTGATCTACACACACCAAAAAACCATGTTTTTCCATTTTTACTTTAAATAACATGGATTATATACCAAAATCAACATAACAACACCATATCCACTTATAACCAGGGAGAATGTAGATAATTTGGGGCACAATCATGCACTATCAACCCAATTCACTTTGAATTAAGGCCAAATTGGTGTTACTCAGACAATTTAGGTCCCTTTGGTAACTGATTCACACCTAAATACCATTTTTTTAATGATTAGATCCCTTATAAACTAAAATTTACATAATAATACCATATCTATAAGGCGACAACAAATGTAGATGATTTTGGGTACATTTGTGTTTGATCACCACAATTCACTTTGAATCAAGGTAATATTTGTGTTATTGGGACAAATTAAGTAACATTGGTGACTTTCACACACCTAAATACCCATTTATGTCAAATTTACTTTTGATTAGGTCCCTTATAGGCCAAAAATAACACATTAACACCATATCTACTATGTGTTGGGAAAACATGGATACTTTTGGCCACATTTATGTGTAATGACCCCAATTCACTATGATTTCAAGTCAAAGTGATGTTATTGGGGTAATATGATTGGTTATGGTATTTTTATGGGAATTTTGGCCAATAAGGAGTCTAATCACAAGTAAAATTTGTATAAAAAGGAGGTTCGGTGTGCACAAGTCACTGATGTGATCTATGTTTCACCAATCCAATCATGTTAGGTTGAATTCAAAATGTATTAGTGGGAAAACAAAAAAATATCTCCCAAATTATGTACATTTTTCTTGGTCATAAATGGATATGGTATTTTGGTTTCAATTTTGGCCTATAAGGTACTTAATAACAACTAAAGTCAACTTTAAAGAGTGTTTTGGTTGTGTGTTGATCACTGATGCAAATTAATTTTCTAAAATCAAACCACTTTAGCCTAAATTCTAAGATAATTGAGGTGATCATGCATGAATATTCACCAAATTATTGATTTTTTCCTAGGTCACAAATGGATATATGGTTTTATGCTACTTTTCATTTATAATCCCCATAGTCATAAGTAAAAAATGCATAAATGGATGGTTGTGTGTGTATGGATCATTAATGCAAACTACATTTCCCTAATAACACCAATTTGTCCTAAATTCAATTTGAATTAGGATGATGACATAAAAATGTGCCCTAAATTATTTGTATTTATCTTGGTCACATGTGGATATGGCTTTTTTTTGTCATGATTTTGGCATAAAATGGGCATAATCATGAGTAAAATAAAACTAAATTGGTAGTTGTGTGTGTGGGGGTCACCAATGCAACTTACATTTTCTTAGTCAAATTAATTTATACTGATTCAAAGTCAATTTGGGTGATCATGCACAAATATACCCAAGGTTATCTACATTTTCCCTAGCTACAAGTAGGTATGGAATCTTTTGTTGATTTTGGCCTACAAGGGACATATCACAAGTAAAGTGAGGATAAATGGGTATTTGAGGGTGCCCTATTTCAGTAATGCCAATTAATTTTCCCTAATTACAAAACTTGTCTTAAATTCGAAGTGAATTATGGATGATTAGGCATGAATGTGATCCAAATTATCTAAATTCTCCTTGGTCAAAAAATTGATATGGGTTTTTTGTGTTTCTTTTATCCTATAATCCCCATAATCACAAGTAAAAATGACATAAAGGGGTGGCTGGGTGTGGGAAGTTCACTAATGCAACTCATGTCACCCAAATCATACCACTTTTGATAGAATTTAATGTGAATCTAGGTAATCACACACAAAGTGTTGCAAATAATTTGTATTTATCCTGGTCACAAGAAGATATGGTGTTTCTATGTCATTTTTATCCTATAAGTGACTTAATCACAAGTAAAATTAGCATAAATGAATGGTTGCATGTGTGTAGGTCATTGATGTGACTTATGTTGCCTCAATCACACCACTTTGACTTTAATTTTAAGTGAAGTGGGGTGCTCATGAAAAAATGTGACCTAAATTATTCACATTTACTTGGTTGCAAGTGGATATTGTGTTGTTATGTTGATTTTAGCATATAACGAAATTTATTGAAATAAAATCGACATAAATGAGTTGTTGGATGTGGAAGGGTTACAATAAGACTTATATTGACAAAATCACACTTTTTTGGCCTGAATTTGAAGAGAAATGGGGTGATCATGAATAAATTATCCTTAACTCTATTGCATTTACCTTATTTTCAAGTGTATATGAAATTTTTGTGTTAATGTTTTCCTATAAGGGACCAAATCATAAGTAAAATTTGTATAAATGGGTGTTTGGGTGTGTGTACATCACCAATGCAACCTACATTTCCCTCTTAACACCAAATTGGCATGAATTCAAACTAAATCTAGGTGACCACACACAAAAGTGCCCCAAATTATCTCTAATTACCTTGGTCACAAATGATTATGGTGTTGTTATGTCTCTTTTGACCTACAAGGGACATAATCATAAGTAAAATAAACATAAAAGGGTGTTTGGATGTACACTAATATGTAAAATTTAATTTTTACAAACCTAGAACTCTTAGAAATGTCATGCCCATTGAATGCATAAAAATATGAATATTGAATGTAAACACACTAACTTAGGCATTAAATGACATTTATGACATCATAAATTAACTATCAATACAGAAGACAACAAAATCATAGCAAACAAAAATAAATTAATATCCATATTCTGATCAACATCTAACATCTCAGTGGTGCAAAATAAAATAGCATGAAAAAATAATAGTAAGAGTCCATGTAAAAAAATCCATGAGCTAAAATGAATGTCACATAAATACATACATGAATACATACATGAATACATACATACATATATGTATGTATGTATTTATGTGACATTCATTTTAGCTCATGGATATTTTTACATGGACTCTTACTAATATTTTATCATGCTATTTTATTTTGTAACACTGAGATGTTAGATGTTGATCAGAACATGGATACTAATGTATTTTTGTTTGTTATATCAAAACTCATTTTATACATCAATAGATTATATACATGTCATAATACATAATAAAAATATGGAGCTACAAGATATAAAATTAGATTTGGATCATCCTATCTCTTAGGGGACTCTAATCAAAGCTCTATCCTATGCTCGGTGTTGGTGATGGTGGTGGACGTGGTAGTGATGGTCCCTTCATTACCCACTATTGAACTAGTTATGCCATTGAATGATCTAAAGTAGTAGTGTGTTAATACCTAGAGGTATGGATCATATACTAGCTTCATGAATACTCTCTATAAGTAGGTGCTCTTTAACCAATTTAAACTACTGCTCATATAGACTATGATAGTAAGTAATATCATACTTCACATGTGGGACATTTTCCTTCATATGTAAGGCATCATCCTTGTCTATGATCATGTCAACTAATTCTCTATATATATCCCCACCTAGTTCAAGCTATTAAACCTCATCTATCTCTCCATAGAGCCTTTGAACATGATTAATGGTCCTATCTCAATCTACACGAGATCTATCTTACTCTCATATGATCGTCATGCGCTATATAGCTTGTGTTATAAAATATTATTGAACCTAATTTAGTTGAACCTATACCCCTATTAGCTAAGCCACTTTCCCTCTCAAAGTAAAAATATCTGAATCTTGGACTATGATGATGGCATGTAACCTGGTGGTCTCACATTGGGTTGTGGATAACTTAGCTAGTAACTCAGCCACATCTTATTGTAGGCTTAATTGCTGATAATTATGTTGTAATCTCACTCTACATCTTATCGATAAGATCATAATCCTTTATAGATCTCCTTAAGTTATAGGTCCCACCCTACCCTATACTAGATTCAATGTCCATGCTTGAGCTAGAGGGTCTAACCTCTCTCGTACCTATATCAATCCTTCTACCAGAGGTCCAAACCTCTCCCATCCATGTACCATGCACTGATTCTCCATCTATTACCTCAACCACTTTTATATCTATCTTAGGACCCTCTATATTCCCATCCCCATCTCCATCTCCATCATGAGCACCTAGGAGTGTTAAATCCTATTATACCAGACACTTTATAATGACCCAGATAATTGGATGTGTAGGATATTACACATAATCTTGAACAATCCAAAAATGGGTGGTTTGTGGTATAACCTTTTGAATGTGAACTATCCATGTACCTAAGTTTTACCTATGTTGAATCCCTATCCCTCCTTTATCTAACTCCCATATGTTACCCTGGATGTTGGGATTGAGGTATAGTCAATCTAATGGGGTAGAAGCCTACCCACAAGGTCATATAAGCATTTTTAATTCCTAAATTAGGTACTTCACCCATATGATCCCACACTAGTGATTGTACCATGTCAAAATATATAATGTCATGGGATCTCATAGTTAATAGCCCCCAATCTTGAATCTCACATGCTACATGCAAGAAAAAGTGATGCCCATCTACCACTTCTTATCAGAAGCTAAACTACTATTGCACATGATCTGGGGCCTATATCTTTCCATGATGAACCATGATGTAGCAAGGAATTAATAGATACTAAAATATAAAGTTTTTTCTATCCACCCAAATTGTATCACTAAGTATAGTCACTAGATAAAATTACCATATACTATCTCATAGATGACATGTCTATAAAAATATAAATAATTGCAGTGGCCTCATACCCCTTCTTTCATCTAAACCTAGCAATAAGATATAGGATCCTCAACCCTCTCTAGAACCATTGTCCCACAAGTCAATCTGTAGTGATATGCTGCCAAGACCAGCTCTGAAGGAGAGTGATGTTTCCAATCTTGTGCCCTCTCTAATAGGCTATCATGTGTAAATATTTATAGGTATGTGATAATATCATTGGGTTCCATGAAAATGAGTCGTAGAATATGCAATGTCTCATACTATGCCTAGTATTCTAGTTTATAAGTATTGGCCACTCTTTTTAGTCACCAAAAAGTTGTTGGAAAGAGCCATCAAAATCAGTATCTCTTAAGGCACTATGACCTTTATTTGATGTATTGGTACTCTTGGAATAACCATTGGAGGCCAAGCTACATCCTCTAATGCATCAATATCAATGGACCCCTCGATAATAACTAGGTTTATCACTCTATTCAAATCCTCCAATACTACAATTTGACCCTTTAATAACCAATAGATCCATCAACCTCAAATTGGCACCCATAAAATCATGTGTACATCCTTGAGGGTCACAATAACCTCTCTAATAGGTAGGTGGAAAGTGAACTTCTCTTAGTGCCAGTGTTCTACTAGCACTAAAAATTATGCATGGTCTGACTGAATCACCAGTATCTGAACTATGTGTCACATATTTGATATCTCCCTAAGCCCCATAATCTTGTTTATCATAACATCATATCAATGGAGCACTCATGACCTTCACTCACATTCTATAACAGCCCCTACACACTCTTATGTACCAAAAACCAAATATAATCAAGTTATTCACTTGTTTATTTTTATTCTAAATGATCAATCTACCATTTTATTTTAGTTTTGGACTTCAAAAATTATTTTTCTATCCTACTTTCCACATTGTCCTAGACTATTTGCCATTTTTGCAACCTCATTGTTTCTCTTTGTGACTTCATCATTCTGTAGAGCATCTTCACCATTTTTTAGGTTGGCCTCACCATTTTGCTTCTCAAGTCCACAACTTTAATATTTTTTAAGTTGATCTTTCCATTTCGTAGGATGACCTGATTATTTATTCTAGCAAATTCATTATTTCAACTCATGTAGTCTATTTAGTGATAAAATTAAAATTGCAACGCAATAAATTGAAAATGAAATAAGTTTGGTGAGGGATTTCACTATTTTTTTTTTAAAAATTCATCGGAGCTCTAGAGATGAGACAAGGGTAGGTGAGGTAAAGAATATTTTATTTTAACAATTCCCCTTATTTTTGACCTTCTTACCATAGCCAACTAAGCTTTTCTCAGCATTCAAAACTCATCCTTATAACATCTATTCACCTTTCCATATCCTTCTGGACTCATTTTGTGCATGACTGAAGCTTCATTACCGAAATGCATAGCTAGACTAGGATAGTCTATAGATGGATTGGTAGAGTTTGTAGCTAGACTGGTAGAGTTCATAGATACCTTATTGTTATGATAAGAGTCTCCTTGTCTACTATCCCCCACCCATTTTTTCACTTAATCATTATTTTACAGAATGGAAATCTACCCTATTAGGGTAAACTTTTTGGACTTATCAATGATAAAATCTATCCTATTGGGGTAAATCCTTATTTATCAACTAAGACCACCCTTTTTGGGACCCATTTATATTTATTTCTTCCATCTCTTTTCAATAGACCATGCATGTATATCAGCTATGCCTTCTCTCTTGAGAGGGCATCATGGGTCACTAATTATTTCTTCCTCTAATTTTTAAAATTCTTCTTAATGGATTTTTCATTATTTGAAAATATATTATTATGCCTAATGTATCACAATGCCTTTTCAAATAGGGGTAAAATGTAGACATCCAATTCTCACCACTATCATGTCAAAATTGTAAGTCTAAACAACTTACTACAATAATACATAAATTAGATCAAAACCACTAAAATGATCTATTTCATTCACATATGCCATGTGCACATATTGATTCACATAAATATGTTCCTAGTTTGGGAATTATCATGTATGCAATCATTAACTTCTTCTAGTTCATCTCCAGTCAAATTGCAACATGGCAAATTGATGTTTTAAACCAATAGTGCATGGTAATTAATCAACTTATAAAAACAACAAAAAGCCTAATAAGATTCACTTAATTAATTAAATCCAATTAAGTGCCTAAGTGAAATATACATATCAAATTAGTTAATATCTAATTTTGAAAATTCATAATTTAACAAATATTTGAAAAAATTAACTTCATCATGACATAAGCAGTTACAAAATAAAAAAACTAAAATATCAACATAAATGCAACAAATATTAGAAATATTGATCCATGCCTAATTAATACTAGGTAATTAATATATTTTACCTCAAAAATTAAATATAATGTTGACCACACATCTTGATCTTGAGATGGAGGATGCTTATCATTTCAACCAAGTTATAAATACCTAGGCCATGACCATTTCCTATTAAGCTTTTATGTGCAAATAAATAATGATAAAATATTGCTAAGAAGCCTCACCATTCTTCACTCAAATTAATCAAATCCATAGTGGACAAGGGGATATGACATTGGATTGGATACATGCATTGATAAATACTCTTATATCTATAGACCGAACACAAGTATTTATTGAACAATTGCTATATGGAGTCTTTAAGGAAGGGGAATGTATTATTGATATTTGTATATTGATTTATTTGTTCTAGTGACTCTAGCTCACCCTAGGGAGTATTGGTAGAAAATACAAAGAATGTCAAGGCCTAGGTGTGTTAAATAGGTAGCCTAAACACATGAATTACTAGGCTCCTGACTAATCTCAAAGCTTTTAGCAGAGTGTTGTAAATGTACTTAAAACACATGTTAAAAATAAAAAATAGGGGTGGCATAAGTGTATATAAAAATACATAGATTAACGTATTAAATTCACTTTAAAATCTTATTTAAAACTGACTACAAAGCATAAACTAATACAACTATAGTTGTTCATGTAAACTCACAAAAAACTTCACTTTTGTTTTCTACTATCTTCTTTTATTGGCTGCTCAACTCTCCACAATCTCTTGTTGCATTCTCTAGGTTTTGTTCATTCCCTACTTTGTCTATCTCTCCTTCCTATTATGCATTTTCTTCTTGTTTGACATACAAAGTCTGTTGTTATTATTTTCTTCTTTTTGTTGTTATTATGTATTCTCTAGGCTTCTCTCTTCATGTTGTTGCATATATTTTAATTATTTTTGCACTTATTTTGTACTTTGTCTTCACTTTATATTTATATTTTGTCTTATCTCTTTTTGTACCCTTTCTAGACTTCTCACCTACCACCAACATTCCCTCCAAAATTCCAAATGACTGACTATATTCAAAAAATTCAAATTCAAATTGTAGCTCAATAAATATGGTTTGGTGAGGGGGAGCTCTAGAGATGAGACAAGGGTAGGTGAGGTAAAGAATATTTTATTTTAACAATCCCCCTTATTTTTGACCTTTCTACCATGGCCAACTAAGTTTTTCTTATCATTCAGAACATCTTTATAACATTTATTCACCTTTTCATATCCTTCTGGACTCATTTTGTGCATGATTGGAACTTTATTACTAAAATGCATAGCTAGACTGGCATAGTCTATAGATGGATTGGTAGAGTTCATAGATACCTTATTGAAGTCTGTAACTCGACTATAAGAGTCTATAGCTACTCTGTTAGAGTTTTTAGATTTGTTTTTAGAGTCTAGAGATGAACTATAGGATCCTAGAGCTATGTTATAGGAGTCTAGAGTTGTGTTGTAAGAGTCTAGAGCTATGTTGTAGGAGTCTAGAGCTGTGATGTAAGAGTTTGGAGATATCATGTAGGAGTCTGAAGCTAGATTGTAAGAGTCTAGAATTGACATAAAAAAATTTATGCCTAATTTTTCTACATTAATGAACCCTATTATTCCTCTTAAGTGGATGACAATGTCTTTTGGCAATGGCTTAGTAAAAATATCAGCTAGTTACTAATTTGATTTACACAAACTAAGCTCTATTACACATTTCTCAACTAACTCTCATGAATTGATACTTGATTGAAATGTGCTTTCTCCTACCATAAAATATGGCGTTCTTTGACAATGCCATGGAGGATATATTGTCATAATATATTATAAACACTCTTTGCTATTCCTCATGAAAATATGAAAGTATCCTTCTCAACCATATAGATTGGCATGCTATTGCATTGGCTATTATGTACACCACTTCAACTTTAGAAATTGAAACCATAGATTACTTATTTGAATCCCAAGATATGGATCTTAACCCATGATAAAATAAATACTCTAAAGTACTCTTTTGGGTATCAAGGTTACTATCCCAATCGTTATCCATGTCACCCACAAGCTAAAACTCATTTGCTATTGCATATAAGACTCCATAATCTCTTGTTCCATTCACATACCTCAATATCTTCTTGCTTGCTTACCAATATGTCACCTTTGGCATCTCCATAAATCTAGATATGAGGCTAACTACATACATGATGTCTATCCTAGTTTAAGTCAAATAAATTAAGCTTCCCATTAAGCTCTTGTATTGTGTGGGGTCTACATTGTTGGTGCAATCATCCTTATGTAATTTAAGACTTGTCTCAGTTGGTGTGGATACTGTCTTGCTATCCATCATCTTAAACCTTTCAAAAATATCTTTTGTATACTTATATTGGCATATGACTATGTATTCATCTATTTTATTGACTTAATCCCTAAAAATTACTTCAAGAAGCCTAAATCAATCATCTAAAACTCCTTCTTCATGGTTGTTTTAAACTCTTCTATTAACTAATTTCTATTTATGGCGAATATTAGATCATCCACATACAAAACTACAATCAAAATATCACATTTGATTGCTTTGATGTAGAGTGTGGGCTCACTAGAACTTTTGTTAATTTTATTGCTCAAGAAGTAAGAGTCTATATGGTTGTACCATTCTTTTGTGGCTTGCTTGACCCATACAATAGTTTTTTAATCCTATATACCATGTTCTTATGACTTAGAATCTCATGTCTAGGTGGTTGTCCTACATAAACCTCTTCTTCTAACACTCCATTCAAGAAGGTTCACTTAACATCCATTTAATTTACCTTCTACTTGTGTTGAGTAGCAATGTTTATGATTGCCCTCACTGTTTCTAGCCTTGTTATGAATGCAAACATCTCATTGTAGTCACATACATGTCTTTGTTTGTATCTCTTCACCAATAGTCTTTCCTTATGCCTTTCTATCTTGACATTGGGAGTGGTTTTATCTTGTACACCCACTTAACTCCTATGACCTCTTTTCCCTTTAGAAGGTCAACTAACTCCCAACTTTGATTTATCTCTATTATGTGCATTTATTCATATATTGACTCACACCACTTACTTTCCTTAACTGATTCTTCTAATTAGATGGGATAAGATGATAAAAATAGAGCATAATTCATAGTTTGATCTTTGTTTTGCTCATACCTTGGCTGATCATAGACTTATTGTAATCTTCTTATCCTTGCTAGGTGTTGACTTGAATTAGAAGAGAATGGTATTGAGTCATGAACAACTCCATGACCTCCTTGATGGATGTTACCACTACACAAATTAGCCTTTAATGAAATAGGGGTCAAACTTGGTACATGGTTGGCCATACTACCTACTATTTTAGATTCAATAAAGGGTCCACTAGCCCTTGCTTGTGTTTATTTTTCTTCTTGGTTCTTCTCCCAAGCTTCATGCTCAATGAATTCCACATCCTAGTTGATTATCAACTCTGATCACTATATTTTATAATTGATAAGCCTTTAATTTAACATTATACTCTATGAAAATGCACTTCTCAACTTTATCATCCCACTTTGGTTTTCTTTGTTTACACAAGTGTGCATATGTAACATATATGAATACTTTAAGATGCTCAACACTTGGCTTTTAGTTATTCCATGTTTTTTGAGGGATCATATCCCCAATGATATTTGTTTTAAAAATATTTAACAAGTATACAATTGTTGTTATATCCTCATCCCAAAAATTATTAGGAAAACCCTTTTCCTTTAGCATGCTCCTTTCCATCTCTTGGATGGTCATATTCTTCCTCTCAGCCACACCATTTTACTATGGTATATCCTCAAAATCTTTATGTAGTGGCTACTTTATTTCTCCACCATGGCCTTGAATAGCTTGAAGGTCTCAAATGCATCTTATTTGTTCTTCAAAAAATACACTCATATCTTTAGACTAAAATCATATATGAATGTCATGAAGTAGACATTATTGGATAAGGAGGGGTTCTTCATTGAACCTCAAAAGTCTAAATAGATTAGCTCTAAAAGATCATTATCTTTTCATGCTTTACCCACATGAAATACACTCCTATGTTGATTTCTCAATATTCATTCTTCACACATTTTGTTTGGTTGTTCTATAAGGGGTAACCCTATCACTATTTGATTCTTTGAAGAAGGTTCAACCCTGTAAATCTCCAATGCCCATATATTAGGTGTCAAAGAGTAGACTCATCTAATATAGTTTTGAACGTTGTTGCAAGCTGACTTTGTATTCTCAATGGAAACATCTAATTCCTTATCATTTTGACTACTAAAATTTGTGTATTGCACCCACTCCTATCAAATATTATGCATTCACCATTCTCAAATCTGACATTGTACCCCCTTTAAATTAGTTTCCCTATGTGTATTAGGTTGTGCTTCAACCCATGCACATAGTAAACATCTTAAATTTATCTTTTGTCACCTTACTTGGTACAAATAGATATGTTGCCTTTACTCATGATGGAAACCTTCTCATTATTTTTCAAAATTTCCTTTGATTTGATTGACTCATCAATGTGGTTAAACATCTCTTTGTTCTCACTCATGTTGTTGATACAACCACTATCCATGTACCATGTCTATTAACCACTTTGCTTTGTAGTGTTGCATGTTATGAAAAAGTTTCCACCTTTCTCATTCCTATTAGTTTCAACCTCTTGTGTTTTAGAGAAGTTAAAATTCTGTGTATTCATATCATATTCCTTCTTTCTATACTTACTAGCATAGTGTCCATATCATTTGTAATAATAGCTTCAGCCGTTAAACTTATCATACCTTTGTGTAGATCTGCCTCTAGAAGTGATGTTGCTCATTCATCTCCGTCTTCTATTTGACTCTTGATGGATATGCCTTCCATCTTCTTGATTGTTTCAAGTTCTTCCTCTTCCACTATTATTTGACCCTCTTCCCCTTCCTCTCACATTCACATTAGTCTTCAATGCTTGCCCATGGGAGCAAGTGGTTGAACTATTCATCCCTTTTTAATGGGTTTGCAAGGAACCCATTATCTCATCTATTATCATTTACCTTAAATCCTTTGACTCTTCAATTACAACCACTATAGGGTTAAATATGATTGGAAGGCTCCTTAACACCTTCTCTATGATCTTATGATCTTCAAGGGTATTACCATATGTCTTTATTTGATTGACAATATTTATTGTCCTTGTGAAGGATTCATTGATAGACACATTCTCTTTTATTTATAGGGTCTCAAAGTCCCTTATTAAGAGTTGTAAATTGATAAACATTACCTTGCACTCCCTTGATAGTCATTTTGAAGAATATCCCATGCTTGTTTAGAATAGACAACTGCTGATATCTTATAAAAGAGTGAATTAGCTAGTGCCAATTATATGTAGTTAAGTTCCTTGGCATTCTTTTTACGATTTTATTTCAATGCATTACTTTCTACTTAAGTTAATGCATTGAAGATTGATAGGTATGAAACTTCATTATATTCACCTTCAACCAACTCCCATATCTCTTGAGAGTTGAATATGGTTTTTATTTTGATGCTCCACACATCATAGTTCTTTGCATCAAATGTAGGGGGTTGCTACTATGAACTAGAATCATCTGTTGTCATGTCTAAATAGTCTTACAACCTAAGGGCTATGATATCAGTTATTGGTAGAAAATATAGAGAATGTGCAGGCCTAGGTGGGTTAAATAAGCAACCTAAATACATGAATTACTAAGCTCCCGACTAATTTTGAAGCTTTAAATAGATCATTGAAAATGCACTAAAAATAGATGCTAAAAAAAACAAAATAGGAGAGGCAAAGGTGTATAAAAAAATATAGAACTTACTGTATTAAATTCACTTAAAAACTCCTATTACAAACTAATAACAAAGCATAAACTAATATAGCTATAGTTGTTCATGAAAACCCAAAAAAAAAATTCACTTTTGTTTTCTACTTTCTTCTTCTATTGGCTGCTTAGTTTTCCATAATCTACTTATGTATTTTTCAGGTTCTATTCACACTTTGTTGCATCTACCTCTCCTTCCTATTCTATCTTTTTCTTCTTGTTTGACATACACATTGTTTTTCTATAATTTTCTTCTCCTTGTTGTTGCTTTGTATTCTCTAGGCTTCTCTCTGCCTGTTGCTATGTCTGTTTTTTGCTACTACTACATTTAGTTTATGCCTTGTCTTCACTTTCTATTTCTATTGTGTCGTATCTCTTTCTATCCCCTTGCTGGGCTTCTCACCACCACCATCATTCCCTCCAAAATATCAAATGATTGGCTATTTTCCAAAAATTCAGTATCAAATTGTTGTTTAATAAATATGGTTTGGTAGGAGGAGCTCCATAGATAAAACACAAGTAGGGGAAGGCAAGAATATTTTATTTTAATAAGGAGCAAGCACAGAGTGTTAGTGCATGAATTTGTTTTAGATTTCATTCTACTAATATTATATTAATCCTCTTTGTTTTTTCTTCTACAGTAATTATATTAATTCACTACAATTCAATACAAAATATTTAGATGATCTTTTTTGCAATAATATTATTCCACATATTTTTTTAATACTAATTTACTATATTAAACTTAGATTACAATTTATCTACAAACTTATTATTAATAATTTTTTATACAAAAATAAAAACTAACCACTACACATTTCTTCTTTTTCATATAAACTATCAATTATAATTTTTAATACACACAACGTTTTCCACTCTTCGCCTTTCTTCACCATCACCATGCATCCCTTCTTCCATATTCCATATTTAGCAAGAATATTTTCGACATCTCTATCCATACTTTTTTTCTTTTTGATCGGAAGCAATCGATTGATGCGTTGCCTTTCATTGAAACTATTTCTTAGTCTTTTTATTCGTACTTCATCGGTAATTATCGACTCTTCTTCAAAAAAGGGAAAACCTTTGAACTCATCTATTTCCTTCTTTGTTATATTGCTGACACCAAACAATCTCACTTCTGCGCATCAATTATCACTTCGACTACCATCATTGTAACTCTTTATTCGTTCTTGATCGGTAATTACTCTGCTAATTATCCACTCTCCGTGATAAAGGTATAAATCTTGGAACCCATTAGCACTCTCTATTTCACGGTTCAAACCTTCTACTTCAGTTGAGCTATCAACCACAACCACAACGCATACAATCACTGCACTCAATTCATCTGCCATCATTTGCAGGGGATCCTTCAAAGAGGGGGTATCAATTTGAATGAATGCATTGGCGTCAACTGTCTCAGAAAAGAGTTGCGGGTTTAATGTCGACTCCGCTCCATCAACTGCCCTTCCTATCACAGCCATAAACTCTGACGGCACAATCTGAAATGAAAGAGAAAACGCTCTCAGTGCATACACAATCTAAATCTACACTATCTATGAAAAACAAGGAAAAACCACAAAGCTCAAGATCACTAATGAACAAAATTATTCTCCCTTCTAAGTGCGAAATATGATTGCGTGTAGAGTATTTTACTAAAATACCTGCAACCTGTGAACGCAATTCCGCAATACTGCATTGCTGCAACATGCAAGTTGCATATCTTTCAATGCATTCATTTCTTCAATACCTGCAATACTCGGCAGCTTCTCACATCTGTAAATTTGAAGGCTCTCCAAGCAGCTCAGTCGGGCAAGACGTGGCAATTCCTCAAGCTCGGGACAATCCCATATGTCTAGCATTTCCACATCAAGGTTACCAGACACTCTTTTCAAAGTTTTACAACTCTTTAACCTCAGATGATTGAGCTTTCCACATCCATCAGTTGTAATCATCTCCAGACAATCAAGAACGTCCATTACCGTTACTTTTTTCAAATTTTTGCAACCATTCAATTCAAGACATTTCAGCTTTCCACATGATCTGGCAATGAAAACTTTCGCCAGGCAAGTTAGGCGTGCAAAACATGGAAGCTCTTCAAGCTCCGGACAATCCTCTATGATTAAATATTCCAGATCAAAGTTACCTGACACTGTTTTCAATTTTTTGCACCTATACAACCAAAGATAATAGAGCTTCCCACATCCATCAATTGTAATCTTTTCCAAGCAACTTGCACCTTGAATACCTGACAACAACTTAAGCTCCGGACAGTCACAAATGTTTAATGTTACAAGCTTTTCAAGACCCGCCATTCCTGATACTCTTTTCAAATTTTTACAACCATACAACTCAAAACATTTCAGTTTCCCACATCTATCAACTGTAATCTCCTGAAGACAGTTCAGGCCCACTACACACACCTCAAAAAGCTCCCCACACTGAGAAATGCTGACATCTACAAGCTTTCTAACTTCAGATATTCCAGACACACTTTTCAATTGATTGCAGTTTTCAATTATAATTTTTTCCACGCTGCTCAGCTGTGGAAGGCTTAACTCCTGAAGTTCTGGACATTCACTAAAATTTAATTCTACCAGCATCATAAGATTGGATATTGCTGGCACACTTTTCAAATTTTCGCACTTCCACAAGTCAAGACGCTTGAGCTTCCCACATCCATCAATATTAATATTCTCCAGACAAAATGGACCTTGAAGAGTTGGCATTCTTTCAAGCTCCGGACAGTCACAAATGTCTAATATTAGAAGCTTTCCCAGATCTAACATTCCTGATAATATCTTCAATCGTTTACAATCTTGAATTGTAACCCTTTCCAGCAGATTCAGACGACCAAAGCTGAACTCCTGAAGCTCAGAACATTTACTCATGTTCAATTCTACAAGTTTTGCACTATTAAATACTTCATACACACTTTTCAAACTGCAACAATTGTAAATTGTAATTTTTTTCAGACAGTTGAGATGGAAAGGCCAGCTTTTTTTAAGCTCTGGGCATTCACTAACGTTGAGTTCTTCAAGCTTATTAAAATCAGACATACTTGACACACGTTTCAATTGTCTACAATTTTCAATTGCAATTCTTTCCAGTGAACTCAGATGGGCTAACCTCAACTCCTGCAGCCTTCTACATCCACTAATGTTCATTTCTACGAGCTTCCCAAGATTGGATATTTCTGCCACCCTTTTCAAACTATTTTTAATTGTAATTTTTTTCAGGCAGCTTACACAGTCAAAACATAACTCTTTGAACTCAGGGCATTGACTAATGTTAAATACCACAAGATTTGTAAGATCTGAGGTTGCTGATAATCTTTTGAAATTTTTACAATTGGTAACCTCTAGATAATTCAGTGTCTTTAAACTAGTTAAATTCACTTCAATAAGATCACCCATGTCATCCAGTTTGAGAGATTCAAGGCTGGGACAGTTGTTTCCACAAATTAGTAACTTAGTTACAAGGTTTTTTCCCTTAAACTCTAGATTTTCATGGCGACTCACTGGGGCCTCAATATTACTAGACTCTCCGCCGTAGTTCAAAGGCATTTCACCTTCTGAGTTGAACTCTTGGACTGGTAAGGGCTTCCATGTCGCCCACTCTATGCTACTATTGAAAGTATTAAGATTCAATCCGAGGGATCCTGATAAAGAACAACCTTTTATTGGCAAATGTTCAATATCTAAGACTACCTTTTCCAATTTATTTGATATCCCTAATAAATCTGGAAACTCTCGAACAACGGTTTGATAAATGTGCAGCTCTTTCAACTGGGAGGGTGCCTGAAATTCAAGATATATATGTTTTAAACTTTCAATGCTAAAATATATTTAGGAAACTACTACTACATGATTCATTATATTACACCATTAATGGAGTTTTAATTTTTGACGAAGAACAACAAAATACCTGTACGTTTCTCTGCCACAATCTTTCGAGCATTCCGCCACTGATTCTTAAACACTGCAAATTTTGAAGAGGGAACCATGAAGGAATGCTTGTCTGTAGAAGAGAAGTCCGGGAATTCGAGTATTCAAGCTGAAGCCATAGCAAAGTTGTTGACCGCTCGTCTCTATTATCTGATTCCCCTATGAAATATGTAACTCGACAACGCATGGAGTTGTCAACAATGGAATGGAAACATCTGCCTTTGGTTTGGGCTAGAATGCTTTGGAATTCCTGTATTGACAGAAACAGCTAAGATTTGTATCGTACTAAGAAGTCAAGATTTAGTTTACCACAATAGAAACCAGATATCTGGAGAAGCAAGCATACCAAAGATTTAAGATCTTCATGACGCCACAGTCGACGAGGATTACCCGGTTCATTTGCCATTTCTCTTCCCAGGTCCCTTAGATGGTCATGCATTCTCAATTCAATCCTGTCGTGCAATTCTAGTCCATCCAAAACCCACCTGGAGATTCTTATTTCTTCAACAAGACACTTGTTTTTTAGTGTTTCCAAGGCATGTTGAGCATTCCATCCCGATCCCTCCCATACTCTTACTGCTATACTCTTCGATTTGTAAACGAAAAAACAGGCAATATCCATGAAAACCTGCTTTTCCTCACTATCTAGTCCATCAACACTTATTTTAAGAATATCCCTGATGTCCCCTGGAAGAGTGCCATGAATTTTACGCAATTCCAGACACCAATAACTTCTAGTTCTACCATAAACATGCCGGCCGAGAACTTGAAGAGACAGAGGTAAGCCTTGACATTTATCTACAAAGGCATCAACCAAAGCTTCATATCCAGTGAGAGGATGGGATTGGCCGCATGAATGCCAACAAAAGAGCTCGTTTCCGTCATCTTTATTCAGTTCTTTTAAATTATAACGAATGGTAATTCCTGCACTTATAAGGACACCTACGTCACGCGTAGTGACAATTACTAAACTATTACCAGTGTTATTGAGCAAATCCTTGACCAATAGATCATCTAATTGCTTTACGTGATCAATATCATCTAGAACAATCAGGAAGCTCAAAAAGCTGCCCCTTCCTAGACGATCTCTGAGATAGCTTTTTCCTTCCTCTGCGCTTAGAAAACTGGGAGGATCTTCGTTGAAGAGATCTTTTATGAGTTTCTTTTGCAAAGAAGGCAATTCCCTTTTACCGAAGGCTTCTCGTACATCAAATAGAAAACATGCTCGACTATATTGTGAGCTCTTTTGGTTAAACAACTCTTTGGAGAGGGTTGTCTTCCCCATCCCACCCATTCCAAAAATGCCCACAATCTTAGCCTTCTCTGTGCATCCTTCGTTCATCCCGCACTGGCTTTCAAAATCTCTTACGAGCTCATGAAGGCACCGCCTTTCAAAATCTTTTACAAGCTTCTGAAGCCCCACTGGATACTTGGCAACAACCAAAGGTTTTGTCCTTGCTACTTCCTTTTGCACCGCTAGTACTATGTTTTTATATTCCCTGAAAATTTCGAAGATAAACACACTCTGCTTAGTAAAATCAACCAGTTTTGAGGGAAAAATAACAGACCGAAAGCATACGAGTAGAATTACTAGATAGATCGGAAACACAGTAGAAATCTTACAGATCTGAATTGTTGAACTCGAACCCAGTGACTAATGAAGCAGATAGAAGAGCTGCTTTCCATTTCTGAAGATCGTGCAGGTACCTGCCTTTCTCTTTATACTTAGTGAAGGCATCCGCATACTTTCCATTTTCTATGTGTCGAAGCTCCCAAGGCTTCACACCGTAAAAGACAGGAATAATCTTAGCTTGACTCTGTAACATGAGATCGAGCTCAGCCAGACACCACGGAGACTCTGCATATCTTTCCGAAAAGATGGCGATCTGAACGGATGCAGTGCGGATGGCGGTCTCAATTGTAGAAGGAAGCCAATCTCCATATTCTCTCTCTTCCGAATCAAGAAACGCCCGTATTCCTATCATCTGAAGAGATTGGTAAAGCTGACGAGCCAGCGTTTCTTTGGCATCTGGTCCTCTGTGGTTGATGAACACATCGAACAATCTTGAAGATTCAGAAACCTTCCTCCTTTTACTAGGAGGTTCTATTCCAAAGAAAGCATGATACTCGTCATGATTTTGTGGGGGAGACAAGGAAGAAGATGCCATTGATTTCAACTCAAACCATGAATGCCTTAGAAAAAAATGAATTTACACGAAAAATGAAGTACAGAGTAAATTCGACTTGATCACATCTAACTTATAAATTGACGAGATCTCTTTGAGTCTCATGTAGATGCTGCAGATATCTGCCGGCCACGCGTAGATAATTTCCAAGTTGGCGCCTAGAGTCTACCGCCAACCAGGAAAGAAATGTTATCGGACAACTCATCTTGAAACAAAGCTTTTTTTTTAAATGCATCCTTCAACATCTAGGGATATTCATTAAACACACTTTTTTGTTTTTTAAATTGCATCCTTCGATGTTATGTTGAGTTGAAAGCTTTTTGGAGCCATTAAATAGAAATATGTTTAAAATTTTTAAAAATTATATTTGTTTCGGTGTTGATTGGAAATTTTAGAAAAATGTTTATTTATCTTGGTGTTGATTGGAAGGATGAGATTTTTTGATCTATGAATTTTTTAGAAAATATTTTTATAAATGAAAAAAATTTCGACTTATTTCAAATGCTATTGATATTTAAAATTTCTAAATTTAGATTACGTTAATTTTATAACAAGATCTGTAACACTTATTATGTAATTTGATTTAATTCTTTTTGTAATGCAATTCAATGTTTCGTATGTTCTGCTATCATATCATGTCAAATCTTACATTGACAATAGAGTTCGAAGAAACAAAAATCACATGCTTTTTGAATTAGTGATTTTGAGTCTCTCAAATAAACATTGTGCTCTTTCCTTCTTTCTCCACTCTAATATAATCTAGCCCCTTGATTTGGTTTTGATCCTTTAGCTTTCTTGAGTTCTTAAATTATACTAGAAAAGGTTTAAAATAAAGTAAAAATGTGTTATTATATCTAGAATAAGTTTTATATGAAGAGGAATTGGGAAGCAAAAAATAATGTCCCAAAAAATAATGATTTTTCTTTGTATTAAATGAACAAAAATTCCAAACCAGAATTATAAATCAAGAAATCTACATTTAAGTAGAGTTGTGTTTCGACAAATTAATCATCTAAAAGTGCAATCCTATCTAAAATTATAAATCATTGTAAAAAAATTATAAATACAAGTATAACACACTATATACCTACAATCTTTATAAACAAACTTTTAAAAAAAATTGAACAATTATAAATCATGTCCTAATTGATTAGGATCTTAACATATAGAATTGAATTAATCAAAATAGTTATTTTTCTTTAGAATTTTATACGATTTTTTATAAAAACATTGAAAATATTAAAATACATTAAAATTATAAATGTCACAATCTCTAATTTTCAATATAATTTATAATCATTTATATCTTCTCTTTTACTTGAGTGTCAATTTTGGATAGAATATAACAAGATTGATTCTTGGGTGCTTTTTATTTTTAATATTTTAAAAAATAAATATAGGTATACATTATTGATAAGCATGAGTCTATCATTTATACATCTATAATTAATTAGATAGTAATTTTATTTTAATTTAAATATAAAATGGTGAATCAATGTTTATGATGGAATGTATTCCATAATTAATTTGGTAGTAATTTATTTTAATTTAAATATAAAATGGTACATCAATGTTTATGATGGAATACATTCTTAATCAACCATGGAGAATTAAATATTTCAATCCAAATATAAATTATGGGTGGGCAGTTTTGATGGAATGCACTTTTCACTATTTATCATGACTTGCTTTAACCATGAAAAATTCAATCATGCTTAAACTCATTTGAAATTATGAATAGGTGTTTACATGTTCAAACTTGTCTCGCATAATATAATAAAATAGTGCACCAATGCTTATGATGGAATACATTCTTGATCAACCATAGAGAATTAAATATTTCAATCCAAATATAAATTATGAGCTGGCAGTTTTGATGGAATGTACTTTTCACTATTTATCATGACTTGCTCAACCATGAAAAATTTAGTCATGCTTAAACTCATTTGAAATTATGAATAGGCGTTTACATTTTAAAACTTGTGTCGCATAAGAAAATAACCTTTTGACCTGTCTAGAATGAAGTGGAAGTATTTACTGAGTTTGAAACAATTTTTGGATTAATAAAGAGTCTTAGATAAATTCAAAACATCATCTGAAAATGTGCCATACAAAGCAATATAACCATCTATATCCTTTCCAAAAATAAAGGGAAAAGTGAATTTTGGCAAAGCTATAAGGAAAAATGTTTAAAAAAATAATAAAGAACAATGTTAAATTCATGTAAGGATTTTATAGAATGAGGGAGATGATCAGTGTATTGAAATAAAATAAAATAAATTAGTGTAACTACAACAATCAAGGAAATATATGTCATTGACAAATTACCTTTGTTGAATAATGGGAAATTAAATATACAAGCATTTAAATTATCTTTGCAAATGCCTTTGAGTTATTGGAACCTTTTCTCATCATTGGAGATGTTGATTTACCATGCATTAGAATATCCAAGGTTTTGATACTTATAGATATTGTTATGGTATTGATAAGGTAAATAGTAAGGATTGTATAGGTATCAAATGAGTCATCATTTCAGAAAAATATAAACTCTTGAAACAATAAATCACAATAATTATAGTGACATTTATAAATCTTGGGAATAAAAAGTACAGCTCTGTTAGAAATAAATCAACAATATGTGATAATCAAACATAAAAGATGACAAAGTTGTCAGTTGATGCTCTAGCACAAAAACAAAGATATGGATATTGTCCTTTACATATGTTGGATCAAGGAGGGAGTAGAATCAACCAGTCTAGGGAGAGTGGTAGCTAGATGCCATGCCAAATTGAAGTGACAGTGACCAAACATGAAATAAATTTCTACCAAAATGTGTGTAGGTATGTTTCATCAATAAATTATAAATCCTAATTATGAAAAATTATTGTGTAAAATCATAATGTATAAAATAAGCATAAATTTAGCAATTTTGATTTGTAACTTATTAATTTTGTAAATGTACTAAAAGTATGTACTCATGTATGCAGGACTATGTCAGAGACTATAAAATCCTGTGAGAGGTTAAGTGAGGTCGCTATAAATCAAGATTAGTGATTCACTCAATCTAGCTTACCAAAGGATTCCTTAACCACTTTTTCAAACTTAGAAGATGCTTTCTTCATGGATTTTAATATTCATAAGGTGCCAAAACTACATTAGAACGTTTGCACAATTTCAAACAATGTGATGATGAGTCCCTTCAATATTATACTATTTGATTAAAAAGTACATCATATGATCTAGCATTTAGACCCTCAGATTTGAAATTACAATTTATATTTAGTATAGGCCTTACTTCCCCCTTAAAGGAAAGAGCAATGCATAAACAAATATTAGTCCTTCACTCATTTTCATGTGGATGTACATAGATATGTTGCATTCATACTCACTCATCCAATGAAGCTTAACATTTATTCCTTCCAAATACCAAACTTTTATCCCTCAAATAAAGGAAGGAGATTGATTGCCTAAAGAATATTATGAAGAAAAATGTGGCTTTCCTAATCTCTATATGACTAATTTACAATTTTTAGTTAACATGGGACGGATCCAAGGTCTAAGTCCCATAAAAGAATCTCAAAATGAACAAAACAAAAAGTATCCATGCCAATAATATATAAAAATTCAATTATACATGTGTGGTGCTTATTTTTTGCATAACCATGTTGATCATACATAAGTAAAAACAACTTGTAATATAAGATGCTTGTAACAAATGGGCCTTAATATAAATAAACTTACAAAATAAAGGAGGTTGGAAAGACTCCTTGGGCAACTTAACAATGCAATTTTTTTGTAGTCCTAAAGTGATTCACACACACACACACACACACACACACACACACACACACACACACACACACACACACACACACACACACACACACACACACACACACACACACACACACACACACACACACACAGAGAGAGAGAGAGAGAGAGAGAGAGAGAGAGAGAGAGAGAGAGAGAGAGAGAGAGAGAGAGAGAGAGAGAGAGAGAGAGAGAGAGAGAGAGAGAGTTTGGGTTATGCCTAACACATCTCCATATGCATTTACACTTAGAACTCATTGGATATACCAAATGGAAGAAAAAATTGACCAAAATCAACAAGGAATTTATTTTCCTCATGAAGGTAAATTAATACATATTTCAAATGATAGCATTACATCTTCTACTAGACATGAAAAATGTGAAGAGGAACATGCTATGTCCCTTTTCAACCTAAGCAATCATGATTCAAATGTAAAAGCTCCAACTTGAGGTTGTAAGGTTCATAATGGGGGGAGATATATATGACCATCTATTGGATGGCATCATACAATCATTTTTATTCATCCTCAAAAATACCAAAAAAATAAAAATCAAATATCAAAATCAAAAAAACAATTTGGCACCTACATGTTCTATTGGCTCCATGGCATATATGTGTTAGTTTCATGTTGATGAATAGCATATAATTTACTCTTATATACACATACATAGTCATACATAGATACATGATACACTTATAGGTGTTGGGGATTTCCTTCTACTCACATCACCAAGATGTTGGGGGCATCCATCATCTATGATGTTGATACACATAGGTTATATGATTTGATTATTACTCTACACTATCATGTTTGAGCTCACATTTGTACTTAAACATACCTATTATCCATGATTATATATTACATAGGGTACTTGATATGCTACGTACTTGAGATTTTTTTATAGCACATTTGATTCATGGGCCACTATGACATGTTTATGTTGGTTGCTTATGATTTTTATTTACACACTTCCTTGAGTATTTTTTCTTGATATAGCCTTGCTTGTTTGAGCATTTGAATATGATCTGTTGTATGCATCCCTTGTGTCTATGTTTGCTTTTTTGGACATTTGAATATGTCATTGCTTTCTTGGAAATTTGAATATGTTACTCCTTATTTTATAGACATATGAACATGTAATTCCTTGCTTTTGTGGACATTTGAATAAGTCATGTCCATTTGATTTTATGTCATTTGAACATGCCTATTTTTTGTGGTCTCCTTGGACCATTGCCTTTTGACTTAATTTTTAGTGCTCTTGTGTGTGTGATTGTTTGCTTGTTGAGATTATATTATTACTATCTAGACATTACCATGATATTGATCATCCATCTTAGGCCTAAATGTGATCACATTGGTTCTATGCACTTCAATGTTACATTTACCTAGACATGTTTCCTTCTATGTGCTACATGGTTACATTAACATATTTTACAGTTATTTTACCATTTTGAGGTGAGATAAATTCCAAGTAATATTTTTCACTTACCTCGAATAGGGGGACATATTAGTGGGTGCAAGCTTGGGAAGCATATTCTCCACATATTACATAGTTCTCAGATATTAGTGGGGGCATGTCATATGGCCATGGCTTCCACACATTCATAGTTTTGATATTACAATGGAGAATGATGTTATCTACATTTATTTGGTATTTGGTACTTATTCCAGTTTGCAAATTCAATGGGGGCATGTCATATGGACATGGATTCCACACATTTATAGTTTTAGATTTAGTGGGACATGTTTGGGAAGAATGTTCTCCACACTCTTTACTATGGTACTTATAATTCATAGATTTAGTGGGGGCATGATTCTTCACACATACTCAGTATTTAGTATCTCCAGTTTAAATTGGGGGCATGCTTTGTAAACATGTCCTCCAAATTAGTACTTATATCAGTTTCATATTTTTCCATATATATAGTGGGGTCATGCTTTGGAATCATGTCATCTACACTTACATAGTTTCTTGAATTGGCCAAAGGACATAGTTATATGATTTTGATACACATTTTTGGCATAATTTTATACATGGTACCATTTTTATATATAGCTTTAGCATGAAACATATATAAGTTTCATATGCTCTGCAACATGTGCCTAATATTTTAAAATCCAAATAAATATTAGAATCTAAACTATTGCATGTAATTATACCCAACAAACTTTTATGAACTTTAGTGAACCAATCTACTTTAGTAATTGATTCACCTTTTGGTATGGTTGGGGTGATCAAATAATTCAATCTTTCCAAGTTTTCATTTTGGAATTGATCATTCAAAATCACCAAGTTATTAATATCATTGGGTTGCATGGTTGAGCTAATCTCAACGTCCAGGTGGAAACTCACTTTTGCTTCAAAGCTTGAGGCATGTGCCTTCCAACCCCACCCCGGCCATCTCTCTCTCTATTTATCTCTTTGTATATAAGCACTTTAAAATATCTATCTATATTTATCCTAATCATAGTTTTAGAGCCTTACATTGATACATCTTTTTTAAAAATAACTTACCAATCTCTAAGGTTATTACATCAACATACAAGTGTAATCCTAAACCTTGTTATTTAAATTTCAATCTATTTCCAATAATTTTGACCTAGATTATATGCAATGATTATACACTATAATATGTTATTGGTTGTATGTCAGTCACTAGCAAAGCACTAAAATTTAACTTAAGTAAAGACAAGGTGTATATACATACCCAAGTACTCGTTCCTTTCCTTTAAACTATCAATTTCATTACTTAATTAAATGAGGAGTAATGTAGATGATATTTTTGATTATGTATCACCTCAGTCTTGTACACTTGGTAAACTCAGACCCTAGATGTTCCTCTTAGTTATATACATTCCATGCTTACGCAAGCCTTCCATCTTCTCTATCTCATGCCCCTTAGCCTATATCTTAGTCAAAACATATTTATATTGATGGCACAAACATACCATCTTACCCAGAATGCTTTAAAGTTACCTATTTTACACCTCAGCATGTTTTTAACTTATGCCTTCTCTCCCTTTCCTTGGACACTAGTGTTTAGGATAGACAATAGCATCGACGTTAATGTCATGTCCTGTCACAAATGTTCAGTGCCTTAAAATCATCTAATTTATAAATAAAACATAACACAATGGTCAGCCTAAGTTATTTAATACAAGTTAACTCCTGATAAGATTGGTATAATTATAATATCAACCCTCATTCATTCCTCACTTAACAATCAAACCAAAAATAGCACTCAAGAAACACTCAGGTTACTAAGAGCTTTCTTATTCTACCCTATCATAATATCAGTAAAACTAACATCTTAACCATAGTTTTGAAGTACCAAAGAAGTAGTGATAAGATCATATTTACCAAGTTACAAGCTAGGTCACTATTGTACTTGTTTTACACATTTGCATGATTCACACACAAGCCATCACATAGGGGAGAATTACATGAGTCTGAGACCATCTTCTAAATTATTGGATATGTAGGTAGATCCTTTGATAGCAGGGTCATTACAGGTTAGCTTAGAACTATGTGCCCACTAACCCATTTTTTCTCAAGATCACATTGAAGATGGAAAGCTAGGGTTTTGCTATTTCATTAAGAGTGATAGTCGATGACCTAGATCTAAATATACCAGAGATAATCCAAATCAAAACCCTAAAGCATCCAATTTGTTGCATATTATTTGGTTAGATATTCCATATAGGACACTAACATCAAAACAACTATCCTAGGCTGATGCAAGTATCCAGAGAGCCAAAGGAACCATATCTAGAATCTGATGATTGATCCAAAACTATCTTCCTACTTATTTTCTACTTATACCAGATCTAAACCTGTATTAGCATCAAAAATATCTAAGTAATATATTTTATGTCATTTCTATATCTAGCATAGTGGTACTTTCCATTTATAGTCTATCTCAGTTTTATAAATTTATCATATGGTACATGTAATTTTAACACATTAATTGGCCTAGATATGATATTCACCCTTGTGACCTATCATTTATATATCCTTAACCCTATCTATCCAAGTAAGGATTCCTCAATCCAATTTAGGGTTAAATAATTACTATGTTAGTGACTTCTCTTCTTTTAGTGAGAGAACTCCAAATTTAAAATGCTCTTTCATATATAAATGCATCCACTGGATAACTTGAAACATACAATCTATTATGAAGTTTTGATTTAACAAAAGATAATACACTAAATACCCTTTCATCTTCCATACACCCAAAAATCATTGTTTCACATAATTCATATAATAAAAAATATTCACTATTTTTTTCTTATAGAAAAATATTGGGATACATTTGTTCCCATGGCCTTATAATAACACCACTTTCTGTTGGTTTATATAATTGATGATATTGATCAATCATTGAAAATGCAAAATGTATTGACTATGACCTCAATAAATCCTTTTGAAAAATACACTTAACTTCAACTCCATTGATCCCTAAAAACTTACTAAAATGATTAGTGAGAGTTCCCATGTATTTGATAAATAAATTACTTGTTATTTCTTCACCATCTACACTTACAGTGTTCAAAAATATAGGATTCATCACTCCCATGGATTCAATAAAGTCATCCCTTTTAAAATGATCTCAAATTTCAATAAATAAGCTTCATGAAATATTTATAAATTTTATATGTGTCTCATATATAACACTATCATATAGAACCAGTGTTACACGTACTTCTTCAATTTCTACTCCAACCAGATTAGTACATTTTTTGAAAGTGTGTAGTGGAATCTTCTTTTCATTCATGAATATAAAAAAATGATCATTAATATTGAATTTCAAATGGTTTTTAGGGTCCTTAATATATGTTAAAATGTTCCAATTTCCAAATATTGGTCCCTTAAAACATTTTTGTGAAAAGTATTAAATATCTATCGATTGACAAACTTGTTTCCTCAATCGTATGAATTCAACAATATATATATTTTTCTCTTGTGTATATTTCATCAAACAATTTATGTTTTTCAACATGGGAAGAATACCACACAATGTTAGAAGAGTTTTAAAATCCGTCAAATGGTGCAACAATTCTTTTTACTTATCAACCTCCCTCCAGAATTCAAACATAAAACCTGTTAATGATGGATATTCTATTTTTCCCATATGTCACTCTAATTGCAAATGTATGAAATTCTAAAAATATTTTTTGATTTTTTGACATGTATTCATACAAGTAAAAAATAAGCTCCTCCAATTTTGTGACATTTTCAAATGTGTTAACAATTTTGTAAGAAAGATTCATTCTATGTGTCATGAAATGAATTGAAATC